>CAWUHX010000146.1:0-600000 GCA_963922205.1 Romanomermis culicivorax
CACACTCTATCAGATTAAGCAGTGGTATCAACGCAGAGTACTCGGGAAATTTTGAGATTTGGACTTCCTAAAATGCACCAAAATGCATCTTTTCAATACGAAAACCCCAAATTTTTTTTTCTACATTTGTGGAAAGACCTCAAAAAAAATTTTCCACATTTCAGATTTTTCCCCACATTATAATGCAAATGTGGAGAAAACAGTGTTGACTAGCGTTTTTTTGTGCACGGACATTTGTGCCAATTGGCACAAACGGCCAAAAAAATGTACGCCAATAGCACAATAATTTTTTTATCTACTAGAAACATACTGAAAAAACTGCGGAAAAGTTTTATGCCAAAAGTTCGATGAAAAGTTAACGTTTAAAACGCATTAATTTTTTGTAAAAATCGTGCTCAACCTACTTTTCAGCTAAAAAAATTTCAGTCAGATAAGAAAATACTGTGCAAAAAAATATTTCACGACAACTCTTGGAATATGCATCTGTTGTGTGGAACCAGACATGCACGGCAAGAATTTTCCAGGGGGAGGGTCCATGGACTTTTTTCCTTGGGGGCATACCTGTACTTCGGGGGAGGGGGGGGGGGTTGGGGGACCCCCCAACTTGGGCAACCATATACCCAACCCCTCCCCAGTTTGGAAAAAAATTAAAAAAATTTGCAAAAAAGTGTGTTTTTTGGAAAATTTCGACTTTTTTCGACTCCCTTCCACCCAACTGGTCGGACCTCTTACAGGTATGATCTACAAGCATTGTTGAACACATTTTCTAGCAAACTATCCAAGAGCATAATTGACTTGAACTACACGAGAAATCGATGGTCAAGTCCTCTATGATGACAAGTGAAAGCCCAAAAAGATGGTAATCGTTCCTGCGCGAAGCGCCGGAAAATTTTAATATGCTGGAAAATCAATTTTCCGAACATTTATTTCAAGAATTAGATTCCAATTTTGTGTTCAAAAGTCGTAATTTCTAGAATTTTACGTGAAAAATTTTAACATCTGTAATTTATTTGTAAACTCTCATGAAGTTGGTCGAAAATATATGAGTAAGAAGAGTATAAATTTCCGGAAGTTATTTCCATGAAGCTTTTGAATTGATTTTGCGTTAGCAAAGAAATAATCGCATCAAAAAAGCATAGAGACTTTACATATTGATCTTTCTCAAAAGGAAAAAAATGCGAATCTTCATTAAATATTATGATAAAATATTGAAGATTACCAATTAAAACATGAGATAATACGTTTAAGATGATGAAAACTAATATAGATTAAGTGGTAAATGAAGGTAGACATGATAAAAGCCGCGCCTGAGCTACTCAATAAATGATGGTTATTATTAAAGTTATGACCGGCGCCAAGCGCCGTGAGATTTTTTACCTCCTAAATTTTACCAAAATGCTTCTTTTCAATATGAAAACCCCAAATTTTTCTTCCACATTTGTGGAAAGACCTCAAAAATTTTTTCCACATCATAATGCAAATGTGGAAAAAAACAGTGGTAGGGGGGGGGGAATAAATCCGAAATTTGGGGGGGGGGGGTCAAAAAAGTCGAAAATTTCCCCCAAAAAAGGCTAAAAAACATACTTTTTTGCCAATTTTTTTAAATTTTTTCCGAACTTGCGGGGGGGGGTTTGGTATATGGTTGGCCAAGTTGGGGGATCCCCCACAACCCCCGCCATACCTGTAAGAGGTCCGACCAGTTGGGGCGGGGTAAATCCGAAATTTGGGGGGGGGGGGTCGAAAAAAGTCGAAATTTTTCCCAAAAAGGCCAAAAAACATACACTTTTTTTGCTAATTTTTTTAATTTTTTTCCAAACTGGGGGGAGGTTGGGTATATGGTTGGCCAAGTTGGGGGGGGGGGTTCCCCCCAACCCCCCCCCCCCAGTTACAGGTACGAACCCCCCAATTACAGGTATGTATAGGGTTTTCTGTCTGGAGCCTACCTGTAATTGGGGGGGAGGTTGGGGGGGGGGACCCCCACCCCCGATTTGCTCGAAGCCTATACCCAAATGTTGGGACGCCCACCCCAAATTTGGTCAACCCTGTACCCAACCCCCCACCCAAACTCGGAAAAAAGTGGTTTTTTGGCCTTTTTTGGGAAAATTTTGGAAATTTTTTCGGCCACCCTCCCCAAAATTTTGAAAATGTTAGGACCCCCACCCCAAAATTTTGGATTTACCCTCCCCCCAACTGGTCAGACCTCTTACAGGTATGCTGGGGGCATACCTGTAAGACCTCCGACCAGTTGGGGTGGGGGGTAAATCCGAATTTTTTTTTAGGGGGGGGGGGTAGAAAAAAGTCGAAATTTTTCCCAAAAAAGGCCAAAAAACATACACTTTTTGCAAGTTTTTTTAATTTTTTCCAAACTGGGGGGGGGGGGTTGGGTGATGTTGGGTACATGGTTGGCCAAGTTGGGGGGGGGGGGGTCCCCCCAAGTACAGGTATGGCTGGGGGGATAGAGGGTTGATCAGCAAAAAAACAAAAAAAACGTTCTGCAAGCTAGTTTTCCATACAAAATATGCACAAAAATCATGAAAAAAGCTGTCTTGGAAAAAGTTCAGGGAGGTGTTTGACGATCTTTTTGGCCAGGGGGGTGGCCGGAGACCCCCATACCTGTGCATGTATATATGGTACCCATATCTAGTAGTTGATATCCAGAAAATCGAGAATATTCAACGTTAATTTACAGAGAAAATACTCTCCGATAAAACTTTTTCCTATCAGGAGCGGTTAAAACTATTGAAATTAGACAGAGTGGAAGTCCGTCGATTGAATAGTTATGCTATCTTCACATGTAAGAAAATCAAATAATCATTTTTACCCTATGATGAATTTTTTTTGGACTCCACCCCCATCTTGTACTCGTTCTAGCCAACAGAATCTATTATTTCCCAAATACAATCTTGATTGTAGAAAAAATTCATTTGCAGTTCGAAGTGCCAAATAATGGAATTATCTTCCAGAAAAAGTTAAGGCTGCAACCTCGGTTGTAGCTTCTAAAAGTTATTTAACAGAAGTTAATTTTGATGTTTTTCAAAGCGGCGTATATAAGCGCGTCACCGCCTGTCGTCCCTTGTTTTAAAAATTTCTTTGCGTTTGATCACTAATTTATGTTCGTGTTACTTATATTTCTCTATTACATTTGTTTCAACATTTTGTAAATTCTAAATAAACTAAAGTAAACTAAATGTAATGCTGACAAAATTTAAATAACTCTACAATTGTTCAGGAAGATCAAATTGATTCACTTCGACTACGAATATGCCTTATCGGCACTTATACAGAATAGGTGGTACAAAATTTTTTTTCAAAATTTTTTCAAAAATCACCGATTATAGGTATTTCAAGGGTGCTGAAACCGAATTGTCTCATAATTGTGTATTTAGGTCAAAAAAAAAATTTTTATCACCAATTTGTCATTGTAAACTGCATTTGTGTAGTAGACATTTAATTTTCCTTTAAAATTTTCCTTAGACTTAGGCTTAGGGTACAGCAGCTGTGCCTGAAGGGCGCAGCGCTGTTGACGCTCTTCCAAACGAAATTGTTAGTTGAAATAATATCAAGAATCTGAAATGTAAAAACGAAAAATTGATGAAAAAACGAAAATTATAAAATCGCGATATCTCGAGTATTTTCACAATTTGGGTGAAAAGAAAAACATTCGTGATCAGCAGCATCGAATTACCCTTATGCGGTGATTTTTGAAAAAAATTTGGAAAAAATTTTTGTACCACCTATTCTGTATAAGTGCCGAATGATCGATATAATATATATTAATTTAGCAACACTGTAAAGACTAGGGAAAATAAAGTTAAAAATTGTGTAAATTTTCGGCCGAAATATTGTACCATTACCAACCACTGTTTTTTTTCCACATTTGCACTATAATGTGGAAAAAAATTTTTCAGGTCTTTCCACAAATGTGGAAGAAAAATTTTGGGTTTTTCATATTGAAAAGATGCATTCTGGTGCATTTTAGAAGGTCCAAATCTCAAAATTTTCCGACGCTTCGCGCCGGTAATAACTTTAATAATCATTATTATTTATTACCAAGCTCAGGCGCGGCTTTTAGCATGTCTACTTTCACTTATCATTTAATCTTCAATAGTTTTCATCATCTTAAACGTATTATTTAATGCTTAATGGGCAATCTTGCATATTATATCTCTATAAGGTAAAGTGGGGTAAGTTTGGTCAGTTTCACTTGAAACATCGCCGAATTTTTCCTCTGTAAGGTATGCAGATACAACTTGGCACACTAATGTCTAAGTGATCAGTGCATGTTACTGTGAAAGGAAATTGAAATCCAAATAAAATTGAGAAATTTGTGTGTGGATAAAGTTGCCATTTTTTTTAATGAAAATTTTCAAATTGAAAAAAAATTTGGGTTCCACTCATCTGCTGCACTCAAAACTTTCACTAACAATTAAGTGTCTTTAGAGACTTTCTCTGTTCTGTTTTGTACAAAAAAAATAACTACCCATTTTCGAGCAAAAAAATCGGTCTGAAAGCGGGAAACTTTGGCCAGGGTGGGTAACTTTGGTCACATTATATTTTGGCGGGTAACTTTGGTCAAATTAAAATTTTTTGTGCCACACATTTTTCTACCTATAATAATTTGATCTTACTTCTTTTTCAGACGAATTATTTTATCCTGTATATAATTTTCATCGTTTACGTACATCACAATATGGTCAGGCATTACAAAAGAAAGCTAGATGCTCGCCAATATCTGAATAATTACTCAACAGGCGATAGTGTACTACTTCTAGTAGTCTATGATGGCAAGAATTTGTAGAACGATTGGTGCTTAGGTGGGTTGGATTCATTCCCTATGCTGTTTTACAACACCTTTTTGCAATTTGTATTCGCAAAACAAGTGATTCTGAGCATCATAGTCTGATTTTGGATGGGCATTCATCTCATACCAGTTACAGATTAGCAATAAAAGCAGCCGAAAAAAGTTACATTGCTTCTTTTGATGTCCCATACTAGCCATGCTCTGCAACCTCTCGATGTTGGTGTGTACAAACCCGTCAAAGCAGCTTGGTGCTAAATAGTGGATGAATACAGGTAAATACCCTATTCAAATTAAATATCTACCAACCATCAGATATGTATTCATCCTTAAAATTTTTATTTACATAACATAGTAAATCGAAATCAATGGGAAAAGTTTCGAAAAAATCATTCCTGCTTTATTGAAAAAGTTGGTTCAAAAGTCTTTCAAGCAAAATCATTTCAAATCAGGTTTCAAGGGTAGCAGTTTATACCCAATGCATCGTGACAAAGTTATGGCCAAATTTTGTGGTGAAAGTAGTGCCTTTGCTTATGAAGAAGAAAGTATATAAAACATAGTGATATTTATGGTGACAAAGCAAAAGTATAATTTAAAATATTTAGGTGACCAAACAACTCTCAAACCACTTCAAAGAACTCGAAATGCATCAACTCCAAAATCTGACAGTAAGTATATTTTCTAAAACCACACTAAATTACTCAATGATAATTTGTTTTTAGAGAAACTGAACTTGCCCGAAAATACATCGGCTTCTTTAATGTTCAGTCCACTATCAAACGGTACCTTGTAGACACTTTTGAACATTTATAGTATGCGATTAAATACTAAATTAATGCATATAATAGTACAACAAACGTAGTACCAACAAAATTTATTGGCATTGTCTTTTCCATCATCGACTTCAACGTTTGAAAGTATGTACTTTTGTACAGAGGAATGATGTCTAAAATTTTCAGAAATGCCCACATCGTCGGCATCGGCCATCAATGAGGTTACACCATCGAGACGTATGACAGCTAGTGTCATCAAGTATCTTTAAATGGTACATGCTAAAAAAATGAGTCGAAAAAGTCCTGAAAACGTCTTTGTCATGCGCTTGGCCAATCTTTGATGGAACCGGACGTCCGTGCTCAACGGAAAGAATTGAAAGAAGCGAAAAAAGCTAAAAGCACTAATGTGTGTTGCATTTGCCGTATTCAATGGACAATTTACAAGAAAAAGTACAAAAAAGACTGGGCGTGCTGTGATAGGTGGATATGTGGTAACTGTTTGGCTGATGATTTTGATCCCACTGGTGATTTTATTTCTCAAGTTTGTGTTACTCATAACAATTAATCTTCCTTTAAATTTGGTTAATCTCATGTATTTTGATCTTGAAAATGCACATTTATCATTGTTTTAGTTTACCTGATATTTTTGTGTGTCGACCAATGTTACCCACCGATGGGTGGGTAACATTGGTCGACACGTTAATTTTTTTTCCGTTAATAAATTTTGAACGATTGATATTTTTATTTTCATTCATATTGATATTTTCTCTTAACTTGCTGTATCTGAATAACAATATTTTTCACGTCAGGCACTTTTTTAGGTCAATTGACCAAAGTTACCCACCATAGGGACAGCCGGGAGTAGATTTACAAAAACTTTTTTGCTGTTGATGATATTCATCATTTTCAGCTGAAATTTTGTGACAATAAAGGTCGATGGTTATGTTACCTCATACCCAAAATTTGTTTTGTTACGTTCTATCTGTGGTGAGATATAACGAGTTTACTTGTCGAAAAAGTAACTTGAACAGAAATTATAATGCGACCAAAGTTGACCACCATGGTGGGTAACATTGGTCAAAAAGTGAGCTCTTTTCAACGATCAATGGTAGGTTAAATCTGCATGCTACTTATGAAATGATGTGTTTAATCGATTTGTCTGACATTGTTGACAAATGAGTTCAATGAAACATTTTACGAATTCCCCATGTATAACAAGTTATACGTTGGAGAAGTCGAATTGACTCGATTTTGACCAAAGTTACCCCACTTTACCTTATTTTATGAAGATCTGCATTTTTTCCTTCATAGATTTTTTTGAGAAAGATCAACACGTCAACTTTCTTAACTTTTTGAAGCATTTGTTCTTTTCTTAATGTAAATTAAATTCAAAAGCTTCATGGAAGAATTTTTGGAAAATTTCTACACTTCTGACTCATTTCTTTTCGGCTAAATTTATGAAAGGTTACGAACAAATTAATGGTTTTAAAATTTTTCGAATGATGAATTTCTGGAAATTATGATCTATGAACACAAAATTGAAATCTAATTTTTGAGATATATGATCAGAATGATTCAGAATGCCTCAAAAAGCTCAAAAACACTTAAATAAAGCGTTTATGAGCATTTTCAAGCGAAAAAACGAGGATTTAAAGACCAAAAAAAATTTTTCCCAATGTGGAAAAAAAATTGACCTCTTTCCACATTTGTGGAAAGAAGTTCGTGGAAAAAAACAGTGTTACCAACGATATCGCCTTTTCTATTTGAATCAATCAACCACAAAAAGTTAGAATTTCAGTTTTGAATCCGAATCTGACTGAATTAACAGAGAATATTCATGATTTCTCCTCAATCATCAGTCATTGACAGCCTATAAAATGTGCTGCAACGATACTAATACACTGTTCAGAGAGAAATCCTTCGCGTTCAGGCGGGTCAAATATAGAAAGAGAAGAAAAAAGAAATTTATTAAATGCGAATAAATACACGAGTAAACGCCACTAATACAGAAAAGCTCATGGATGTGACAAAAGCACGTGCGAATTGAGCTTTAAAAAACGACTCAATTTAGACCGAAAACAGGGCATGTTGTTTGAATGAATAGAATAGGAGATACTATGGAATAGGAAATACCGTCAAGTGGGGTAACTTGAGACAGTTTTGACGATTTGTCGCCACTAAAATGCGTGCCATTTTTGACTCGTTTGACCTAGAAACCTCAAATTTGATTATCGCAAGCATAAATGGTGTGGCTACAAGTATGGGAAACGGTGACTCGGAAAAGTCAACCGTTTTCCATTTTTTTTTAAAATATCGAGGGTGTCTCAAGTTACCCCCGTGATGGGGTAACTTGAGATTTTCGTAAAAAATGCATTGAGGATCATATTCAATCACAAATAACCCGTCGTATGGGGTTACATGAGACACAAACGGTGTTTTAAAAAAACAAGAACGTAAAATTACTTATCTAGGTAACATTTTTAGATCATAAACAACATTTAAAACAAATTTTTGAGCAAAAATGAAACGAAAATAACGAAAATTACGAACTTATAGCACCGGAATCACTGGAATTCAACGAGATTATTAACGACGAGATAAATGAATGGCACTGAAATAGATAATGCACGAATCTAACGAAGGCAAGATTAGCATGACAGCGAAAAATTATGCTCTGTTGACAAAAAATCGGTTGATTTTTTGTCAACAGAGCATAATTATTTTTAATTATTCCTTATAAGACACTGGTAGCGGAGCGGGGCTATCCGTTAATTATTTTTAATTATTCCTTATAATTATCTAGTTTCAATTGATTAGGTAAGTGTTAATTATTTACATTATTTGATCATTTTATTTTTAATTATTACGTGTTTTAATTTAGGAGTCAACACACGATTTCCTGACAACATGCCCAGGGTCGATTGGGCGCCCACTTTGCGTTTATAATTACGCATCTGTTAATAAAAACTGGTTTACAACGTTATTTATCACAAGTCTCAAGTTACCCCCGAGTGTCTCAAATTACCCCATTTTTCTAATATATCAAGGGGTAACTTGAGACATACGAGCCAGCTTAAACCCACTAAACTTATATAAAATCGTACATACTTTTTCGTTGGTGTGATGATGTATGCGTACTCGTACAGCAACTTCAAAAAATAAGTTTTAAAACTATTATCTGAAAAATATCAAAGTTTAGCACCTTTGAAAAAGTCATGAAGCTGAAACTGAAACTTTAAGCTAAAAAATATGAAGCTACATTCTATTCCATTCAACATGCATAATGTATATTGATAAAGCATAAAAAAATACACAAAATCAAACGGTTTAATAAGGAAAAACATTAATGTGTGACGAAAAAATTGCTGAAAAAACACTTTTCCCTCCCAGTGTCTCAAGTTACCCCGCAGTCTCAAGTTACCCCACTTGACGGTACTATGTTCATTGACTCGGCGCCAAGCGCCGAAAATTTTTTGTATATTAAGCCTGTAAAACGTCTAAAAATCGAGGAAATTTGATGTTTGACCAGGCAAAAATTTTGTGCCAATTGGCACAAACGCTCAAAATTTTTTGTGCCATCCCAAATTTTTTTGTGCCAAAAAATATGTTTTGGCACAAAAAAACACTGGACTGTTGAGAACACCAGTGGGGCTGTGGTTATACAGACTGCAGTCTGTATAGATAAGCGGCTATACAGACCAGCGTTTTTTTTGTGCACGGACATTTGTGCCAATTGGCACCAGAGGCCAAAAAAATTTTTTTTACCAGAGACACTACTTGAAACTGTGGAAAAGTTTTAGGCCAAAAGTTTGATAAAAAGTTAACGTTTAACGCATTAATTTTTTGTAAAAATCGTACCCAACCTATTTTTCAGCTAACCATGTCAGTGAGAAAAGAAAAAACTGTGCAACAAAATAGTTCACGAAATCCCTAAAAGAAATGGAATGCTGAGACAATTGAAATAGCTCTAGAATTGTTCAGGACGTTCAAAGTAATTCAATTAATCGGACGAATATCTCCTAAAATATTAAGGGAGCGTTGCCTGCTCATATTTGGCTGAAGAAATTTACTCGAAATATCGATCGACATATTTAAAAACTCAAGATATGGATTCCAAACGAGGTAGCCGAACAAACTCCAATCCGTCTTCAAATATACGCCAAACTACGACGCCAAAATTACAAAATTCACAAAATGCGCCAAATCCACCGAATTCCCAAATGGATATTCAATTTGAAAATGTTTCGCACCAAATTAAAGAAAATTCCGATGATTCCCCATGTTTAATATGTTCGAAATTAGTTACAAATCAACACAGTGATGCCCTTAATTGTGATTTTTGTGCCGGATGGTGCCACGCTGAATGTCTAAAATTACCTGCTGCTGTTTCAAAATTTTTCCATAGCGACGCCTATATAAACGCTGGATTCAGTGTTTTTTTTTTGCACAGTGCAAAATTTTTTCCGCTCGTGCAAAACTTTTTTTTCAGGTTTTTTGCACCATGCAAAAAAGTATTTATCAATTGTGGAAAAAAATTTGGTGTTTCCATATAGAAAAGGTACATTTTGGTGCATTTTAGTAGACCCAAATTTCAAAATTTTCCGGCGCTTCGCGCCGGTTATAATTTTAATAATCATTATTATTTATTGTCAAGCTCAGGGGCGACTTTTAGCATATCTACCTTCACTTATCAATAATTTTTAATAGTTTTCATCGTCTTAAACGTATTATTTCATGTATAATTGGTGGCGATCTTCAATTATCATTATATTTAATGAAGGAAGACCCCATCTTTCTTTCCTACATTTTTCGAGAAAGATCAACACATCAACTTGGTGCATTTTAGAAGGTAATAATCTCAAAATTTTCCGGCGCTTCCCGCCGGTTATAACTTTAATAATCATTATTATGTATTACATAGCTCAGACGCGGCTTTCAGAATGTCTACCTTCACCTATCATATAATGTATAATAGTTTTCATCATCCCAAACATATTATCTCATGTTGTACAAAAAAAACCCTGTTTATAGTACAAAAAAATTTTTTGGCGTGCAAAACTTTTTTGGTGATTTTTTTGCACCGTGCAAAAGAGCTCGTGCAAAAAAAAACACTGGCTGGATTTATCCTTCCGTTTATTTGTACCAATTGTAAACCAACTTTCCGATCATTTCCACGTCAAATTAAACTTATAAATTTGCGCTTAGATGCCCTCGAAAATAATGATAAAAATGCAATCGTCAACCCAATTCATCCTGGCAACATAAATTCAAATTTAAATCAAAATTTTGACGTATCATATCTCCAAACTTTAATTCAGGATGGGATCAAACGGGAAAGTAAAAAATACAATGCAGTACTTTTCGGCCTACCTGATTCGAAAGATGACTTAACCGAAGTACGAAAGCTAGTATCGACCTATAACAACGAATCAGATAATAACATGGACGATTCTGATATCATCAAAGTTTTTCGTGACGGCCCCCACATATCGGGCAAACCGCGCTTTTTAAAAATTTGCTGTTCGAACTCGGCTGCTAAAGCACAATTTATTAAATTGATAAACCATGTCGTAAAGCGGGTCGATGATCAACCGTTTTTTAAAAATTTGTTCGCTAGGCCTGATTTATCGTATTTACAGCGAAAGCGTCGTCGCGAACTCGTATCAGAATTGAAAAAACGCACCAGTCAAGGTGAACAAAATTTGAAAATTGATTATCGTCATGATTGTATTGTTTCAAAATTAGCTTCGTCCATTTATGCCTAGGTAGCAGCCCCCAAAGTAATTTTAGATTCGAAAATTCTTAACTGTATTCTCTTCAACTCTAGAAGTATTATGTGCAAACTTGGTGAACCTAAAGTATTACTTGATACCCAAGATTTTGATATTGTTTTCTGTACAGAAACATGGTTAAACAGTTGTATAACTGACGGACTTTTGTGTAATCTCAATGCTTACAATGTTTTCCGTAGTGATCGAGAAGGTAGAATTGGAGGTGGTGTAGCAATTTTCGCTAAAAAATATTTAAATTTACACGTACTCCCACTACGCACAGACTTGTTTTTACCAGAAATACTTTTGGTAGATCTTATTTCAGACAAGTCCACCTTGAAGTTACTGTTAGTTTACCGTCCACCAAATTCTAATCCTGACTATGATTTAAAGCTTTGTAACCTTATCACCTGGATTTCAAGTCAACATCATGAAAATATATTTCTTGGTGATTTCAACCTTCCAAAATTTGATTGGAAAACCTTTTCATTTCCAGATTCAGAACTTTACACAGGATATTTTGATGCCTTTTCATCAATGGGCTTATCACAACTGGTCACAACTCCAACACATGAAAATAATATTATCGACCTTCTTTTTGGTGGTAAATGTATCTCAAATGTTAGAGTCTGTCCACCATTTTCAAACAGCGATCACAACACCATGAGTTTTGAAGTATGTTTTAATACAAATCATAAAATGCTTAAGTTTAGAAATTTTAACAAAGGAAGTTACGAGTCTATTGAAGCTGAGTTATCACTAGTTTCTTGGCCTGACCTTTTTTCTCCATGTATTAATTCTGAAGAAATGTATCAAGTTCTTCTTGATGTTTTAACTCCTCTGATTGATAAATATATTCCATTAGTCAAGCAAAAACCTGTGAGATCTAAATATAATAAAAATATTCAACACTTGCTATCCAAAAAGCTTGGATTATGGAAAAAATATCGAAGATGCAAAAACCTTGCTAAAAAGCAAGCTTATCTTTTTCTATGTAAAAAAATTCGTTCAGAAGTGTTTAAACAACAACTTGCTGAAGAAAATCAAATTATTGCAAAAAATGACTCAAAGACCTTTTATACCTTTGTAAACTCACGCCTCCGCTCTACTAGAGACCTGCCCCCTCTAGTACATCGAGATTCTAATATAGATAATAATGTGAAATGTGAACTCTTCAAAGATTATTTTGCATCTGTTTTTACACTGGATAATGACACTTTGCCCGAGTTCAAAAACCGATCAAATGTTGTTCTGTCATCAGTATCTTTCACCATTCCAATCGTTTTAGCAGCCATAAAAAGCATCAAGCCATCCACTGCACTGGGACCTGACAATCTTTGTGCTTTTTTGATCAAAAAACTTGCTACACATTTGGCCCAACCACTTTCATCAATTTTTGAAGTTTCTTTCCAGACGAGCCACCTCCCTAAGTTATGGAATTTTGCAACTGTTGTTCCTATTTTCAAAAAAGGTGACCCAGCCTTGGTTGAAAATTATCGTCCTGTTTCCCTATGTTCAGTCCCATGCAAAATTATGGAAAAAATTATTAATAATAAAATTTTAAGTTTCCTTCATCAGCATAACCTCTTAGCAGATCAACAGTTTGGTTTCCTAAAACATAGATCCTGTGAACTACAGTTACACAAGTGTAAAAACTCATGGCTAAATCAATTGGACAAAGGACACTCCTTAGATATAGTGTACATTGACTTTGCCAAGGCCTTTGACTCAGTTTCCCATTTTAAGCTCCTTCTCAAACTTTCTAAATATGGTCTCTCTGGTCCCCTTTTAAGCTGGATATCAAATTTTCTTAAGAATAGATTTCAAAGGGTTAAAATTGGAAACTCTCTATCATCTCAGCTCAAAGTATCTAGTGGTGTGCCCCAAGGTAGTGTATTAGGTCTAACCTTGTTTCTTTTGTACATAAATGACATTATTGACAATATCAAAAGTGAAATTTTTCTTTTTGCAGATGATCTAAAAATTTTCAATGTATCAACAAATTTTATGATTCTTCAACAAGACCTTGATACTCTTTCAAATTGGTCTACTGCTTGGCAATTACCTATATCTACTACAAAGAGTTATGTCTTGTATTTAGGCGCAAAAAATCCATCTTGTCAATATACACTTTGTTACCAACATCTCCCATCAAACGCAAGTTATGTTAAAGATTTGGGAATTCTTATATCTCCTAATATGAAGTTTAAAGAACACTATAGATACATCGTAAAAAATGCCTATAATAGGTCTACATTAATTCTCAAGTCTTTCGTCTCCCGTGAGAAAAATACTCTAGCAAAGGCTTTCGTTACTTATGTACGTCCAATATTAGAATACTGTAGTTCAGTATGGAATCCACATTTTTTAGCAGACATAAGCTACATTGAAAATGTTCAACGTAGATTTACCAGAAAGATTTTTGGTCATAAATCAGGTTTGTCCTATGAAGATAGACTTCAAAGGCTAGGTCTACGCAAGCTTGATATTCGTAGATTAGAATCTGCCCTCTGTACCATGTACAACATAATCCACAAAAAAACAATTCTAAATCCTGATGACTTTTTCTGTATAAACAACAACAATACGCGTCGTAATCATGATCTAAGATTGACGATAAAGTCAGTTCATACTACTGCTTGCCAATTTGATTTTTTTAACCGTTATATTAGTGTCTGGAACTCTTTATCTTTTGATATCGTTAATTCTCCCAGTTTGCACAGTTTCAAAGAAAAAATTAAACTTCTAAACTTTGATAATCGAATTGGGGGGTGCATGTAAGTTGTTACTTTTCAAGTAACCTTTGCACCCTATTGCTGCATGATTTTTCTATTTCTTAAAATATTTACATTACTTGCGAGTCGATTTACTAATCTTATTCTTTATATGACATTGTATTATGTATTTAACTATGCATTTTTCTTTCGTTTTTGTTTTGTGTAACAGCAATAAATATTTTTCATTTCATTTTCATCATGTTACTCATGTACATTTAACAACCATGTAAAGAAAGAATAGAGAAAATAAAGTCGAAAATGCTGTTAATTTTCGATCGAAACATTGTACCATTATCAACGATATCGATTTTTCTATTTGAATCAATCAAACACAAAAAGTAAGAATTTCAGTTTTAAATCCGAATCTGACTGAATGAAGAGAGAATATTCAGAATTTTTTTTCACTCATCAGTCTTGGCAGCCTATAAAGTTTGCTGCAACGATACTAATACATTGTTCGAAAAGAAATCGTTTGCGTTCGGGTCAAATATACGAATAGGAAATATTATATTCATTGATTCGGCGCGGAGCGCCGAAAATTTTTTGCATTTTCAGCCCCTAAAACGTCTAAAAATCAAGGAAATTTAATGTTTGACCAGTCAAAAAATTTGTGCCAATTGGCACAAACGCTCAAAATTTTTTGTGCCATTCCAAATTTTTTTTGTGCCAAAAACCATGTTTTGGCACAAAAAAAAACACTGATACAGATTACAGACAGTGTTTTGCTGATGGCAGTGTCTATTAGCCGGATACGGCGAATATAGTATTTTATATTTGCAGTATACTGTTAATAGTGCCTGCTATGTAAGACCTACTATTAGCCGTACGAAAAGTACAGTATATCTAATCTTACTAATTTTTTATTGATATTTCCATCTTGCGGATCAGACTGCACATGTGTCAGCTGTTACCTATTCAGCCTGGCACATTGCATACAGTTTATATTTTCATAATTATCCTAATTTGTGTACAAATTTATTAAAATCCATTTGATTTACATGATAAACTGGTCGATATCAATATATGAGGAAACTTTTGTGCACAATATAGCTTAATTTTTTGATGATTTTCACGATGGATTGTTATGTACAAGCCATTGAACTTTATAATTTGCACAAAATGCTGCAGCCGAAGATTATTGACCTGTCCACTGCAGATGCTTCGAAAGCTTTAGTAGCTGATATGGTTTTTGGTTGCTTCCAAAATCTCGCCAAAGCCATCGACGGCTAGAAAGTGAAACTTTTCAGTCATTTTCAATCGAGTCCAGTAAACGTTTTCATAACGATGAAAAGAAATTCAGTTTTTCAAAGCTTGTTATAGTTTGCAGGAATGGTATTCGTTGTAGGGCAACTGGCATAGGCCTACGACCCAATCAAAGTTATTTTGGAGCTGTGGGGTGTAGCTGTCGTTTAAATATTAATTTCAGTAATGCAGAAAATAAACTGAAAGTCACCCGCTCGAATTTTAAACATAATCACGAAGTTTCTGAAGAATTATTGTCTTATTTCCCACATAAAAGAAGATTATACGGCGATGCAAGAGATTTCATTGTAAAAGCAGCCCAGTTGGGAGCTAATGTAAAATTAATTGCTGAGGAAATTCGCTCCACTGAAGGTAAACAAGTGACTAATCATAATATTAGAAACATCATAGATGCTGCTCGTAGTTCTGAGAAAGCCAACGAAGTTTCCAAAACCATTTATTTTCTTGAAAATGTGAAAAAGACTGATCCAGGCTCGTATCTCAAAGTTATATCAGACCCACAATGGAATGTTGAGGATATAATCTTTTTTTTAACTAGTCTCATGCGTCAATGGTTTATCGAATTTCCAGAATAAGTTGAAGTATATGGAACTTATCCTTTAAACAACATCAACTATGTTCTTTTTTTATTCACTGCGCTAGATAAGAATCGTATCAGTCGCATTGTTGCTGCAGCATTTTTGAGCTCGGAGACTGAATATCTAGTGACATCTTATTTCGAATAGTTTAAAATCAGTAATCAGGATAGCGTAAGACAAAACTAAAATTGTTGTTTTGAACAAAGATTTTGATTCCATTAAGGCGGCTCAGCTTTCCAGAACGCAACTGTTTTACTATGTATGGTTCATGTCGAGCGAAATTTTCAGAAAATTGTTCGGGAAATAAAGTTTACCCCTAGTGATTCATGTGAGATAGGCAAGTCTAATTTGACTTTACTGAATATCAAAGAACGTGCATTGACATTGCTGAAAAGGCTATTACACGCAAGAAAGTTTGACGTCTTTGATGACAGTTGGACTGAGCTCCTGAATGATAAATTAATCCCAAGTCATTTCAAAGAAATTTCCACATCTAACTGGATGAGTTGTAAGGAAATGTGGGCTTATGTCTTTCGAAAAATCTCACGAATTTTGAAATTAATGATACTAATCAGATTGAAGCACAAAATAAACATATCAAAGACGTAATAAATCCGTATTCGCGGATGTCGTTATGCATCGAAAATCTGATAAAATTTATTTCTATGCATACGTTCAATGTAAAGCATCGGGAATACGTGGAAAAATGTAAAGGCAAAATTATTCCCAACATTCCTTCATTAGAACAAAAATAATTTCTGTTCAAACCTTTCACCGATTTTGCTGCTTCTAAGCTCAGTGCAGAATATAATTTGTTTCAGAGAGACCTTCGAAAATTTCAGATCATCAATGATGGAGCGACTAATGTTTCCAAAACGGATTCTGACTCGAAATATACTACAGGATCGAAAATGTTCTTGTGAATTTTTCTGCCATTTTGAGTTGCCTTGTTCTCACATTACGGCTGTTAAAATTCGGAAAATTTAGAAATATTTGATTTGAACCTTATTTCACAACGTTTCCAACGGTTTAAATTCGTTACGTCTGTTCCTGATAACTTCAGTCATGATCCGTTGTTGGAAAAATTTTCCGAAAATTCTATCGCAATAGATAGTTTAAAAAATAGAATTTTGCTTGTAAATGAAAAATACAACAAAATGTTGAAACTAGCCAAGCGAGTTTGTGACATCTGCAGCAAATTAAGTTTCACAGAATTTGAAAAGCAATATGAACAGTAAAAAAATTTTTCAATAGCCTGAATACATCCGAGCCTATGTCGATGGTTGATGATTTTTTTTATGATTTTATTTGCAACGGCACTAAGCAATATTAGGAGAATATAATAAAATAAACGAATAAGTTAATTAAATGGTTATTACTGGTAGAAAAGAGCTTCGATTTGGAAACAGCAAATGCTGAAACTGATGTTAGCATGTCGAAAACTGGAAGCATCGTGAGCGATCTTTTACCATCAGTGTCAAACCACCATGTTGGGACGAGATCTGATGATTTTAGTGAGGCTTCCGAGTTCAAAAATGATCAAGACTCACCAGATCGGTTACTTTCTTTTAGAAAACAGCGTAAGATCATGGGTAATGTTAAGGGTTTGATAGAGAAGCAAAGGTGTTTTCGTAAAAAGCAAATTAATCAACTTAAACTCTCTGATGCAGAAGCCAGTAGTATTGACTGTGGTGACTTTATTACGGATAATATTTTGAATGAAGTATCGGATTTGATCCGACTATTTTTCAACAGCAATTATCCATCTCCATCAACCCAACGTTTGAAAAAACAAAATGGCCGTTTTGTGCAAATTATGAAGCTCAATGGCTTTGTACATAACAATCCATCCAGAAAATCATCGAAAAATTAAGCTATAATGTGCACAAAAGTTTCCTCATATATTGATATCGCCCAGTTTATCATGTAAATCATACATGTAATGGGGGGGAAGTGCTATGGGAACCCCCCCCCCCAGAAATCGCCGACCATATGGCTAGCCATTGGGCGACCCCCCCAGGATTTTCCAATCCAATGGCTAGCCATATGGTAGCCCTAGGGACCCACATAGTTCTAGTCGGAAAAAATACTGAAAAATGTCGATGTTTCAACAAAAAATGGTCAAAAACGTCAATTTTGTCCGCGCTTCGCGCCATAACTACATATTTTATCATTTTTTAGACAAAAATTACTACTTTTTGAACCGTTTTCTGAACATTTTTCATGAAAAAATCGAATTTTTTTTCCTTCAGGGACCCCTCTCCCAAAATTTTGGGATTACTGACCCCCAGCCCCAAAAAAAGTGCTGCAACCCCCCCCCCCCCTCAGATCTCGGAGCTCCGTTACATGTATGATGTAAATCGAATGAATTTTAATAAATTTGTACGCAAATCAGGATAATTATGAAAATATAAACTGTATGCAATGTGCCAGGCTGAATAAGTAACAGCTGACAAATGTGCAATCTGATCCGCAAGATGGAAATATCAATGAAAAATTAGTAAGATAAGATATACTGTACTTTTTGTACGGCTAATAGTAGGTCTTATATAGCAGGCACTATTAACAGTATACTGCAAATATAAAATATTATATTCGCCGTATGCGGCTAATAGACACTGCCTTTGCTGATAAACATGTGCGTATATATACAGTAAACTGTGACACCCTTTTGAGACACATTGAAACCTGTCGACAAAGTATAAAATTGACAGAACCATATTGTTTCTGTACGTAGGTGAAACTAGAGTAACGATTTTCATAAAATAAAAATTACTTTGCTTGATTATCAGATTCCAAAAATAACATTTTTCAAATTGCAGTATTTTTTCTTCACCTCGTCGTGCAGATGTTACAAACCAAATATGGGTTAAACAAGCCTATTTTTGTGATTTTTTGGTGGAAGGAGTTTTCGATAGCGGAGAATTCAATGGATGCGGTCACTTTACACAAAAAATTATCACAGGTGTAAACAAGCATATTTTCGTAATTTTTTGGTGGAACGAGTTTTCGACTGCGGGGAATTCAATAGATGAGTTCACTTTACACAGAAGAGTATCCAGGATGCAAACAAGCGCATTTCCGCGAATTTTGGGCGGAAGGGTTTTCTGACCATGGGGAATTCAATGGACGCAGTCACTTCACACAAAAAATCGCCCTTTGTGTATACAAAGGTATTTTTCGATTTTTTGGGTTAATAGTTCTAGACCATGAGAAATTCAACAGGTATGGTCACTTTACATTCTGTTCACAACGCCTTTTACAACGCAGTTTACACATCTTTTACTTTTACCGAAAGTGAAAATTTGTAGGTTTTTTTATTGTTTCATTGATTTGAAGATGACCAACTTTAATACATGAATGTGCTTCTATGAAGGTTTTCATGCATCGTTGAGGCCTAAAAAGAGGTGAACTAGTTTATTGAAAATGTCCCTGAAAAAAATGGTGGACTAAGTAAGAGAAGTATTCCTCCACATTTGAATGAAGTCAACCATTAGCTTGCATATCATTTCCAACCAGAAAAATTTTACTGTGGTTGATACATTGCTATGGGCAGGACAAAATGCACGAAGCTGCCGAATATACTTTTCCACGGACATGAAAAAATTTTTATATGAGGGAAAGAATAAAAATCCAGTATTACGTAATTGGGTTTTTCAAACTTTAGCTCAAGTTCTCAAAAATCTAGCCCATTCCTTTTTCTAGCTTGGCAACTATCCAAGCTAGTACATTCTCCTTTTACTACTGCCCCATCGGGGCATTTTCTAATAAACTAGTTACAAAATATGCATGCTTTGACAGTTCAACAAATTTGTTTTCCAGTTTATTACAAAAAAAGTTGCAGTATGTTTCCTTACACTGGACCTTAAAACCAGTTTGATTAACAATCTAAAATAAAATTTATTTGAAAATCGATCATCAGCATCCAATGATCAAGGTCGACATCAGCAACTGAATTTATTTTTTGAATAGCAATCAATGATGTACACACTGAAAATTCTGAGTGAAATGACCATACGTGCACATTGGGAGTTTAGGGGGAGTCTTGACCTCGGCAGACTCTTGTTGACCCTATCAGATACTATGCCCCAGCATTGACCAAGACGATTATGAAGGAAAATGAGAGAAGAAAGAAAACAAACGTGGTAAGCATGAAAATTATGCTGCAGTTCAACGATTTTTCTGAACAAAGCATACTTGATTCCAAAAGAACATTAACTTTAAGAAGCGCTGACCAAGCGCATAGTTTCTCATATTTGACTTCAGATAGACGAAATTGCTGCTTGGATGTTAGAAAACCATTCTTTCGGTTATCGAGAACTCGTCGAATGGTCGAAATATGATTTCTTGTTGATGTAATGCAGGCATTGTTTTCAAATCGTATAGCCGTATCAAATGTGCCTTCATCTTTAACAATTTTCCCAAATAAAAGCGGAAAAAATCAGTACTGTTGTCCAAATCGTTTACATTGAGCTTTTACCGTTAAAATTTTCACTCGAATAGTTGTTGAAGGTTTGGTCAGAATGCTCATAAATTTCCAGTCCTGTATGATATATTGTTTATCAGAAATCTGAGATACTACTGCTTTCCACTTTCATTATTTAGAAGCATTTCAAGAAAAGCAGGCTATACATCTACTTTGATTATCAAGCGATATTTCTTTTGTAACATCTCTGTACAATCAGCTGAAGAAAAAATGATGCGATGAGAAAATTGTTATTTTTGAATTGTGATAATCAAGATACGTAATACTTATCTTATAAATATCGTCTACTGCAGTGTTAATATACCTATGAACTCACGCGACTTAGTCGTGTCAATTTCAAACTTTGTCTGCAAGTTTCAAAGTTTGTACATTGCATATCGCAGTTTACTGTACATATCCACAAGCAAAACACAGTCTGTATAGTCACTTGTCTATACAGACTGCAGTCTGTATAGCCACAGCACACCGAGGAGTTGTTGAGCATTTCTACAGTACGTGTTGGAGTGATCTACAGTTTCTAGTAAAATTTATCACTTAACATTAAAATATAAAATCAACAATAGAAGCTGTCTGCGGACGAGATAGGAAATCTTTGGGCAAACCCGTTAATCTTACTAGTACTTGGAAAAAATGGTCTAAATGGTATACTAATCTTCCATCATATCAGAGGACTAAGGGATTTTTTTGGACTGAACGAATATTTCCTGTACTAGTTTTTTAGAAAATGCCCCGATAGGGCAGAAGAAAGAAGAATATACTTGCTTCGATAGTTGCCAAGCTAGAAAAAGGATTGAACTAGATTTTTGAGAACTTGGGTTGGAGTTGGAAAAAATTCACTTTCGTTATATTGGATTTTCATTCTTTCTCAAAAAAAATTTTCCATGTCTGTGAAAAAGTATATTCTGCAGCATCGTGCATTTTATCCTTACCTTGGCATTAACTACAGCAAAGTTTTTCTATATTAAAATTATATGCACATGATTTCAAATGTAAAGAAATGGTAAACCAATAGCTTCCTAACTCCGATTCGAAACTCCTGCCTCTCACACTAGCTGAAAAATAGTGAGGCAGGCATATTATAGTCATTTTCAGAACTATAAATAAACCTGATGTTGGCTGCACTAACCCAACATGAGGATAATCTCAACATCGGGATTTAATTTCTGATCCTGAATTTAAGCTAATCGCAATGTCCAAAGGATTCTCTTCCACTGCACAAACAGTACTCACTTCAGGATTAACTACTACTGAAGTGTAAGTTCGAGTTTAAGAATATCAGACATTTTTATATTTATTTGCTCTTAAGATAAGAAAATTATGGGAAAATGTTAGTCGCTTTTTTGTTCGAGATTTTGTTGAGCTCGAGCTCAGACCCCTTTAGTGCAACTGGGCCTTGGTTGCAGTCATTGGGCACCGATCTGCAAATGAGCGAACAAGGTAAAGCATACAAAAATGCTCCTGGTTCAGCCGTGCCTATTAGGGGTGCGCGCCAAATATCGTATCTGGTTCTCCCCGACCCTACTCGTACTCCCACTGCAACAGTACGACTTTTTTGAAAGCGGGACCAGAACGACAGAGATGGGAGAAATTGCTTCTCGTCTGCAATCCCACAAAAAGCGCTCTTTTTGCTAATTTCTGTTTAAATCGAAAAACTGTGAATGACGCTATTTTGTTGAATAGTTAAATAGAAGAGAATAAATTTGTTTATAGCTAGTAATCAGTAGAACTTATAAAGTGAATCCTATGCGATATGTTATGTGAAATAAGAGAATTAAACATATCTTGCGCAATCGATTTAGTTTTAAGAAGACTTTATGATATAGCTTTTTTTCTAAAAAAGCCGTCTGGAATTTCACGTGCCAATTTTCCGCAGTTGATTCCTGTTTTATTGACACTAAATTTAGCAAAAATGTTCAACGCAGTTAGAAGCACACATGTGTGACGGAGGACATGGGGGTACAGACTAACCCAAACGTTTTGAAACTGGAAAATTTGTTATGAAAAAAAATTTTTGGTCAACTTTTTTTGAATTTTTTGTCTCAAAAAACGCCAAAAAATAAAGGTCCAGCCCTGTACTCTCCTCGAAGTTCCGGAGATCTACATGTTTGGTTGGAAAGTGTGTTGATGCACTCAGCTGCAGAATATACTTTTTCACAGACATGGAAAATTTTTTTTGAGAAAGAATGAAAATCCAATATAACGAAAGTGAATTTTTTCCAACTCCAACCCAAGTTCTCTAAAATCTAGTTCGATCCTTTTTCTAGTTTGGCAACTATCCAAGCAAGTATATTCTTCTTTCTTGTGCCCTATCGGGGCATTTTCTAATAAACTAGTTCGCTTCTTTTTAGTGGGCTTCAACCATACGAGAAAACCTTCATAGAACCGCATCGAAGTTTTAAATTTGCTCATCTTCACATTAAAGAAACATTAAAAAATCTTAAAGCTACGAATTCTAACTTTCAGTGAAAGTAAAAGATGTTTAAACCGCATAGAACTTAAAACACGTTGTAAACAGAGTGTAAAGTGAAGATTTCCATTGAATTCCCCATAAACAAGAACCCCTCAACCCAAAAACCCGGAGAAGTACCTTTGTTTTAAATACACACAGAACATTTTCTGCGTGTAGTGATTCAATTCCACATGGTCAGAAACTCCTCTCCTCAAAAATTGCAGAAATACATTTGAAATAATACTCAATATAATTTTGTACGTAAAGTGATAGCATTCGTTAAATTCCCCGTCGTCAAAAACCCTTTCCACAAAAAAATCACAAAAATAAGCTTGAGTACGCCCAAGATAATTTTTTTGTGTAAAGTGACACATCCATTGATTTCTCGCAGCCGAAAACGCCTTTCACAAAAAATCACGAAAATACGCATGTTTACACTGTGAATAAGTTTTGTGTAAAGTGATCACATTCATAAAATCCCCCGCGGTCGAAAACTCCTTCCACTAAAACGCTTGTTTACACCCGCGATAATTTTTTTGGTGTAAAGTGAGGACGTCTATTGAACTCCCCGCGGTCGAAAACACCCTCCAATGAAAAATCACGGAAATACGCTTGTTTGCACCGAGGATAATTTTTCGTGTAAAGTGACCGCGTCCATCGGATTTCCAATTGTCGAAAACCCTTGCAGTCCAAAAATCCCAATAAGGCTACAGGTTGAATTGAGACTGCAACAAAATTAGTAGTGCGTTATGCTGCAAAAAATATATTTTTGAAGCCGCAAGTGGTATTATATAACAAAATTGGGGAATTCGGCGTTTTCCGGGACTTTGGACCACCATATAATTGAATTGGGGCCATATTTAAAAAAAATAAAAATTCGCATTTGAGATTGCGCCCCCAAGATGCTTAGGCCGAAGTATGAAGCTTGCACGCCACCCCCATTGCTGGGCATAGTGGAACTGGGGGGCCTTAAAAAGTGCGTTTTTTCCATGTTTTTGGGGCCCCACGGAGCACCACTTGCAGATAGAGGCGAAATGACAAAAGGCACCTCATAGTTTATCTCTATGCCCGATATTATGCAAAAAATCCGGAGGTTCTAGCTCTTACCGTTTTGGCTCTAGAGGTGGGGACATGAAATTTAGGGGCCAAGTATATTATAGGTTGACGCTATCGCGCCACTATGATAAACAGCCACTGAATAAATGTTTCATGCGCACCTGTGCACACTTAAGGAACATCTCTACATATGAACCATACTGATCAAAATGCAACAGACAAAAAACCGATATGCCATCATCATAGGTGGCGCGATGGCATCAGCCTATAATATACTTGGCCCCCAAATTTCATGTCCCTCGCTCCTGAGCCAAAAGGGTAAGAGCTAGGGTTTTTTTTTCATAATTTGGTGCATAGACGCAAACTATGGGGTGCCTTTTGTAATTTCGCCTCTATCTGCAAGTGGTGCTCAGTGGGGCCCCAAAAACATGCAAAAACGCACTTTTTAAGGGCCCCCAGTTGTTGTGCAGGTCTTTCCTTGAGAGTCGTAAGAAAAGATTGAGTCTTCGGGTCTGATTTGACCTGTTGGAACTAATCCCTTGGCTAAGCCTGGGTGATAGTGCAACAGTCCGATTATCCCCGACCTACAACAACAAATATAAACTTTACTCTAAATGCGGGGCCTCACCAAGGAGCTCTGCAGTCTCCTAGCTGAGACAAGGAGTCCCCTCAGGGATAAACTTACTTGAGTATAACCCGTAAGGGGTTTCCCAAAGCTTACTTGGTGCAAGCTGGCGCCTGGGCCTCTGGCCCTCCGCCTTCGCGGATATGAATGATCTAAATAAAAATCGAATATATTAAACAATAATTCCGGCGAAATACTAAAAAGAATGTGGCTACACCACAGTTCACAATATGTAAATAAAGTCGATGTGCTGGGAAATAGTTTAATGGATGCCAGCAGTATATATGAAAATATTATAAAAAGACGATAATAGTGAATGAATGATTTCACTATATCTTTTTGGTCTTTCTTTGGCGCTCCACTTCTATGCAAATGTCTGGGCCGCTGGTCGTCCATTTTGTCGATTTGCATGTCGATTTCCCCACATGAATTGCCATCAACAGGGTGCCCAACATCCCTCGCGCGTCGAAACCGACCTACGGGAGGTAGAAAAAAACTTTCGGCTGGGTTACCCTGACATTAAAAAGAATTAATCAAAAGAAAAAATCTACTACTCCAGCTGACTCCTGATATTACAGTTTGTCTCACTCGGACTCTGGTTTCACAGTCTGTCCCAATCGGACTCCTGTGCTGGTCCTTAGACACAATGAATACCAAGGGCTTCGCCGCAATGGCTGGCAAGTGACGCCCATTTTGACCTCGGTGTTGATGGAATAACTTCCTGCCCTAAGGAGTACGATGGTGACGTCGGTGCCGAATGTGGTCGATTTCCGGCTTGGCTGCTCGGTCTGCATGCTGTGGCAATTTGTTGGCCGTGGGTCTAACCGCATGCAAATCGATTTCCCGCGTCTCTATTTTTTCTGAATTAAACTAAAATACGAGATTATATTACGATACAAAAGACGACACGGGAATGTATGGATATCACAAAATTTAAAATGTGCTAAAAATTGAGCAAAAAATGTGGCCAATAAATTTAAAATGTTTTGCGGTTGCGTTTTGCATTGGTTTGTCAAAAGAAAATTTTTAGATGGCCAGCAGCACCAAAAATTTAAATAATATTTTTGGATTTTATAATTTTTTGATTTTTTTGGATTTTTGTGATTTTATTATTGTTTTTGGATTTTGTATTTTATGAAATTAATAAAAATAAATGCGAAAAGATAAATTTTAAGCCAAAATTTGTGCGGCTAATTACTGCTGCTGCCCGCCGCCTTGGTAACCTCCTTGAGGTCTACCTCGATAGTATCCCCTCTGGCCTGGTTGGCCTCGGGTCTGACCTCCATCCTGGCCTTGATTATGGCCTTTGGACCACTGCTAGTGGAGCTGCTGCGTTGTGGTTTTTGAGTCCCGAAAGTTGAATTAAGGGATTTGGATGATATTGATTTTGATTGAGAAAGCGGACTTTTATAAGAAGTGCTAGCAGCCTCACTATACGACCTCTGGCTGGTCGCAGTAGATGATTGCTGTATCGTCGGCGGTTGTTTCTTAGCCGGAGGGAGTCTATGCACCTTAAACTTACTTGGGCTCTTGGCAGCCATTCGCTGATATTTATCAGCTTGCGACCTGTCATCGCCTGGTGCCTTCCTCTTAACACCCATCTGGTTTAACCTCTGCGAGCCCATAAAGATGTACTGATTAAAGGCTGCAATGTAGACATCGTCTACGCGGTTTCCCTGGGCCTCAATGACTAGTTGTCTGTTCGCGAACGAACACGCCTGGGCATACCACCTACCAATTGCCATTGGCGTGATCGGCGCGAAATCCAACTGTAGAAATATCATTAGGGTCACGTACCTAATGGCCGTAAAGACATCTGAAGCGTCATAGTCCTGAAGCCATCTGGGAATAAGAACTAAAATAATCCATTCCCAAATTTCCTCAGGGATGCATTCTCCGTCAAATATAAATCCGCCCTGCATTTCGAACTGTTGGCGGTAATTTTCATGGATTTCGGCCATGGCATCATTGACCATTCTATAAAAGATCGGCCGTTCCTGGTGATCGGCAAAAGCTGCTTTACTTTAGGTGGCAAAACAGCTGGTGCCGGAGGTACCGATTGCATAATTGTGACGACTTCTGGCTCAGGCTCGGCCAGCTGCTGTATCTGAGCTACCTGAGTCGGCTGTGCCACCGCTGGTTGCCTTGGTGGGGGCACCACGACTACTACTGCAGCTGCTTGTGTAGCAGCGGTGTCCAAAGCTGGTTGTGTAGCTTTGACCACCAGCGCTGGCACTTGCGGCTGGGTTTTAACCTGTCCCGACCCTCTGGCTTGCGCCATTTGGGACGTAGAGGGACGATTTAATGGTACTTTAGATACCAACTCACCGGCTGGGGTATAATTTAGTGTATACTCAGGCATCTCAGAAGCAATTGTCCTCTCCCGGAAGCTTTTGCTGACAAACTCTGGTCTGAGCTCGAGCGGGTTGCGTGGTGCATAGGTCATCGGATAATCGGTCGGCGATGCATCTTCCGTCATCGGATACTGCAGTCCCGGTGCCAAAGTCTCGAAGCCTACATAGTAAAGGGTTACATAATAGTAAGGGTTTACCTTGTAGGCTTCGTCCTTCAATAGGGATTTGTCGTCGCCGATTTGCAATATTTCTTCGGCTTCTCGAAATCGTAGCCGGACCAATCCGAACTGATTCTGCCATGCGTATACCCCTTTTTTGGATGGAAAGCAGGGATCCGACGGCAGTAGCGTTGCTGCTAGCTCTAAATAATAAGCCAGGCGGCCGCCTAACTTCCAGGACATGCGCTTTATCATTTCCTGTCCTTCTCTAGTATAACTATTTAAAAAGTTATAATTTAGCAGAGCGCTAGTTTTGTAATCCCACTCCCCTCTTGAGTGAGGCCATGCCAAGTGATAGGCCAATGGCATGAACTTGCAGATGACCTCTAACTCCGCAAAGTTTTGCTCATCTAACTTGCCTGAAATTTTGGCCAAATTTGGCATATAAAAGTTGGTCTTATAGGCCTGTCTGTGACCTTCAATACCCACTGGGTAGTGGTTATTTGCTGAAAATACTTCTTCTGGGATTTCATTGGGCTTCCCGGCCTGTTGCCAGTATAGCTTAGCGTTTTCATATAACGTCAAAGAAATCTTACCATCTAAATCCCAATAGGTTCCACCTGACTTGAGATTTTCCAGGATATCCTTTGCGATGTTAACCCAGTCTGGTATCTGAACATCCTGGATTTCGTCGGGATCACTGTCTTTAGTGTACCTGTCGTCCTTTATCGGCTTACCATCTCTGGGGAGCAGTGGATAAAAACCACTTGGCAATTTCACTCCCTGAGGACGGACGGGATTACACTCCGTGGGTGCGGTATAATAACCGGTGTTATTTCCCTGCATTTGTACGGCCCAATGGTTGTACATTTCACATTTCATCATGTGATAAACTATGTTAGGCTGTACCTGATCAGTTTCCATTACTGGGGTGCCTAGCCCCATCTCTCTATTCAGGTTGCCTGGAATCATTAAATACTGTTGGTAAAAGTGTAAGGCAACGGTATTGATCTGTTTGGGATCAACCTTGTCATGATCGAAAATCTGCATTTGCATTAGCAGCTGATCGGCCATGCCATAGTGAATCGTGGCAAACATGGCCAATAACGAGTAATATGCCTCTAGAGCAGCGTACCTAAGCTCTTCCGGCAATATACCTCTTTTGGCAAACCGATCACGGTTCGCCTTTAGTGAAAAGTCATATTGATAAGGGCCCACGTCTATCAAATAAAATTCCATGAACAGTCCCTTTAATCGGAAGGTTTTGGGACAAATACCTGTTTGAAAACATTTTTTCTCCAGGTTAACCCCTACCATGGTTAGGGCGAAACCGTCTAAATCAAAGTACCGATATTTGGTCTTCCTAAGATGTTCCCTTAAGGGCACAGTTTTATCCCTGTCCTTATTATCCCACCCTGCACCACATACATTATAAATACTCACCAAGTCCTCCAATACTGAATATCTGGCGAACAGCATGTCGAAATTTAGGAAGTCGTGGAGACTTGTCCATTCTCTGAGTATCATGGTCGTGGTATCGATAACATACGTTTGACCATTGGTTAGCGCGAAGCTTACGTAGCGGGCAAATTGTTTTCTTATCGGATTATCGACCTCTCTCGTTTTGAACAAGGCGGCGACTTTATCCTGATGGACTTTTTCAACCTCAAATCCACAAACTGGTTGTCCTCTGAAGATTGAAACTTCTCGGATAAAGTGGAGTACCTGGCTGACTTTCCCGATGTCTACCATTCTAGGTTCCTTGGGATTAGCCGGCCAGTATCCAAATGTGGCTTTGAACCACTGGTCCAGTTCATGGATTCACACGACCCTCTTGACATTTTAATCTAAACATTATAAGATACTATTAATTTTAGTGCTTATTCCCCTTTTTTCAGCATATTTTTGGGTCTATACTACACCAGCACCACAACACCAAGCAGGTTAAGTTTCGCAGAAAATTAAGTTTAGTGCAGGTTGTTAGGTGAGCCACTGATATACAAACGTTGAGCTGGTAGGCAACTAACACCTTACCAAATCTTACCCTTGCTACCTCTATATGTTGGGGAGGGTAGACCTGATCCGATTGTCCACCACTTGATCAGACACCAATCTCTGACCAGCTGCTTGAGCGACCAACTACGCTCCATTTATGGCGCTGTATTTACAATTTTTACAGTGCTCGAGATTGATAATTTTTAATGATTTAGATATCGAAAAAGTGATATAATTTGATTTGATTCGAAAATAATTAATTTTTGATAAATTTTTGATGATAAAACTTTAAACGGGTTGAACCAAAGGTTCTAGGTTTCCCTTGAATCATATAGCTCTCGGTGGTATCAGGTATATTTCCAAATTGGAAATTCCCTGCTTGGCTTCGAGCTTCCGCTTCTCAGTACTCTCATTTTTTGTTCCCTCTAAGTTCTAACCTCGTCTGCCCTTTGGGGTGCTGAGCTGGTCTTCCAGTGACTTCTGGGCATTACCTGCGATTTCCAAAAATGTTTGATAAAAATAAGTTCGAAACTTACCATCAATAAAGAAAAATTGATTATCTTGGCGGTGCTGGGCCCTGCCAAATTCAACGTGGCACTCTGTGTGCGACCACTCGCACATCGGAGCTTGTTGGCGGTTCCGCGCGCCCTTTCCCATATCTTTTCGCTTCGAAATTTTTTCTTTTTCGAATAATAAATTTGTAAAAATTTAAAATTTTGAAACGCTGAATCCTTTCACCATTTGGGGAATATTTTACTTCTTCCTTCCAATGGAAGTTTAGAATTCAGATAAGCGGGACAGCTATTATTTTGTTTTAGAAAAAATGAAAAATTTGGAAATTTAATTTTTTGGAAAAATGTCAAAAATATTTTGGGTTGACACTTTGGTCTAAAATTCCGAGGAATTTTTCCCAAAGTCTGAGATAAATATGGAAAAATTTACAAAATAAATATGAACAATATTAAAACGTGATAAATATTACAAAATATTACATATTTAATTAAAAATTAGTACCTACACACGCGAGATATGTACACAATTTAAAAAAATTCAGCGCGAGATCGCGCATAGATTTGCCTTGAGCGAATTTCCAAATGATTTCATTTGGTTTGGCGCTCCAGTCGTAACTGTTTGCGCCATATTGGAAAGTGACGTATTTTCGTCACGTGGCGCATCCTGATTGGCTCGCGCTACTCGTGGCAAGACCCTAGCTGTCTCGTAACGAAAATGTTTCAACCTGCTGATTGAAACAGTTTGGCGATTTAGCGGGTTGTCCCAATGTACAATGGTGACAACATTCTCTGCTTCTCGCGAAATGTCCGTAACTATAAATGGACCGGACCATGGTAGTCCTAATTTTTTCTGCTTGTCTACTTTGAGCAGAACCCAATCATTTTTCTTGAACCCATTTTGTTTTGACTTTTTATCGAAGTATTTCTTCAATTTTTCAGCAGCACTCTGGATATTTTTGGCAATATCCTCGTAAAGGTTGACTAAATGATTGGTCAACACAAATTTGTATGCCTCTGCATTGCTGTCCAGCATTACAATGTCATATGCTTTCGATAAGTTTAACCCGAAGGTTGCCTCGTGACCTCTAAGCAATGAAAATGGGGATTGCCCCGTGGCTGCATGTGGTGTGGCATTGTAAGCAAACACCACGGCTCTCAAGTATCTTGGCCAGTTATCTTTTTCCTCAATGGCCACTTTTCTGAGCTGTTTAATGAGTGTCTGATTGAACCTTTCTACCATGCCATTACCTTGTGGATGGTAGGCTGTTGTATAAATTTTTTGACACTCTAATAACTTGCAGATCTCCTTCATCAGATCTGAGGTAAAACAACCTCCTCTATCGCTGAGTAGTCTCCGTGGAGTCCCGTGTCTAAATACAATAGATTGTAGAAAAGTAACGTGCTAGCTGACTGATCCGGGATCAGTTCAGCTTCAACCCACTTCGTAAAATAGTCCTGAAAGACTATGACATACGGTCCCTTCTCGCTAAGTGGAGAAATACCCACAATATCCACTGATACTATGTCAAAAGGACCTTGTGGAATAATTGGTATCAGCGGAGGAATTTCCATGTTTCCCTGATTAGCCATTTGACATATTGGACAAAATTTTATCCAGTGCCTGACATCCTTTTCAATTCCAGGCCACCAGAACCATTTTTTAACCATAGCAAGGGTCCTTTTGAACCCTTGATGAGTCATCATTACGGCACCGTGGTACTGGTGCAAAGTATTGTCCCTAAGGCAGGATGGGACGACCACCTGATCATCCGATCCCTGTCCAGCTTCGCGGTATAACACTTCATTCTGGATATAGAATCCACTGTGATACTTGGTTGTCCCATTTGGACCCAATCTATCAAAGTATGGTCGTAATACCTCATCTTTTCTCTGCAAGAAGGCCATGAGATCATCTCTAATTAACCCTTTTGGCAACTCATTTTCTTTGGGATCTGCCAAAGTAAACTCTGGTTCTTTTTCTGGGTATAACCAGGTAACTCTTTTTTCCCTACTTTTTTTCCTGGTTTCCCCTACTTACCTTTTCTTTACCCTGATTGCCATCAGGCTGGATCTGAGCCTGATCACTCTTCTCCGCTTCTTTCGCCATGCTCCTTGTGTCAGGGATGGACATAGTCTATTGCCAGGTTGTGAAGAAATAGCCAAAGTCGATGCGTTTTGCATCGATGCCAATTTGCATAGACACTGTGCATAAATATGCCGGTCGTCTATGTTTTTGGTCATTCATTGATTGTTTGTTTAAATTATAATAGAGAAAGAAATCGGCGCCCAGTAGGGCAATTTTTATATTATTTTGTTATATTATTTGTGGTGGAGCATTTCCGCCCTAAATACAATGACCCTCGGCCGACAGCCTTTGGATATCTCGCAGCGGAGGGAACGCAGGTTAGACCCCGGACTTCTGGAGAGCCACCCAGCGTGCAAGTCTACAGCATTTACCAAGTCTGCAGCTCCTTGTCATTACAGCATTTACCAAGTCTGCAGAGGAGATTGATTCTGGATCACCCTCAGAATCTTCTGGATAAATTTGGGTGAATCTCAGACTCATATCAGTCCTCTGATTTTTCTTACTTTTTGGCTCTGGATATAACGGAGTACCATCTTCAGGATTCCGATCTGTCAGAATTCTGAATCTCTTTACCAAATTGAGATGCTTTTTCTCAATTAGCTGTGCCTCAAGATCTTTCAGATTTCCAGACTCTCGTTTATCCTCTGAGAACATATGTTCCCATTTTGGCGGTATCTTTTCCGCTTGATCGTCTGGTTCATCCATTCTGGACAAAAAGTCTGCCATGGCATTTTGTTTTCCAGGCACATAATCTAGTTTATGGTTGAACTGAGAGATGAACGAATACCATCTCTTCAATTTACCATTGGTCATGGCGTTGACCTTCATTGACAACAAAGGTTTGTGATCAGTTCTTATGATCACCTTATGACCTACTAGGTAGTGCTTGTATAACTTTAAGCCATACACTATTGCCAAGCACTCCCTTTCCGTGGCTGACCACTTCTTTTCGTCCGCTTTTAAAATTCTGCTGTTATACGCAATTACGCAGTGGTCCGACTTAGTCTCTTGGTAGAGAACTGCTCCTAGTGCCGTTCCGCTGGCATCTGTCTGAAGGACAAAATCCGCAGACCCGTCCAAAACCGGATACCTTAGAAAAGGCACTGACAATAGTGCTTCTTTCAGGCTCCTAAAAGCCTGATGGTGAACCTCCATAATTTCCCAAACACTGTTCTTCCCAGTTAATTTATACAATGGTTCAGCATGTTTAGCTAACCCTGGTATGAACTTCTTACACCACTGCAACATACCCAAAAACCTTTGCAGTTTTCGTTTAGACTCTGGGAATGGGAAATCATTTATAGCTTTGACCTTCTTGGGATCTGGGGAAACTCCATCCGAATTTAAGATATGTCGTAAAAAATGAACTCTCTCAGGCAGGAATTCACACTTCTCCGGCTTCAAGGTCAAATGAGCCTTTCTTAGAGCTTGCAGGACTAGCTCTAGGTTAACTAGGTGTTCGTCAAACGTATTTGAGAACACAATAATATCATCTATATAAACTAGACAGATTTTCCACACATATGGATGCAAAACTCTTTCCATCATACGCTGGAATTCAGCTGGCGCATTCTTTAGGCCAAAGGGCATGACTTTAAATTGATACAGCCCTTCCTGGCATATGAAAGCAGTTTTTTCTTTGCTTTCCTCATCCATTGGCACTTGCCAATACCCTGATTTGAGATCTAAGGTGGGTAGTAATACATGCCCCTCCAGGGGGGTATGGTTAAACATATACACGTGTTAAAGTATAGGAAATGGGCGGAGCTACAGTAGGGGGCGGGGTTACTGTATGGGGGTGGAGCTACAGTGGGCGGAGCTACAGTAGGGTAATGGGTTACTGTATGGGGGCGGAGCTACAGTGGGGCGGAGCTACAGTAGGGTGTTACGCAATGCTTACATAACTATAGTAGGGTGTTATGCAATGCTTACACAACTACAGTAGGGTGTTATGCAATGCTTACATAACTACAGTAGGGTGTTATGCAATGCTTACCTAACTACAGTAGGGTGTTACGCAATGCTTACGTAACTATAGTAGGGTGTTATGCAATGCACACGTAACTATGGTAGGGTGTCATGTTGTAACTACAGTAGGGTGTTATGCAATTCCATTACAGTATGGTATTATTATGCAATCTTACATGTAACTACAGTAGGGTGTTACACAATGCTCACATAACTACAGTAGCTGTAAGTACAGTAGGGTGTTATGCAATCTCTCATTGCAGTATGGTATTATTATGCAATCTTACATGTGAGTACAGTAAGGTATTAAGCAATCACATGTGTAACAGGTGAGAATATCCCTATCTTTTGTGTACACCCTGTAATATGTCATTGTTCGTCAATTTGTAGGGCGCATGGTTGAGCATACAGGTTCAAACCTGTTCCGAGTTACTGTAGTAGTTGAGTTATGGTAATAGTTGTGTTACCATAGATCATAAGAGGAGAGGTTTACTATACATTGTATGGAAAAACAAAAATCGATGTGCAAGTGGTGTTCAAATGTGAAAAGGTAAGGTAAAAATGAAAACTGATTTAGAACAAAAAATGGATGTACAATATGCAGGTACTGTATAAAAAAAAGTGAAGCAAAACAAAAATCGATCTAGAAAAACTAGACATACACTGTGCATGTAATGTCCAAATGTGAAAGGTAAGGCAAAAGAAAAAAAGGAAAATCGACCTGCGAGAAAAATGGACATATAATATGCATGTAGTGGACAGAGGCAGAAGGTTTTTACGGTTACTGTGGGTTGGATACAAACAAAAATCGACCAAGAAGAAAAAAAACGGACGTACAATGTGCATGTAGTGTACAGAGGTAAAAAAAGATTGCATAAGAAAATGAAAATAGGTTGCACAAAACAGACATGCCAGACAGTATCATTGGAAATTTTGTCCATTGATAGGGATGCATGGATTAGCATACAGGTTGGAACCTGTGTTGGAGTTGGGCTACAGTAATATGGGTGGTACAATAGGGTAGGAAAGAATAAAGGAGCAAAAAACGACAAGGGAAAAAAAGATGTGCAGACAAAACGATATTGATCGAAGAATACTGTATATTGCCATGCAAAAATGCCTGTAAAAGTAATGCATGAAAAACGAAAATCCATTCGAAAGAACGTGTTAAAAAACCTCAGAAAAGGTTATTGATCTGAAAGAGAACATGGGGGAGCAAAGAAGAAGAGCAACTGTACTGGACAAAGGAAAAAAGTCATAATGGATGATCTTTCAAAAATCCAATGTTTTCTTTTCTTTTTATTGCAAAATATGTAGGGCAGGAAAGAATAACAGAACAAAAACATTATTTATCGAGGAGTGTGCTACACTAGAATCATAATAGTAATACAGAAAGCTTGTATACCTTATCCAATGGGCATCATAAACGAAAAAAGGACAGAGTCTAAGTATTCTTAGAACATGTGCATTCTTTTTCTATCAATAATATCCTTTTTTAAACCTACAGTAAGCTGTATAATTTAAACTTTATAGTAATCATTGTATTAAAATCTCGAAATTTAATAAATTATTAAATTAAAATTAATTTAATAAATAATCTACCATCTGTCTAAAGTAATTTGGCCTCTGCAAGTGTGTTTGATCTATTTCATCTAAAATGATTGTGCTTATATAACAAGTTTGGTCTGGAGTGTAAAAATTGCAGCGGTTTTTTGCTACATAATTCTGGTAACCTCAATATACATGGGGCTCAAAACATCACTCAACAAGACAGAGAATGTGTTAGGTCTAAATTTCCATTAGAAGCTGATATATTGAAAATTTTTACTGTATTTTCACTCCAAAACAGTTCACCTCATTGAAAAGATGTACAAAGCTAAAAAATATGTTTCATTTTTGGTTGATCACTTGGAACCATGTGATAGCAGCATCCTGGTAAACCAGTCTGATATATGGTTTATTTATCGACATTTTTTTATAATTTGCAAATTTTCTATGAGTTTTCGCTTAAACCCCATTTTTAAAAACAACGTAACCACTTTTTATAAAAGTAATGAAAACCACGAAACAAGTAGCCACCACTCGAGGTAAAATACACCTCCTCCAGATAAAAAAAACAATGTTGTCATGGTCACTATGTGTGTGTGCATGTGTTTTGGTCACAACTGATTGTTAACCTTAAAGTGTCAAAATGGAAAAATCACATCGGACAAACAATGGCATTTACATTGCTTTCTATGAATGGTAAACAAACATTGACACTCAAAGTTTGCTAAATTCTACTGTGTACTTTAAAATTTTGCCATTATTTGATGTGGAGCGTTGCAAAATTTGAAACTGTATGATAAAATTGCACATCTTTTTTTTGCATTTTCCTTCCTCCAATCGATACATGTTCACTGATGTGGCTGTGTGTAGAAAAAATGATCGAAAATACTGAATGCTCAGCTGCTGAACAGCAGTGCATAGTCAAAGGCGTGCACTATAATAACAGGCTCTACCAAGTTAGAAAAAAATGTCGTATACTATGCCCTGAAAGTTATAGGGGCGTTAAGGCCCTGTCATACTTCGCCGCGCGGTACCGCACGGCGCCGTACTTCGCCGCGCGGTACCGCACGGCGCCGTACTTCGCCGCGCGGTACCGCACGGCGCCGCTTTTTAGTATGAATAGGACAACCGGCGCTGCGCGGCGCCGTACGGCGCCGTGCGGTACCGCCCAGCGAAGTATGACAGGGCCTTTAGGCTTTATGTATGGTGAAAAAAATTTCTTAACCACTTTTTGAAACAGTGCTCAAAAATGGTTAAAAAGACGTAAAGTCTACCGAAAGATAAGTCATAATAAGTAAAGAAAAGTAATAAAATCATCAATATGATCACACAAGCATTCTAATGAGTGAAAATTTGTTATTCACTTAACAAAGCGTCCACATAGCAGCTCGAGCACTAGAACAATCAGTCTAGACAGACGTCTCTCATTCTTCACGTGCAGTAATTTTGGTGATGCAAATACTTTTTTTAATTTTTCAAAAACTCTCCAATTATTTTCAAACATGTTACCATTTTGAGTTCAAAACGTAAAAAGAACTATTATTGAATATACGTCTCAAGTTGACTAAGGATTGATTATTTTCAGCAAACGTGGATTGATGGCAATTATCTCATAGGTATCCCGAGTTATTGGGATAACTCTGGGCCAAGAACAAAAAATAGTGCATCTTGCAGAGGCTCGCGACATGCATCTGGCAGAACACAATTTCATGCATTTACTTCTGAAGGATAAGGGCGACATGGAAAATTTTGATGTCCTTCAGTTGCAACCGCATATTTCCCAGTTGTTAAAGAATGAAATTTTATCATTTTTACGATACATGCATCATCTAACTGGGAAAAAATTCGAACTGGTAAAAAATAATGAGGGTAATAATTTGTAAATGCATACAGTATATTCTCTGATAATGAAATCCTGCCTAGGTTATTCAATGAAAAAAAAGCGGACGTGCACTAGTTATTGGATTGCATCGAAAATTCTCCTTTCAACACGCAAAGTATATAGGATATTTTTTTCCAATTTGGTAGCCACTCCTACACTACAGCACGCACTAGGTAACTCATGCACCATACCCTGGCGGTGCATGTCCATTTTTTTTGTTCCGATCATCCTAAGGGAAGAAACTCAACATTATAGAACTGTATAATAGGCAAAAAGAAAACTAGAACGTACAAAACACATATGTGACGTACAGAGAAAAATGCAAAATGTCTCACTTTTTATTTTTCTTCATGTTATGACTAAAAATTTGGTTGATTATTGGACATTCAGGTGGAGGATAAATAGAAGAATGTAGAAAATGAAGTCGCATGTTGTCAATGAAAAAAATAAAATAAAACTAAATAAATATAAAAGTAATCTCTGACGAACTTTTCATACTTTCTATTTCAATCAGTTTGTAATGCTTTTTGACATTTACAATTATTTGGTTAGAAGCCTGAAATATAAGAAATAGAGTAGCTTCCATATGTCTCTGGTAAAATGGTTTAAAATACAGGTAGCTAGCATCTAAATTACCTCGTAAAACCGGGGAAATAAAAAAGCTTAATTACCCAAGGCATGTGCTTTTTATTGATTGTTTTCCCTGTAGCAACCTACAATACAAATATATCATTTTTATAGCATCCAACATGTACCTATTTCTTCTTTTTCTTTGTAGACAGCCGACAACACACCATTTCTATTTTACTCGTTTGTTCTTTAAGCTTCATAGTTCTATGATCAAGATTATATATTTCCAGGAAAAATTTCGTGTCTGTATGCTATCATTTTTCTGTTTATTTAAAAGCCTTAAATAAATATTATTGAGATTAAAATAATTTTGACAGTATTTGGTCATATGCAGAAATAATTCTCTTCAAATTTCAGCAGTTTTTATGCTCTCACATTTTGTTCATAATTCAAGGAAATATTTGGACAGGTGTGATGTATTGTAGAAAGTTATGATATCGGAAATGGTTCAAGTCACCCGATTTTTTAATGATGAAACATAGACAAATTCTCTCTCAATTAATCGATGCAAGTAAAATATTGTCTTGAAAATGTTTAGAATTGATCAAATGTTGGCTATAGTCTATTTTTTATAAAATCCTTGTTTAGCAGAATCTGGCAGAAAAATTAGCCCCCGCCGTTGAACTGATTTACGGAAACTTTTGGATGCAGATTTTTTATTTAAAAATAGCTAAAGATTAGCTGAATAAGCCCCACAGGTTTTTGGTACTGTATGACCTATGATATCTTAAAAATCTGAAATAGAAAATGCTTTCAATTCTAATTATATGTAAGCATCTCAAGAAAAACGGACTATATTTTTGTACCCAGGTCTTGACGTCATGCATTAAGGGGTTGATTTATCAATACACCGTCCATAGAATGTGATCTACGAACATCACATGACCAGAGGGCTCCAGGGATTTTTATTATAGGTAAAATAATAAATTTTATTGATAATTTCATTCCAACTAAACAAAAGGATTGTCTACTTTTATTTAACCAAATTCTGAAATTTATTGATTAGCAAACGAAATTAAACATACATCCAGCGAAATTTCCGACCATCGACAGGAAACTAATAGCATATCAGGTAACATTTTATGTAGGCTATGTGTATAGAATTTCATGATTGTATCACTTCATAGGTAGTATGCCTAAATTTTTGTTTTCTTCACCAACACATCATTTTTGCCCCTTTCGTGGGTATCATAGAGATTGTCATTCACACCAATGATATTTTTTTCATGTAATGAATACCACGTGAAGGGCTGCCAGAAAAGATGATACGAATTCATAACTATTACATAACTAATACACCTAATTTGAATATATGCCTTGATCATAAAGTCATGAGATATTGACCATTGGTATATATATATATATATATATCAAAATTCATAATTTGAGCTTCATAGAGCGTAAAGACTTTTAAAATCTTCAAGGATTTTTATGAACACTGCATATATAATAGAATTAATATAGTCTTTTAGGAGAAAGAAAAATATGACTCCTACAAATGATAGTATAAATTAATACATCCACAAATTGCTGCAGAGTAGTAGTAGATCGTCAATCCTTAGAAAAACAATGCTCGTTGGAAAACCCTACATAGTGGAAAAGATATGTGAAACATCAAGGTCACATAAAAGAGTAGAGATGCAGAAACGGAACTCCTGTCCACATCATATCTTGTCGAAATGACTTTTTACAATTCATTCAAAGTAAAATTTTGTATTGATTTTATAGTGATATCAAACACACATCAGAAGCTGTCATGAAAAAATGATGTTTGGCATCCATTAAATCATAATGGTTCTCACCCCGAAAACTTACTCACTATCTAGTATTCGAGGTGTGCTGATGTTTTTTTCCTGTGAGTTCAGAGCAGTTCAATTTTTAGAGCTGCTGAAATTTTTCCCCTTTTTCTTCAAGTTACTCTCTTTCGGAACCAAACACTTCTTCAAAATGAAATTCAACGACTTTTTCAAATCATTTTTCCACAATTTTCCAGATTTTTCTATGATCAGAACAAAATTTTATCAAATTATTTCAAAAATACTTTAACTTTTCAAATTCCGCAAAAAAATTTTTTTTGGCTACAAATTTGCTCGAATTTTACGTTTCTGTTCATGACTTAGCAAAACTCAGCTTCAACACTTTGATGTCTTCTTTTTATTGAGAAAAAGGTTTTTTTCTACACACTCTTGTCACAAAACTGTAAAATTGCAACATTTTTCATCAAGATGTGAAAGATTTCGTTTACAGGTCGGAAGTGTTTATAGTTGATGCATGCCTACTTTTAAACATATTTTTACATCCCACACTCACGAAAAATTTTCAAATTCGCAATGTACAGTGAAACATATACTATACGTACAAAGCACTTTCCATAATATTTTTATACTTTAAAGTTTTCCTCGTTCAGAACAATAAATCTCATTGCATATATGTTAGAAAATCGGTGAAAATAGCCAGAAATTCCGCAAAATTCAAGTTCAAAGTACGTGCAAAATTACATTCCATTACAAAAATCTTGGAACATATTTCAAAATTACAGTTGAATGAATTTAATGAAACACTGGATGGATGAACACGTTTATCGTTGGATCGTTTGGTTGGAGGGATCAGAAAAATCGAGACATAAGCTTTTAAAATATGTTGATGTTCATTTCATAGGCACAGAAGTATGTGACATTAAAAATGCAACCTTTTTTGTATCTGTTCTATCCTTTTCGGACGTATCACTAAAAATTTTTAGATGTTGACATTCTAAAGTGGTGGAAAATCAATGGCAAAAACTCATTCAAGCAAAATAAAGTTCAGATTTTCTGTTTGACACATATTTTTATTGTATTACAGATTCAAAAAAAAATATACTCGTACTTTCAATAATTTTGAAAAACAAGTTGTCAAAAATTAAAATGTATGAAAATTACATTTACAAATACCAATACAATTCAAGATCCGGTTTATAATTGGATTTATTTTTTAATTATATTATTATTATTAAGATTAATAATTTATAATTATAATTTATAGTTGGAAAAAAGTTGTCAAACATCCAATTTTGAATATCTGAGATGCACCAAGTTCATTTTTATGTTGAACCCCCTAAATGTTCTTCTTTTTTTTGTAAAATTTCCTAGCAAAAAGTATGATGTGAAAAAACAGTGGAGGAATCTATTGAATTCATAAATAGTCTAGCACTAAACGCCATAAGGTTTTTGATGTTTTCTGATTTTAGAGCCTCAAAGACGTTTTCTTTTGAGGAGGAACTACCGATAAAATCTTCCCAATTGACTAAGGGGCAATACACCTCATAGATGCCAGACTCTAGATTTTTATATAAATACTGTAGTTAGGCTTTAATCATCATGATGCACCTAAAAATTTTAAGATTTTCGTATTCTGAAATACACCAAATGCATCTTTTTGTCGTTGGTCACCAGAATTTTTCTCTTTTTCCCATACTTTGCCGTGTTTTCGAGTTGTGAATATACTCAATGCATAAGAAACAAGAAAAACCTTTATGCCTGTCTACTCTATGTGTGCTCCATTGCAAAATAACATCCAGATACGGGTCGATTGTCTGTTTGTCAACACATTTAGGAGAAAAAAGAAATCTAAAGGAGCGGTGAGACACATCTTTGTTGCATTACTCTTTCCTTGTCTTTCGTCTTCATTCATGGTATTATGGTGGTACTAATCCATCCAGAAAGACAAGACGTGGTCATTATAATATCGATCTGTGCTGAGTGTTTTCTTGTAGAAGAAAAAATAAAAGACCTCTTTTTGGGCTGAGATAAAATGACAACAAAGTGATACATGTCAAACTCCAAATCTAACAGAGTATAAAAATATTTATCAGTGTAATTATTTGGAAAAAATATTCATAAGGCAAAATCAAACAAAAATTTTGAAACCTGAAATACTTTGAAAAATTCTTTTCATTTAGGATCTTTCAGATGGCATAGTGTGTTAAATTTGAAAAATGAGTTTGCTAAAACTAAGTAATAAGCGAATGCAAATTTGACCTCTTTGGGGCTTTATGTGAAAACGATATAAATATTTTTAATGGATTTTTTACTAAAAGAAGACGATGCACATTGTCTATATTTTTTTATAATTTAATTTTGCACTTCCCGTTGTGATATCATGTCTCATCACTATTAAAAACAAACATATGCTCATGCTCAAATTTGAAAAAATTTTTGCAAACTCCACATATGTGTCAGCTTGTTCAAATATTTCTACCAATAATTTGATCATGTTTATGCTTGAGTGAGGCACATAAACTACCATTTAGTACATCAAAATGACAGATAGATTTGATCAATGAACACTGGTGTAGTGGCAATAGGAATCCAGAACAAAGTTTCAATAGTTAACAAACAGCAGAAAGACTCGCTACCAGATGTTTTGCATGACAAAAATTGAGAATAATTGAATCACAGAGAATAAGCTATCAACAAGTACTGATACGTAAATTTCTCATAGCATAAAAGAAATAGTTTTCGGTAGCATTATGGCTTAGGATCTACATTAAAAAATTTTTATCGTCAATTAATAAAGTATAATTTTCATAGTATATAATATTGACTACTCCATTTTGATTGATGTTTCTCATATTTAAGTTTGCACTCTAATGATTTTTTCTATACTGCTCAACATTGAATCAACCTGAAAAATAATATTAGAAACACCAGAGTAGCACTAAATGAGACATAGATTTAAAAATTTTTAATGCATGTTGTCCATTAGAGGACGTCACCATAAAACAAAATCAGTTTTGAGCTGAGTGTTACTGATCAAAATGCAAACGTCACGCATCAAATGGAGTGAATTTGTGAAACAAATAAATCTCCTGCTATGTTGATGGTTTGAAAAATTATACTCCAGTTTGTCAAATGACACTTTAAATGCAAATGACAAAAGATAAGTACTAGAGAAATAGTGATGTTAGTTGAGGAAGCATTTGTTGATTGCATGCATCACCAGTACAAGGATCAGCTGACCTTTCAGGGCACCTGTCCAGAAATATTATAGACTTTATATTCATGCTCCAGCTATTACTCCAAAAATCTCAACTCATTGTTTTAGTTATCAAGATCACACCTATGTAGTAAGTGAAGGTATTAAATTATCTATTTCCATTATAATGTATAAAAGGATTCCCAACACACTAGTTAAGGTTCCTCCATGAACTCTTCAACTTTTGTGTCATACTGTAATTCGGAAGTAACATTATAGTACTAAAATGTAAAATTCAGAAATGCAAAATGTTTGTTGTTCTTTTTTCCATCATTATGTAAAACCAAAGTATACATGATTTAAAAATGATGAGTATAAAACATACAAGTATTGACAAAAATGAAAAATGTGTTTCAAAATTTAAAATTGATGATCATAAAGTTCATATTTGATATTCGCCAACATGGGGATTCACAATTACTGTGAAGCTTATTGTTCCCTTGTCTCTAGTAAAGTCATCTACTCGAATCTTTGTTAAAGCTTTTCGAATTTCAAATACCATTTGTTCTTTTATGGTATACCCATTGAAGCGTAATATTGTCGAAAGTGGTGCACCAACACATGGATGTGAAAATTCTGCACCAATAATCGAGTCAGCTGGAATCTTACCAAGAAACTGGTCAATTATGTGTCCAATTACTTCATGAATCTTTTGTTTTGGTTCAACCTCATCATTAAAATTTATAAAGCGAATTCCATAGTGTTTCCAATATGTTCGAAATTTCTTTGAATGAACAATTTTTGGCCCATCCATTTCATAGTATTGATCAATCAATTTATTATTAACATTGTCATCTTCATGATGATCGTCACTACATGTTATTTTTCCATTCAAATACTGATCCATTTTTGAAAGAAGAGAGAGACTTATAAAACACAACCATTCGAAAGTAGCTAAAATTTGGACAATGACAAGAATGACCAGATACAGAAATATCCAGAAGAAAAATATTGCACAATTGATTGGCAAAAACAGCCTATAAATACAAATAGCACATGACTTTTTTCTATTGCGCAAAAAAGGAGATCTTATTTTTTCTATTGTGCAATAAAGGAGATCTTAGAGTTTTTGTCATGTTTTGTTCAGTCTTATGCTTTTGTTACTTTGCTATACAGTCGTTTTGTGTAGTTACTCCTTGCTAGTTTAGAGCTCATAGAAATCATATGTTTTAATTATCCACCATAAGCAAATACTATCAACTCCATTAGTAATCAAAATTATTTTGAAAACAAAAAATCTGAATCTGAACTACTCCATGTTTTAGTTCATACAACAATGAATCCAATCGATGAAAATATTAGCTCTGATGAAGAAGGGCCAGTTTATGAATACATTAGCTCTGATGAAGAGCACTCAATGATTGATGAGAACATCAGGTCAAACGAAAGTGATTATTCCGATATTGAAAATGAAACAGACAACTACAGTGAGCCAGATAATCAGGACATTCAGGAAGGTGTTAGCCAGCAAGATGATGGTCTTGATCCCGATCAATTTTTCGAATTATCCGAACCCAATATTGTCAGTGTTCGTCGATTCAATACCGAAGGACGTAATTACTCCTTACAGTTCAGAAATTTAAACCAGCTGAATAATTTGAATGAGCAAATGGTGCCTATATTCCAGCGAATTATTAACAATGTATCAAATGGTGTGGATGAGAATGCTTTAATGGGATTTTCATTTGGTCATCCAGACCTTAAGAGTGGACAAATCTTAATACCATTTCGACCCAAGCATGCTTTGACCGGGGATTTGGTGCTGAACACCATCAATGCTGTTCTACAGTCCAATGAGCAGATCCAAATTGATAATCGTGAGGCATCTATTTGTTTGGTTACTGTAACACCACCTCAGGGATCAGGTATATTTGTGTATTTTCTTGTTTTTGTTTTTGCAATCTTGTAAAACTTTTAAGGTCTTCACAATGCACATCAGTACATGATGCATAATGACTTTCTAGAGAAAAAGCAGTGCATTATTCAAATCAACAACACTGATGATTTATCCTTTAATCGAGCTCTAGCTGTTGCTAGAGCATATGTCCATAAAGATGATTCGAACCCCTTGCACAAATGGGAAAATATTCGAAAATCTGACAAGAAAAAACATCTACTGCAAACAAGGGTAGCGAAAGAATTGATGATCCAAGCAGGGTTAACTAACCATCAAGGGCCATGTGGATTCAATGAGTGGCCAAAATTTCAGGCCATTATGCCAGGCTACCAAATCAAAGTGTTCAGTAAAGACCGATATAAAGATTTGTTATATAAGGGTAAGTTTTTCACATTTTGCATCATAGTATAATGTAGAGTTTTAATTTTTAAGGTCCTACTGCAACCTACATCTTGAATATTTACCACCACAACAATCACTACTCAGTCATTACAAAAATGCCAGCTTTTTTTGACCGCAGCTACTTTTGTCCTCATTGCAACGTAGCATACAGCAATAAAGGGAACCATCGCTGCAAGAGCATTTGCCCTCTATGTTATAACAGCCCACCTTGCTCACAGTTTTATGGCCGAAAATGCAAGGATTGTAATTGATATTTCAAGAGTGATGATTGCTTCAATCGCCATAAGAAATTATTTACACCAAAAGGGGAAAACAACTCGAAGCATCAGAAAACAGGGACATCTATTTGCGATCGCATTAAAGCATGTGAAAAGTGTGACATACTGTGTCAGAGAGCTCACTTAAAAGAGCACAAGTGTGGCTACTTTGAATGCAAAGTGTGCAAAAAAGAAGTCTTGAAAAAAGGTATGTAATTAATTTTTGATTAGTTGATAAAAATCAAATTTCAAAGAATGACAATTTTTATTTTCAGAGCATCATTGTTACATGCAGCCAGAAGTGAATGAGGAAAATGAAATGGAGGTCGCGAATGATGATGTATCAGAAGATAAGTCATCTATGGATAAACTGGAACTACCAACTCGCTTTGTTTTCTATGATTTCGAGACAACACAGGAAAAAATTTTGCGACAAACAGACCAAGGCGATATTGTCGAGCATGAGCCAAACTTGTGTGTTTCACACACAGTTTGTGACCAGTGCTATCATAGTAACATTAATCACTGCAACTTTTGTGGTGATCGTGAACAAATTTTCAAAGGCTCCAATTGTTTGGATGATTTTTGTGCATACCTTTTTGGTAAAGGTATGAAAAATATTACAGCCATTGCCCACAACTCTCGAGGCTTTGATGGTCAATTCATCATGCAATTCTTGTATCGTAAAGGCCATCACAAAGTTGACATTGTCAATAAAGTTAAAATGGCCAAATATTCTGTTTCTTATTTCTACATAGAAATATATCCTTTCAGGATTGGAATTGATGTGCATCAACATTGGATCAATAAAGTTTATTGATTCTTTGAACTTTCTTCCAATGCCTTTGGCGTCTTTACCGAAAACTTTTGGGGTCAATGAATTATGCAAGGGATATTTCCCCCATTTCTTCAACAGAAAAGAAAATTATGGATATATCGGACCCTATCCTTCGCCAGACATGTATGGTTACAATGCTATGAAACCTACTGCTCGTGCTATGTTTTTGGAATGGTATAATGGAAAGATTGAAGCAGTAAGTTTTGTAAAAAAGTATAAAACTTTTGCATTTAGAGTTGAGTCATTGTTTAGGGATGCCAATTTAATTTTGACAATGAGCTACTCAATTACTGTCGTAGGGATGTGCAAGTTTTACGACAATGCTGCATGAAATTTCGGGATATTTTTATGGAAGAAACCAATGTTGACCCATTTGAAAAATCTATAACCATTGCTAGTGCCTGCAACTTAGTTTTCTGTCGTCTTTTCCTCAAGCCAGATACCATAGGCATCATACCATACAAAAGTTATGGAAAAAGCGAGAGACAATCGATTATAGCCCTCAAGTGGTTGAAATGGTACTCGCATAGCCATGACAATTTATACATCCGCCATAAACTCAATGGTGGTGAGGTCCATATTAGTCAATATAAGGTTGATGGAGTTTCAGGTACGATGCTTAATCTTAAATATTTTAAAATACATATGGTGATGTTATAGGCAAAACAATATATGAATTTAATGGATGCTACTGGCATGGGTGTCCAAAATGCATGAAAGATAGGCATCGAGTGACTGCCGATGGGTTTACAAAAGCCTCAGATGCTTATGAGCGTACTTTCAAACGAAAAATGGAGCTTGAAACTCAAGGGTATACTGTTGTCGAAATGTGGCAATGCGATTTACTTAAACAATTGCACAGCAATCCAGAAATAAAGGAATTTTTTAACAAGATCGAATTGATTGAACCAATCAACCCTCGTGATGGTAAATAATTTGAGTATTATTTTTATAAAATCTACAATTAGTTTTTTTCAGCTTTCTTTGGAGGGCAGACAAATGCTGTAAAATTGTATCACAAAGTTAAGTACAATGAAGATGGAACACCTGCAGAAAAGATCAATTATGTGGATGTCTGCAGCTTGTACCCATTTGTCAACAAATATGGGAAATATCCCACAGGTCATCCAAAAATCCTGACTGAAGGGTTTGAAGAGGTCAGCTCAACTTCTCAACCTTATGAGGGGTTGATCAAATGTACAGTTTTACCACCTGGCAAACTCTTACATCCTGTTCTACCATATCGACATGGTGGTAAATTATTGTTCCCTTTATGCAAAACTTGCACCCATGATTCACAAAAGACCACATGCAAGCATAATGACCAAGATCAGGCATTAGATGGTACATGGGTTACAATAGAATTATACAAAGCGCTAGAAAAAGGATATAAGGTATATTGTTACTGTGATGATTCACCTTTCCTATGTATATATTATTATTTTTGTTTTAGATACTCAAGATTTTTGAAGTTTGGCATTATGATAATATTGAACAATATCATCCAACCAAAAACCCTGATGGTGATTTATTCACTCAATACATCAACACTTTCATGAAAATGAAACTAGTAAGTTTTATATAATGTAAATGTGACAGAATTGGATTGTAATTTTTGTAGGAGAGTGAAGGTTACCCTACTAGAGCTCGGACGGATGAGCAAAAACGGGAATAGGAAATGGAAGTCTACCACCGAGAGAATATTTCATTGGATCCTTCGAAAATTGAAAAAAATCCTGGAAAGAGAGCTTTAGCTAAATTAATGTTAAATTCATTCTGGGGAAAGGTAGTTTTGCATAATAATTTTGTATTTATTTTATTTAGTTTATGTTTTTCAGTTTGGCCAATGAAACAACATGGATAAGACTGTTATTCTAAACAACCCTAAAGAATTTTTCGAGCTGGCTATTGAACCATCCAATATTGTCAAAGCAATAAATATGATAAACGATTTGATGATATCTTTGACCTACTACCAGCATGACGATTTTGCTGAAGTCATGGGAAATACTAACGCCGTTATTGCAGCTTATACAACAGCTCAGGCTCGACTGAAGTTATATTCTTACATTGATCGATTAAAAAGTCGAGTATTGTATTTTGATACAGACAGTATTATTTACTTGTCAACAATTGACAAGCAACAATATCAAGTACCAACAGGTTGGTGTCTGGGTGAAATGACGGATGAATTACGTGAATATGGTCCTGGATCTTACATTACGGAATTCGTCAGTGGAGGTCCGAAGAATTATGCTTACAAAGTGTACAGTCCATCTACTGAACAATACCATCATGTTATCAAGGTTCGGGGGATTACTCTGTCATCAGATGCAATGAGAAAAGTGAATTTTGATTCACTACGAAGACTGGTTTTTGCTTTTGTAAAAAATAATGGACAAGAAGAAGTAAATGTACATAGCCTACGAATTGAATGCCAGCAAGATCGAAAAGTTGTGACCAGAGAAACATTAAAAACATTTAGAATTGTGTATGATAAGCCTATTTTGAAAACCAATTTTTGTACATATCCTTATGGATGGACATCATAGAATGTTTGTATATAATTAGTACATATGTAATTTTTTCATAAATAAATTCAAAACATAGAACTTCTTTGTCAACTACATCTTCTCTTTAGATCAATTTTTGTTTTTCATACATTACCTTCTCATGTTTATTTCCTCTTCTAGGCAACTTAGACTAGTCCTCAGCTATGAGTTAGATAACATTATTTTGTAATAAAAACAAACCAACACATTGCTTTTCGAAAAAGGCATTCAGTAGTGATTTTCTATTGACAAGTACAGGTGCTCTTTTTCTCTGTTGGCTACTTGTCTGGGTTTTAGATCAATAACATTTTTTTCTGCAGGTCTTCTCTTTATGTTCACTCACTGAGAGTGCTCTTTTTCCTTTGTCCGTAACATGCTCTCTTTCAAATCTATAACATTTTCTATATGTCTTTTTTCTATGCTTTACTTTTTCTTCCAGATTGATTTTGGTATTTTTTACCTTACCTTTTTTTTGCCTTCTTACAATATATTCACTCTGTAAGTCCACTTTTTCCATATCAATTTTTGTTTTATGCATTTTACAGTCCTCCTCAAAACGATTTTTTTGCCTCTGTCCATTACATACACACTGTATAGCTTTAGTGGTTCACCCTCTTTCATGATTGTTTTGGAAAACTGCCAACCTGCAGAATCAAACATTTTTCTGTAAAAAGCACTACCTATTACGAGGTGTGTCCCTTTCTATGCATTTTACCTGTTCCTGTATGTTTCAAGGTCAATATTATTTCTGTAGACCTTTTTTTTTGCAGACATAATTTTATCTAAGCACAGTATGCATGCTCTCTTTCTTTAGTCCATTACATGATCTCTTTAGATCAATAATGTTTTTCTACACATTTTTTTGCCTTTTGTACACTATATGCACATTGTATGTCCCCTTTTCCTCCAGATCGATTTTCATTTTTACTTACCTTTTCTTACTTTTGTACACTATATGCAAATTGTATGTCCACTTTTTCTGCCAGATCAATTTTCGTTTGTATGTAACCCACACTAACCCTGAAAACGTCTTACTTCTATACACTACATGCATATTGTATGTCCATTTTTTTTTCTCCTAGATCGATTTTCATTTTTTGCCTTACCTTTCACCTTTGTACACTATATGCATGGTGTGGTCCAGTTTTTTCCAAATCGATTTTTGTTTCTGGTTCACCTTTTTGTACAGTACATGCATATTGTGCATCCACTTTTTGTTCTAAATCAGCAGCGTTTTACCTTATTTTTTCACCTTTGTACACCACTTGCATATGGATTCTTGTTTTTCCATACAATGTATAGTAAACCTCTCCTCTTATGATCTACAGTAACACAACTATTACCATAACCCAACTATTAGGGTAACTCGAAACAGGTTTGAACCTGTATGCTCAACCATGCACCCTACAAATTGACAAACGATGACATATTACAGGGTGTACACAAAAATATGGATATTCTCAGCTGTTACACATGTGATTGCTTAACACCTTACCGTAGTTACATGTAAGATTGCATAATAATACCATACTGTAATGGGATTGCATAACACCCTATTGTAGTAATGTAAGCATTGCATAACACCCTACTGTAGTTGTGTAAGCATTGCGTAACACCCTACTGTAGTTACGTAAGCATTGCGTAACACACTACTGTAGTTACTGTAAGCATTGCGTAACACCCTACCATAGTTAAGCATTGTGTAATACCCTACTGTAGTTACATAAGCATTCCATAATGCCTTACTGTATTTATGTAACCATTGCATAACACCCTACTGTAGTTACGTAAGCATTGTGTGACACCCTACTATAGTTATGTAAACATTGTGTGACACCCTACTATAGTCATGTAAGCATTGCATAACACCCTACTATAGTTACGTAAGCATTGCGTAACACCCTACTGTAGCTCCGCCCCACTGTAGCTCCGCCCCCATACAGTAACCCATTACCCTACTGTAGCTCTGCCCACTGTAGCTCCACCCCCATACAGTAACCCCGCCCCCTACTGTAGCTCCGCCCATTTCCTATACTTTAACACGTGTATATGCTTAACCATACCCCCCTCGAGGGGCATGTATTACTACTAAGGTGGTATAAAACTTTGCTTTACCCAAGCAGTCTAGATAGTCATCCATTCTAGGAATGGGATACTTATCATCCTTGGTAACATCATTTATACCCCTAAAGTCCACTACTGGTCGCTTGGTACCATCCTTTTTACCTACAAGAAATAACAGAGCTGCCCAAGGCAACTTTGATGGCTCTATTAAACCCTTTTTGAGCATATCTTGGACATGCTCCTGAACATGTGGCCATAAATTTATGGCAGTCCTGTGGTACCTTTTTGCCACAGGTGCTGCATCGCCTGTATTGATTTTACAGGTCAAGTAGGGTGTAGTAGTTGGAGGATCATTGGGCAGGCTGAACATGTCTCTATATTTTGTGAGACATCGTAAAGCTTGTTCCAATTGCTCTGACGGTATGTTGGATTTAGCCAGCATATTGTACAAAGCTTCCTTGAATGCTTTCTCATCCGATTGAGGAGCTTCAGGTCTAGCTTGAACTGCACAAGTTTGCAGCTTCTCCAAATCCTCAACTATCTTTCCCTTGAGCTGATCTTGGTTATCAGTATTGCACAACACTGAATTAGTATGGCCAATTATTTGATTTCTTTTCAAATGGCATCCTGATCCTGTGTTGTTGGATACCATAACTACAAAATCATCTTTGGTACCATCAACTATGGTACTGTCAATGTGGAACCTTTCCTCATTTTCTTCAGACTCTATTATGATTCCATTAAGGCGATTTTCGCCTACCTTATCCCAAAGTTTTGCCCTCAGAAGTATATCAATACCATTAGGTAAGTAGATGGGATTCACACTCACCACTGGCACCAAAACCTTTAGCAGACAAATCTTTGGCTGATATTGGTCGGCGGCACCCGCCGTGGATTCTGTGGCCTTCCTGGTCATGACCTCTCCACAATTCAATTGGGGCTGGTCCGGCGTCACGTATATCCGCTGTTGAGGGTTGTTGAGCGTCATTGTCCTATTTCTGAAATCTATTATGGCTCCTACCTGAGGATGAGCCAATAAGTCTGTACCCACAATTACATTTTCACCTGCTTCAGGTATAACAATTGCTTTAACGGGGAACTGTCCACACAATGTATCCATCCTAAATTGGATATACCCATGGGCTTGGACTGTGTTACCGTTGGCTACAGTAACATTTAATATCCTCGGATATTCAGTGTAATCCGGGCCCAAAGTTTCTTTCAGAAACTTAGCCGACATTACAGTACACTGAGCTCCTGTGTCAATTAAGGCCAGTGTCTTACGACCTCCTATAACAACCTCAATATGGAATGGGGCGGTTCGGGGGTACGTATCCAGCAAATGTTGTTCCTGTGGACTAGCTGGTGTGCCTCTCCTTACTACTTGTACTGATGGTACTACACATTGTGGTGCAATTGCGTTCATTTGAAGGATGCTACCTAAAACAACATTCGGGCAGTTCACTCTCTGATTTACTTCACCTAAAGGACTCATTTGTGATTGCCTTGCAACCATTACACTCGAATAATCCTTTTGGGGTGGCTGATTTGTGAATTGACCCTGTTGAAGAGTCTGAGTTGGACCCATAATAGCCTGAGGTGGCTGAGGTTGCTATATTGCAGCCTGCTGTTGGTATTGCTGCATCTGCTGGAACTGCTTCTGCAGCTCCTTTTGCTTCTTGAATTCCAGAAATTCATTGTAATCGGAATTCTGTTGATAACTCTCATGGCTATCCTGATAACCTGAATAGCCTATATTATACGCACCTCTGCCTCTACTATTAAAATTGGCATTAGGGTAACCTCCTCTACCTCTATAGTTACCTCTAGCAAAATTGTTGAAGCCTCCCCTGTTGAAGCTAGGGAAGCTGGCTCTGCCTCTGCTCCTGCATTCTGACAACACTCTCAACGTTCTGCAGTCTGCAGTATTATGTGTTATGTTCTTATGGAACTCACACCATGGCTTTGTCAGATCTCGGGAAACTTGACCTCCCTGACTGGTACTAGGTATGGCCACATCAGACCGATTTTCCATTTGCCTATTATCAACCTTTTGCTGAAGCTGATCGAACCTTTCGACCAGTTGTACCATCTCTTTAGATATTTTTAATAGAAGGGATTCCTTCTTACCCATTTCGGTCTGAGCCCTAGGGGCTTCCCGAATTGGAATCTCATCTATTTCAGGAGAATCACTCCTTGACCTTTGGGTTTGGGCCGGTACCTGATTACCTACAGTTTGATATGGTTGCCGAAACCTTTGTCTCTGGCCTTGTTGGTATCCTTCTGACTGATTTCTGGCAACTACGGCAACTTCAGGATCATACCCACTTGGCATACCTACTTCATTAATAACAATAGGATCCTGCTGTGTACCCTTAGGTCCATATCTTTGAAAGACATTTCTATATCTACATTCAATGTCATGAACCTCTACTGCTAGATCATACCAGGTTCTAAAGGTATGTTTGGAATTCTTTAGTTCAGACTGGAACCTGCGGTCACTCTTATATATAAAGGTGTCAATAATCAGCCTCTGTTTGGACTGATAGTCTAAATCACCCTTTACTAGTTCCACTAATATGCTGACCCTTTTCAGAAACTCTAGGGCCTGTTCATTGCGTCTTTGTTGGATCTCAAATAATTCCCTGGTTAACATTTCCAGGTTACACTCAGGTGCAAAGACATTTATGATGGCTCTCCTGGCCTCCCTATAGGTCATGTTGTCTCCTGCAACAGCCTTCGGTCTACCTTTAGAAAGCCTCAGCAGTGCTTCATACTTAGCTGATTCGGGTGTAACCCTACAAAATTCCCCTTCAAGTGCTGTTAAGAAGCTAAGCACCTGCTGATTTACCATACCCTCATCCAAAAGTTTGGGTAACACACCTTTAACGATATTCCTAACTACAATCTCTTGTGCCAAATTATTTGTTGGCATTTCCCTCTGATCATAAGCTGCTGTTAATACTGGATCAATATCAGAGTTCAGAGATTGCAGCATAACTCTATTTGGATCTCGTTGAGGTGGTTCACCTCCTTGATTTGATGGTATGGGGTCTCTGTCAAACCTATAATCCCTATATGGGAAACATGCCAGTTGATCTGGTCTAAGGGTATTTGGATCAACTATATTTCCTCTACCATCATAGACCACTCTTGTTAAAGTTGGATGCTGCGAAGCTATCTGATTTGGATTCCTGAAGTCTGCTGATTGCTCAGCTCCTTCGAATCGAAAATCTCTAGCTGGACCTCTCCAACTTTTGGGCTCAAAGTTAAGCCTTTGCCCTTCATCAAATTCAGGCCTATTGCTAGGCCCTGCGCCTGCATTCATTTCAGCAGTGAGACAGTTGTCTCTTTCTGCACCCCTAATACATGGTCTAACCTGTCTATCCAGCTCCTGTCCATGCCTGTCGGCTTCCCTTTTATTGTCCATTGGCATTCCCGATTATGTGGAACAAGGCTTCGAGGGTCCCTTTCAATTCACGTAGCTGCGTCGCCAACTCTTGATTGGACATTTCAGGAGTTCTTTCCTGCGGCTGGAATCGCTCCTGATCTCGTTGGATCCCCTCCAATTGTGGATCAATTTCGGGGTCCCTTTCTTCCAAATTTGGTCGAATTTCGGGCGTAATGACGTCCCTTTTTGGTCCTGCTAATTCGACCTTTGGCCGCTGTGACCTTTTTAAATTTCGCGGTGGCGGTCCATCGGCGTCTGGGTTCAGATTCGCCGGGCCTGCCTCTTGCTGATCGATGGCAATCGCTGGTGGGCAGTCAATTGGTACGCCTGCGTCTTGAGGCGTAAAATGCATTGCATTTTGCTGCAATGGCTGAACCCTCGCGGGAGTTTGATCTGGGATCACTGGGTCCAGAGCAGCATGCCGTTGCTGATCTCCGTTTCCCAAATTGACAAGATTCCCAGCACTCGCTACTCTGGGTGGTGATCTATGTAAAGTATTACCTCTTGGTATCCTTTCATTAGGCATTTTAAAACCTGCTAACTTTCGATAGAAACCTGGAGGATTTTCTTTTCTCCTAGTCTGACTACAAAGTTCCGTGGTAAGGAGTTAAAAGCCACCACTTGTTGTGCAGGTCTTTCCTTAAGAGTCATAAGAAAAGATTGAGTCTTCGGGTCTGATCTGACCTGTTAGAACTAATCCCTTAGCTAAGCCTGGGTGATAGTGCAACAGTCCGATTATCCCCGACCTACAACAACAAAGATAAACTTTACTCTAAATGCGGGGCCTCACCAAGGAGCTCCGCTGTCTCCTAGCTGAGACAAGGAATCCCCTCAGGGATAAACTTACTTGAGTATAACCCGTAAGGGGTTTCCCAAAGTTTACTTGGTGCAAGCTGGCGCCTGGGCCTCTGGCCCTCCGCCTTCGGGGATATGAATGATCTAAATAAAAATCGAATATATTAAACAATAATTCCGGCGAAATACTAAAAAGAATGTGGCTACACCACAGTTCACAATATGTAAATAAAGTCGATGTGCTGGGAAATAGTTTAATGGACACCAGCAGTATATATGAAAATATTATAAAAAGACGATAATAGTGAATGAATGATTTCACTATATCTTTTTGGTCTTACTTTGGCGCTCCACTTCTATGCAAATGTCTGCGCCGCTGGTCGTCCATTTTGTCGATTTGCATGTCGATTTCCCCACACGAATTGCCATCAACAGGGTGCCCAACACAGTTCCTCCATTCCCCGCTATGGGTGTGTCACTATAAATGAAGCCACATTAAATGACGAGGGTACCATGTGCCATTAACCTGATGACACCAAGGTGTTGGCCCCTTTTAAGCTAACCCCATGAGTACCAGCTATAGAAGGGACTATAAGTATTGTGGTGCTGCTTTGGGGGGGGGTTTGCTGTAGGTAAGGATAACACCACCAGGTTAGAGGTGAACATTGGTCCAGTCGGTGTAGATGATGGACAAGGCCATCTGTGGGATGACCTGGGCATTGGGGATCCTGGTCATGGACCAAACGATCACTCTTGACCCCACATCAGGGAAGGGGTGTTGCCGATGAAACAACGGACACTAGGGAGGGGAGCCCACTCAGGGGAGAGTACCCTTATCTGACCTAAATGCTAGCACACCCTGGAACTTACCTAGTTGGGCAGGAGGGAAACAGCTACAGGTACAATCTTTTACAAACAGGTCACAATGGATGGCTAGCATAAAACGGTCCGCGGCTAATGTAGAGCAGGTCTGTGGGTCGAGGTGAAGGACTGCTACCGCTTGCAGGATGCATAGGTCAAAACTTTAAAACTGAGGGCCAGGTGTGGAGGACGGGTTCTGCTGGAAGGAATGCGCAAAGTTGACCAAAAGCCTGATGACTGACATACGATTTATTGAAAATATAAAGTTTATGGGCAAACAATAATAATTGATAGAATGTGTATAACAAAAGATGAGAATATGCAAATTCGACGATGTAAGGCTAAAGCAGGAAACACTAAAGATGAACACCAAACAAAGAGGAACTGATAAAAATGTAGCAACACAGGATTATATACGCTTGAGCATCTACAGTAAGACTTGGGGCGTAGTTGATGACACCCAGGCCGATGCCTGCAAAGGTGTCTTTGCAGCCTGTGTGCACATAGGCACTTGCCTAGTTTGAATACGCTCAGCATTGAGGCCAGCTTAGTGTTGAGTGCTCTTTAAAAAAACTCATGTTAATAGGCGTACTGTAGATGATACGTCAATTGCATGTACAAGAACAAAGACAAATGACAAAAACAACAAAACGATTAAAAAGTAATAACCCATCAACATAAAAAGGAATCATGTGACATTGCTGAATTGATCCACACGTGACAGGTAAGCCATATCCAAGCTCCATACTTCGGCCTGAGCATCTCGGGCCTGCAATCTCAAACGCGATTTTTTATTTTTTTGAAATATGGCCTCAATTCAATTATATGGGCCCAACCCGTAAATCCTACTAATGGTTTAAGATATATACTGTACTAAAGATAAGAATATAGGAAGAAATGGGAAAGTGAACGGGTGAACAGGGTGAACGGGTGAACAGGGTGAATGGGTGAACAGGGTGAACGGGTGAACAGGGTGAACGGGTGAACAGGGTGAACAGGTGAACAGGGTGAACGGGTGAACAGGGTGAACGGGTGAACATGGGTAAACAGGTGAAGGGTGAATAGGGTGAACGGGTGAACAGGGTGAACGGGTGAACAGGGTGAATGGGTGAACAGGGTGAATGGGTGAACAGGGTGAACGGGTGAACAGGGTGAATGGGTGAACAGGGTGAACGGGTGAACAGGGTGAACGGGTGAACAGGGTGAAGGGGTGAACAGGGTGAATGGGTGAATGGGTGAATGGGTGAATAGGGTGAATGGGTGAACAGGGTGAATGGGTGAACAGGGTGAAGGGTTGAACAGGGTGAATGGGTGAACACGTGAAGGGGTGAACAGGGTGAACAGGTGAACATGGGTAAATGGGTGAACGGGTGAATAGGGTGAACAGGTGAACAGGGTGAACGGGTGAACAGGGTGAATGAGTGAACAGGATGAACGGGTGAACAGGGTGAATGGGTGAACAGGATGAACGGGTGAACAGGGTGAATGGGTGAATGGGTGAACAGGGTGAACAGGTGAACATGGTGAACAGGTGAACAGGGTGAACGGGTGAACGGGTGAATGGGTGAACAGGCGAACAGGGTGAACGGGTAAACAGGGTGGACGGGTTAATGGGTGAATGAGTGAACAGGGTGAACGGGTGAACAGGGTGAACAGGTGAACATGGGTAAACGGGTGAATGGGTGAATAGGGTGAATGGGTGAACAGGGTGAACGGGTGAACAGGGTGAACGGGTGAACGGGTGAACAGGGTGAATGGGTGAACAGGGTGAACGGGTGAACAGGGTGAACGGGTGAACAGGGTGAACGGGTGAATGGGTGAGGAGGTGAACAGGGTGAACGGGTGAACAGGGTGAATGGGTGAACATGGGTAAACAGGTGAACGGGTGAATAGGGTGAACGGGTGAACAGGGTGAACGGGTGAACAGGGTGAATGGGTGAACAGGGTGAATGGGTGAACAGGGTGAACGGGTGAACAGGGTGAACGGGTGAACAGGGTGAACGGGTGGACAGGGTGAACGGGTGAACAGGGTGAACGGGTGAATGGGTGAACAGGTGAACAGGGTGAACGGGTGAACAGGGTGAACGGGTGAACATGGGTAAACAGGTGAACGGGTGAATAGGGTGAACGGGTGAACAGGGTGAACGGGTGAACAGGGTGAACGGGTGAATGGGTGAACAGGTGAACAGGGTGAACGGGTGAACAGGGTGAACAGGTGAACATGGGTAAACAGGTGAACGGGTGAATAGGGTGAACGGGTGAACAGGGTGAATGGGTGAACAGGGTGAACGGGTGAACAGGGTGAATGGGTGAACAGGGTGAACGGGTGAACAGGGTGAACGGGTGAACAGGGTGAAGGGGTGAACAGGGTGAATGGGTGAATGGGTGAATGGGTGAATAGGGTGAATGGGTGAACAGGGTGAATGGGTGAACAGGGTGAAGGGTTGAACAGGGTGAATGGGTGAACACGTGAAGGGGTGAACAGGGTGAACGGGTGAACATGGGTAAATGGGTGAACGGGTGAATAGGGTGAACAGGTGAACAGGGTGAAGGGGTGAACAGGGTGAATGAGTGAACAGGATGAACGGGTGAACAGGGTGAATGGGTGAACACGATGAACGGGTGAACAGGGTGAATGGGTGAATGGGTGAACAGGGTGAACAGGTGAACGGGTGAACAGTGTGAACGGGTGAATGGTTGAATGGGTGAACAGGTGAACTGGGTGAACGGGTAAACAGGGTGGACGGGTTAATGGGTGAATGGGTGAACAGGGTGAACAGGTGAACAGGGTGAACAGGTGAACATGGGTAAACAGGTGAATGGGTGAATAGGGTGAACGGGTGAACAGGGTGAACGGGTGAACAGGGTGAACGGGTGAACAGGGTGAACGGGTGAACAGGGTGAACGGGTGAATGGGTGAACAGGTGAACAGGGTGAACGGGTGAACAGGGTGAATGGGTGAACATGGGTAAACAGGTGAACGGGTGAATAGGGTGAACGGGTGAACAGGGTGAATGGGTGAACAGGGTGAATGGGTGAACAGGGTGAATGGGTGAACAGGGTGAACGGGTGAACAGGGTGAACGGGTGAACAGGGTGAACGGGTGAACAGGGTGAACGGGTGAACAGGGTGAAGGGGTGAACAGGGTGAATGGGTAAATGGGTGAATGGGTGAATAGGGTGAATGGGTGAACAGGGTGAATGGGTGAACAGGGTGAAGGGTTGAACAGGGTGAATGGGTGAACACTTGAAGGGGTGAACAGGGTGAACGGGTGAACATGGGTAAATGGGTGAACGGGTGAATAGGGTGAACAGGTGAACAGGGTGAACGGGTGAACAGGGTGAATGAGTGAACAGGATGAACGGGTGAACAGGGTGAATGGGTGAACAGGATGAACGGGTGAACAGGGTGAATGGGTGAATGGGTGAACAGGGTGAACAGGTGAACATGGTGAACAGGTGAACAGGGTGAACGGGTGAATGGGTGAACAGGCGAACAGGGTGAACGGGTAAACAGGGTGGACGGGTTAATGGGTGAATGAGTGAACAGGGTGAACGGGTGAACAGGGTGAACAGGTGAACATGGGTAAACAGGTGAATGGGTGAATAGGGTGAATGGGTGAACAGGGTGAACGGGTGAACAGGGTGAACGGGTGAACGGGTGAACAGGGTGAATGGGTGAACAGGGTGAACGGGTGAACAGGGTGAACGGGTGAACAGGGTGAACGGGTGAATGGGTGAGGAGGTGAACAGGGTGAACGGGTGAACAGGGTGAATGGGTGAACATGGGTAAACAGGTGAACGGGTGAATAGGGTGAACGGGTGAACAGGGTGAACGGGTGAACAGGGTGAATGGGTGAACAGGGTGAATGGGTGAACAGGGTGAACGGGTGAACAGGGTGAACGGGTGAACAGGGTGAACGGGTGGACAGGGTGAACGGGTGAACAGGGTGAACGGGTGAATGGGTGAACAGGTGAACAGGGTGAACGGGTGAAGAGGGTGAACGGGTGAACATGGGTAAACAGGTGAACGGGTGAATAGGGTGAACGGGTGAACAGGGTGAATGGGTGAACAGGGTGAACGGGTGAATGGGTGAACAGGTGAACAGGGTGAACGGGTGAACAGGGTGAACAGGTGAACATGGGTAAACAGGTGAACGGGTGAATAGGGTGAACGGGTGAACAGGGTGAATGGGTGAACAGGGTGAATGGGTGAACAGGGTGAATGGGTGAACAGGGTGAACGGGTGAACAGGGTGAACAGGTGAACAGGGTGAACGGGTGAACAGGGTGAAGGGGTGAACAGGGTGAATGGGTGAATGGGTGAATGGGTGAATAGGGTGAATGGGTGAACAGGGTGAATGGGTGAACAGGGTGAAGGGTTGAACAGGGTGAATGGGTGAACACGTGAAGGGGTGAACAGGGTGAACGGGTGAACATGGGTAAATGGGTGAACGGGTGAATAGGGTGAACAGGTGAACAGGGTGAAGGGGTGAACAGGGTGAATGAGTGAACAGGATGAACGGGTGAACAGGGTGAATGGGTGAACACGATGAACGGGTGAACAGGGTGAATGGGTGAATGGGTGAACAGGGTGAACAGGTGAACGGGTGAACAGTGTGAACGGGTGAACGGGTGAATGGGTGAACAGGTGAACAGGGTGAACGGGTAAACAGGGTGGACGGGTTAATGGGTGAATGGGTGAACAGGGTGAACGGGTGAACAGGGTGAACAGGTGAACATGGGTAAACAGGTGAACGGGTGAATAGGGTGAACGGGTGAACAGGGTGAACGGGGTGAACAGGGTGAACGGGTGAACAGGGTGAATGGGTGAACAGGGTGAACGGGTGAATGGGTGAACAGGTGAACAGGGTGAACGGGTGAACAGGGTGAATGGGTGAACATGGGTAAACAGGTGAACGGGTGAATAGGGTGAACGGGTGAACAGGGTGAATGGGTGAACAGGGTGAATGGGTGAACAGGGTGAATCGGTGAGCAGGGTGAACGGGTGAACAGGGTGAACGGGTGAACAGGGTGAACGGGTGAACAGGGTGAACGGGTGAACAGGGTGAAGGGGTGAACAGGGTGAATGGGTGAATGGGTGAATGGGTGAATAGGGTGAATGGGTGAACAGGGTGAATGGGTGAACAGGGTGAAGGGTTGAACAGGGTGAATGGGTGAACACTTGAAGGGGTGAACAGGGTGAAGGGGTGAACATGGGTAAATGGGTGAACGGGTGAATAGGGTGAACAGGTGAACAGGGTGAACGGGTGAACAGGGTGAATGAGTGAACAGGATGAACGGGTGAACAGGGTGAACGGGTGAACAGGATGAACGGATGAACAGGGTGAATGGGTGAATGGGTGAACAGGGTGAACAGGTGAACGGGTGAACAGTGTGAACGGGTGAACGGGTGAATGGGTGAACAGGTGAACAGGGTGAACGGGTAAACAGGGTGGACGGGTTAATGGGTGAATGGGTGAACAGGGTGAACGGGTGAACAGGGTGAACAGGTGAACATGGGTAAATGGGTGAATGGGTGAATAGGGTGAATGGGTGAACAGGGTGAACGGGTGAACAGGGTGAACGGGTGAATGGGTGAACAGGGTGAATGGGTGAACAGGGTGAATGGGTGAACAGGGTGAACGGGTGAACTGGGTGAATGGGTGAACAGGGTGAACGGGTGAATGGGTGAATGGGTGAACAGGGTGAATGGGTGAACAGGGTGAATGAGTGAACAGGGTGAATGGGTGAACAGGGTGAATGGGTGAACAGGGTGAACAGGTGAACAGGGTGAATGGGTGAACAGGGTGAACGGGTGAACAGGGTGAACGGGTGAACAGGGTGAATGGATGAACATGGGTAAACAGGTGAACGGGTGAATAAGGTGAACGGGTGAACAGGGTGAACGGGTGAACAAGGTGAACAGGTGAACAGGGTGAACGGGTGAACGGGTGAATAGGGTGAATGAATGAACAGGGTGAACGAGTGAATGGGTGAACAGGGTGAATGGGTGAACAGGGTGAACGGGTGAACAGGGTGAACAGGTAAATGGTTGAATGGGTGAATAGGGTGATCGGGTAAACAGGGTGAACGGGTGAACAGGGTCAACTGGTGAAGAGGGTGAATGGGTGAATAGGGTGAACAGGTGAACAGGGTGAACGGGTGAACGGGTGAACAGGTGAACAGGTGAACAGGTGAATGGGTGAACGGTTGAATAGGGTGAACGGGTGAACGGGTGAATAGGGTGAACGGGTGAACAGAGTGAATGGGTGAACAGGGTGAACGGGTGAACAGGGTGAACGGGTGAACAGGGTGAATGGGTGAACAGGGTGAATGGGTGAACAGGGTGTACCGGTGAACAGGGTGAACGGGTGAACATGGGTAAACAGGTGAAGGGGTGAATAAGGTGAACGGGTGAACAGGGTGAACGGGTGAACAGGGTGAACGGGTGGATGGGTGAATAGGGTGAACGGGTGAACAGGGTGAATGGGTGAACAGGGTGAACGGGTGAACAGGGTGAATGGATGAATGGGTGAATGGGTGAACATGGGTAAACAGGTGAACAGGTGAATAAGGTGAACAGGTGAACAGGGTGAACGGGTGAACAGGGTGAATGGGTGAACAGGGTGAACGGGTGAAGGGGCGAATAGGGTGAACGGGTGAGCAGGGTGAATGGGTGAACAGGATGAACGGGTGAACAGGGTGAATGGGTGAATGGGTGAATGAGTGAACAGGGTGAACGGGTGAACAGGGTGAATGGGTGAACATGGGTAAATGGGTGAACAGGTGAATAGGGTGAACATGATGAACAGGTGAACAGGGTGAATGGGTGAATGGGTGAATGGGTGAACAGGGTGAAGGGGTGAACAGGGTGAACAGGTGAAGAGGGTGAACAGGTGAACAGGGTGAACGGGTGAACGGTGAACGGGTGAATGGGTGAACGGGTGAATGGGTGAACAGGGTGAATGGGTGAACGGTGAACGGGTGAACGGGTGAACGGGTGAACGGGTGAACGGGTGAACCGGTGAACGGGTGAACAGGGTGAATGGGTGAACAGGGTGAACGGTTGAACAGGGTGAATGGGTGAACATGGGTAAATGGGTGAACAGGTGAATAGGGTCAACATGATGAACAGGTGAACAGGGTGAATGGGTGAATGGGTGAATGGGTGAACAGGGTGAAGGGGTGAACAGGGTGAACAGGTGAACAGGGTGAACAGGTGAACAGGGTGAACAGGTGAACGGTGAACGGGTGAATGGGTGAACGGGTGAATGGGTGAACAAGGTGAATGGGTGAACGGTGAACGGTGAACGGGTGAACGGGTGAACGGGTGAACGGGTGAACCGGTGAACGGGTGAACAGGGTGAATGGGTGAACAGGGTGAACGGTTGAACAGGGTGAACGGGTGAACAGGGTGAACGGGTGAACAGGGTGAACGGGTGAACACGGTGAACGAGTGAATGGGAGAACAGGGTGAATGGGTGAACAGGGTGAACAGGTGAACAGGGTGAACGGGTGAACAGGGTGAATGGGTGAGCAGGGTGAATGGGTGAACAGGGTGAAGGTGAACAGGGTGAATAGGTGAATGGGTGAACGGGTGAACAGGTGAACAGGGTGAATATGTGAGCATGGTGAACAGGTGAACGGGTGAACAGGGTGAATGGGTGAACAGGGTGAATGGGTATACAGGTTGAACGGGTGAGCAGGGTGAACGGGTGAACAGAGTGAACGGGTGAATGGCTGAATGGGTGAACAGGGTGAATGGGTGAACAGGGTGAACGGGTGAACAAGGTGAACAGGTGAACAGGGTGAACGGGTGAACGGGTGAATAGGGTGAATGAATGAACAGGGTGAACGAGTGAATGGGTGAACAGGGTGAACGGGTGAACAGGGTGAACGGGTGAACAGGGTGAATGGGTGAACAGGGTGAATGGGTGAACGGGTGAATGGGTGAACAGGGTGAATGGGTGAACAGGGTGAATGAGTGAACAGGGTGAATGGGTGAACAGGGTGAATGGGTGAACAGGGTGAACAGGTGAACAGGGTGAATGGTGGAACAGGGTGAATGGGTGAACAGGGTGAATGGGTGAACAGGGTGAACGGGTGAACGGATGAACGGGTGAACAGGGTGAACGGGTGAACAGGGTGAACGGATGAACATGGGTGAACAGGTGAACGGGTGAATAAGGTCAACAGGTGAACAGGGTGAACGGGTGAATGGGTGAATAATGTGAATGAATGAACAGGGTGAAGGAGTGAATGGGTGAACAGGGTATACGGGTGAACAGGGTGAATGGGTGAACAGGGTGAACGGGTGAACAGGGCGAACGGGTGAATGGGGTGAACGGGTGAACAGGGTGAACGGGTGAATGGGTGAACAGGTGAACAGGGTGAATGGGTGAGCATGGTGAATGGGTGAACAGGGTGAATGGGTGAACAGGGTGAACGGGTGAACAGGGTGAACAGGTAAATGGTTGAACGGGTGAATAGGGTGAATGGGTGAACAGGGTGAACGGCTGAACAGGGTCAACTGGTGAAGAGGGTGAATGGGTGAACAGGGTGAACAGGTGAACAGGTGAACAGGTGAATGGGTGAACGGTTGAATAGGGTGAACGGGTGAATAGGGTGAACGGGTGAACAGAGTGAACGGGTGAACAGGGTAAACGAGTGAACAGGGTGAACAGGTGAACAGGGTGAATGGGTGAACAGGGTGAATGGGTGAACAGGGTGTACGGGTGAACAGGGTGAAGGGGTGAACATGGGTAAACAGGTGAACGGGTGAATAAGGTGAATGGGTGAACACGGTGAACGGGTGAACAGGGTGAACGGGTGAATTGGTGAATAGGGTGAACGGGTGAACAGGGTGAATGGGGTGAACAGGGTGAACGGGTGAACAGGGTGAATGGGTGAATGGGTGAATGGGTGAACAGGGTGAATGGGTGAACAGGGTGAAAGGGTGAACAGGGTGAACGGGTGAACAGGGTGAACGGGTGAACAGGGTGAACGGGTGAACAGGCTGAACGGGTGAATAGGTGAACAGGTGAACAGGGTGAACAGGTGAACAGGGTGAATGGGTGAACATGGGTAAACAGGTGAACGGATGAATAGGGTGAACGGGTGAACAGGGTGAACGGGTGAACAGGGTGAATGGGTGAACAGGGTGAATGGGTGAACAGGGTGAACGGGTGAACAGGGTGAATGGGTGAACAGGGTGAACGGGTGAACAGGGTGAACGGGTGAACAGGGTGAAGGGGTGAACAGGGTGAATGGGTGAATGGGTGAATGGGTGAATAGGGTGAATGGGTGAACCGGGTGAATGGGTGAACAGGGTGAAGGGTTGAACAGGGTGAATGGGTGAACACTTGAAGGGGTGAACAGGGTGAACGGGTGAACATGGGTAAATGGGTGAACGGGTGAATAGGGTGAACAGGTGAACAGGGTGAACGGGTGAACAGGGTGAATGAGTGAACAGGATGAACGGGTGAACAGGGTGAACGGGTGAACAGGATGAACGGGTGAACAGGGTGAATGGGTGAATGGGTGAACAGGGTGAACAAGTGAACGGGTGAACAGTGTGAACGGGTGAATGGGTGAATGGGTGAACAGGTGAACAGGGTGAACGGGTAAACAGGGTGGACGGGTTAATGGGTGAACAGGGTGAATGGGTGAACAGGGTGAATGGGTGAACAGGGTGAACGGGTGAACTGGGTGAATGGGTGAACAGGGTGAACGGTTGAATGGGTGAATGGGTGAACAGGGTGAATGGGTGAACAGGGTGAATGAGTGAACAGGGTGAATGGGTGAACAGGGTGAATGGGTGAACAGGCTGAACAGGTGAACAGGGTGAATGGGTGAACAGGGTGAACGGGGTGAACAGGGTGAACGGGTGAACAGGGTGAACGGATGAACATGGGTAAACAGGTGAACATGGGTAAACGGGTGAATGGGTGAATAGGGTGAATGGGTGAAGAGGGTGAACGGGTGAACAGGGTGAACGGGTGAACAGGGTGAACAGGTGAACATGGGTAAACGGGTGAATGGGTGAATAGGGTGAATGGGTGAACAGGGTGAACGGGTGAACAGGGTGAACGGGTGAATGGGTGAACAGGGTGAATGGGTGAACAGGGTGAATGGGTGAACAGGGTGAACGGGTGAACTGGGTGAATGGGTGAACAGGGTGAACGGGTGAATGGGTGAATGGGTGAACAGGGTGAATGGGTGAACAGGGTGAATGAGTGAACAGGGTGAATGGGTGAACAGGGTGAATGGGTGAACAGGCTGAACAGGTGAACAGGGTGAATGGGTGAACAGGGTGAACGGGTGAACAGGGTGAACGGGGTGAACAGGGTGAACGGATGAACATGGGTAAACAGGTGAACGGGTGAATAAGGTGAACGGGTGAACAGGGTGAACGGGTGAACAAGGTGAACAGGTGAACAGGGTGAACGGGTGAACGGGTGAATAGGGTGAATGAATGAACAGGGTGAACGAGTGAATGGGTGAACAGGGTGAATGGGTGAACAGGGTGAACGGGTGAACAGGGTGAACAGGTAAATGGTTGAACGGGTGAATAGGGTGATCGGGTAAACAGGGTGAACGGGTGAACAGGGTCAACTGGTGAAGAGGGTGAATGGGTGAATAGGGTGAACAGGTGAACAGGGTGAACGGGGTGAACGGGTGAACAGGTGAACAGGTGAACAGGTGAATGGGTGAACTGTTGAATAGGGTGAACGGGTGAACGGGTGAATAGGGTGAACGGGTGAACAGAGTGAATGGGTGAACAGGGTGAACGGGTGAACAGGGTGAACGGGTGAACAGGGTGAATGGGTGAACAGGGTGAATGGGTGAACAGGGTGTACCGGTGAACAGGGTGAACGGGTGAACATAGGTAAACAGGTGAAGGGGTGAATAAGGTGAACGGGTGAACAGGGTGAACGGGTGAACAGGGTGAACGGGTGAATAGGGTGAACGGGTGAACAGAGTGAACGGGTGAACAGGGTAAATGAGTGAACAGGGTGAACGGGTGAACAGGGTGAATGGGTGAACAGGGTGAATGGGTGAACAGGGTGTACGGGTGAACAGGGTGAAGGGGTGAACATGGGTAAACAGGTGAACGGGTGAATAAGGTGAATGGGTGAACAGGGTGAATGGGTGAACAGGGTGAACGGGTGAATTGGTGAATAGGGTGAACGGGTGAACAGGGTGAATGGGTGAACAGGGTGAACGGGTGAACAGGGTGAATGGGTGAATGGGTGAATGGGTGAACAGGGTGAATGGGTGAACAGGGTGAACGGGTGAACAGGGTGAACGGGTGAACAGGGTGAATGGGTGAATGGGTGAATGGGTGAATAGGGTGAATGGGTGAACCGGGTGAATGGGTGAACAGGGTGAAGGGTTGAACAGGGTGAATGGGTGAACACTTGAAGGGGTGAACAGGGTGAACGGGTGAACATCGGTAAATGGGTGAACGGGTGAATAGGGTGAACAGGTGAACAGGGTGAACGGGTGAACAGGGTGAATGAGTGAACAGGATGAACGGGTGAACAGGGTGAACGGGTGAACAGGATGAACGGGTGAACAGGGTGAATGGGTGAATGGGTGAACAGGGTGAACAAGTGAACGGGTGAACAGTGTGAACGGGTGAATGGGTGAATGGGTGAACAGGTGAACAGGGTGAACGGGTAAACAGGGTGGACGGGTTAATGGGTGAACAGGGTGAATGGGTGAATGGGTGAACAGGGTGAATGGGTGAACAGGGTGAATGAGTGAACAGGGTGAATGGGTGAACAGGGTGAATGGGTGAACAGGCTGAACAGGTGAACAGGGTGAATGGGTGAACAGGGTGAACGGGTGAACAGGGTGAACGGGTGAACAGGGTGAACGGGTGAATAGGTGAACAGGTGAACAGGGTGAACAGGTGAACAGGGTGAATGGGTGAACATGGGTAAACAGGTGAATGGGTGAATAGGGTGAACGGGTGAACAGGGTGAACGGGTGAACAGGGTGAATGGGTGAACAGGGTGAATGGGTGAACAGGGTGAACGGGTGAACAGGGTGAATGGGTGAACAGGGTGAACGGGTGAACAGGGTGAACGGGTGAACAGGGTGAAGGGGTGAACAGGGTGAATGGGTGAATGGGTGAATGGGTGAATAGGGTGAATGGGTGAACCGGGTGAATGGGTGAACAGGGTGAAGGGTTGAACAGGGTGAATGGGTGAACACTTGAAGGGGTGAACAGGGTGAACGGCTGAACATGGGTAAATGGGTGAACGGGTGAATAGGGTGAACAGGTGAACAGGGTGAATGGGTGAACAGGGTGAATGAGTGAACAGGATGAACGGGTGAACAGGGTGAACGGGTGAACAGGATGAACGGGTGAACAGGGTGAATGGGTGAATGGGTGAACAGGGTGAACAAGTGAACGGGTGAACAGTGTGAACGGGTGAATGGGTGAGTGGGTGAACAGGTGAACAGGGTGAACAGGTAAACAGGGTGGACGGGTTAATGGGTGAACAGGGTGAATGGGTGAACAGGGTGAATGGGTGAACAGGGTGAACAGGTGAATTGGGTGAATGGGTGAACAGGGTGAACGGGTGAATGGGTGAATGGGTGAACAGGGTGAATGGGTGAACAGGGTGAATGAGTGAACAGGGTGAATGGGTGAACAGGGTGAATGGGTGAACAGGCTGAACAGGTGAACAGGGTGAATGGGTGAACAGGGTGAACGGGTGAACAGGGTGAATGGGTGAACAGGGTGAACGGATGAACATGGTTAAACAGGTGAACATGGGTAAACGGGTGAATGGGTGAATAGGGTGAATGGGTGAACAGGGTGAACGGGTGAACAGGGTGAACGGGTGAACAGGGTGAACAGGTGAACATGGGTAAACGGGTGAATGGGTGAATAGGGTGAATGGGTGAACAGGGTGAACGGGTGAACAGGGTGAACGGGTGAATGGGTGAACAGGGTGAATGGGTGAACACGGTGAATGGGTGAACAGGGTGAACGGGTGAACTGGGTGAATGGGTGAACAGGGTGAACGGGTGAATGGGTGAATGGGTGAACAGGGTGAATGGGTGAACAGGGTGAATGAGTGAACAGGGTGAATGGGTGAACAGGGTGAATGGGTGAACAGGCTGAACAGGTGAACAGGGTGAATGGGTGAACAGGGTGAACGGGTGAACAGGGTGAATGGGTGAACAGGGTGAACGGATGAACATGGGTAAACAGGTGAACGGGTGAATAAGGTGAACGGGTGAACAGGGTGAACGGGTGAACAAGGTGAACAGGTGAACAGGGTGAACAGGTGAATGGGTGAATAGGGTGAATGAATGAACAGGGTGAACGAGTGAATGGGTGAACAGGGTGAATGGGTGAACAGGGTGAACGGGTGAACAGGGTGAACAGGTAAATGGTTGAACGGGTGAATAAGGTGATCGGGTAAACAGGGTGAACGGGTGAACAGGGTCAACTGGTGAAGAGGGTGAATGGGTGAATAGGGTGAACAGGTGAACAGGGTGAACGGGTGAACGGGTGAACAGGTGAACAGGTGAACAGGTGAATGGGTGAACGGTTGAATAGGGTGAACGGGTGAACGGGTGAATAGGGTGAACGGGTGAACAGAGTGAATGGGTGAACAGGGTGAACGGGTGAACAGGGTGAACGGGTGAACAGGGTGAATGGGTGAACAGGGTGAATGGGTGAACAGGGTGTACCGGTGAACAGGGTGAACGGGTGAACATAGGTAAACAGGTGAAGGGGTGAATAAGGTGAACGGGTGAACAGGGTGAACGGGTGAACAGGGTGAACGGGTGGATGGGTGAATAGGGTGAACGGGTGAACAGGGTGAATGGGTGAACAGGGTGAACGGGTGAACAGGGTGAATGGATGAATGGGTGAATGGGTGAACATGGGTAAACAGGTGAACAGGTGAATAAGGTGAACAGGTGAACAGGGTGAACGGGTGAACAGGGTGAATGGATGAACAGGGTGAACGGGTGAAGGGGCGAATAGGGTGAACGGGTGAGCAGGGTGAATGGGTGAACAGGATGAACGGGTGAACAGGGTGAATGGGTGAATGGGTGAATGGGTGAACAGGGTGAACGGGTGAACAGGGTGAATGGGTGAACATGGGTAAATGGGTGAACAGGTGAATAGGGTGGACGGGTGAACAGAGTGAACGGGTGAACAGGGTGAATGGGTGAACATGATGAACAGGTGAACAGGGTGAATGGGTGAATGGGTGAATGGGTGAATGGGTGAACAGGGTGAAGGGGTGAACAGGGTGAACAGGTGAACAGGGTGAACAGGTGAACAGGGTGAAGGGGTGAACGGTGAACGGGTGAATGGGTGAACGGGTGAATGGGTGAACAGGGTGAACAGGTGAATGGTGAACGGGTGAACGGGTGAACGGGTGAACGGGTGAACGGGTGAACGGGTGAACAGGGTGAATGGGTGAACAGGGTGAACGATTGAACAGGGTGAACGGGTGAACAGGGTGAATGGGTGAACAGGGTGAACGGGTGAACACGGTGAACGAGTGAATGGGTGAACAGGGTGAATGGGTGAACAGGGTGAACAGGTGAACAGGGTGAATGGGTGAACAGGGTGAATGGGTGAGCAGGGTGAATGGGTGAACAGGGTGAAGGTGAACAGGGTGAATAGGTGAATGGGTGAATGGGTGAACAGATGAACAGGGTGAATATGTGAGCATGGTGAACGGGTGAACGGGTGAACAGGGTGAATGGGTGAACAGGGTGAATGGGTATACAGGGTGAACGGGTGAGCAGGGTGAACGGGTGAACAGAGTGAACGGGTGAATGGCTGAATGGGTGAACAGGGTGAATGGGTGAACAGGGTGAACGGTGTGAACAAGGTGAACAGGTGAACAGGGTGAACGGGTGAACGGGTGAATAGGGTGAATGAATGAACAGGGTGAACGAGTGAATGGGTGAACAGGGTGAAGGGGTGAACAGGGTGAAGGGGTGAACAGGGTGAATGGGTGAACAGGGTGAATGGGTGAACAGGGTGAATGGGTGAACAGGGTGAACGGGTGAACGGGTGAATGGGTGAACAGGGTGAATGGGTGAACAGGGTGAATGAGTGAACAGGGTGAATGGGTGAACAGTGTGAATGGGTGAACAGGGTGAACAGGTGAACAGGGTGAATGGGATAACAGGGTGAACGGGTGAACAGGGTGAATGGGTGAACAGGGTGAACGGGTGAACGGGTGAACAGGGTGAACGGGTGAACAGGGTGAACGGATGAACATGGGTGAACAGGTGAACGGGTGAATAAGGTGAACGGGTGAACAGGGTGAACGGGTGAACAAGGTGAACAGGTGAACAGGGTGAACGGGTGAACGGGTGAATAGGGTGAATGAATGAACAGGGTGAAGGAGTGAATGGGTGAACAGGGTGAACGGGTGAACAGGGTGAACGGGTGAACAGGGTGAATGGGTGAACAGGGTGAACGGGTGAACAGGGCAAACGGGTGAATGGGGTGAACGGGTGAACAGGGTGAACGGGTGAATGGGTGAACAGGTGAACAGGGTGAATGGGTGAGCATGGTGAATGGGTGAACAGGGTGAATGGGTGAACAGGGTGAACGGGTGAACAGGGTGAACAGGTAAATGGTTGAACGGGTGAATAGGGTGAACGGGTGAACAGGGTGAACGGCTGAACAGGGTCAACTGGTGAAGAGGGTGAATGGGTGAACAGGGTGAACAGGTGAACAGGGTGAACAGGTGAACGGGTGAACAGGTGAACAGGTGAACAGGTGAATGGGTGAACGGTTGAATAGGGTGAACGGGTGAATAGGGTGAACGGGTGAACAGAGTGAACGGGTGAACAGGGTAAACGAGTGAACAGGGTGAACGGGTGAACAGGGTGAATGGGTGAACATGGTGAATGGGTGAACAGGGTGTACGGGTGAACAGGGTGAAGGGGTGAACATGGGTAAACAGGTGAACGGTTGAATAAGGTGAACGGGTGAACAGGGTGAACGGGTGAATTGGTGAATAGGGTGAACGGGTGAACAGGGTGAATGGGTGAACAGGGTGAACGGGTGAACAGGGTGAATGGGTGAACAGGGTGAATGGGTGAACATGGGTAAACAGGTGAACAGGTGAATAAGGTGAACAGGTGAACAGGGTGAACAGGTGAACAGGGTGAATGGGCGAACAGGGTGAACGGGTGAAGGGGTGAATAGGGTGAACGGGTGAGCAGGGTGAATGGGTGAACAGGATGAACGGGTGAACAGGGTGAATGGGTGAACGGGTGAATGGGTGAACAGGGTGAACGGGTGAACAGGGTGAATGGGTGAACATGGTGAACAGGTGAACAGGGTGAATGGGTGAATGGGTGAATGGGTGAACAGGGTGAAGGGGTGAACAGGGTGAACAGGTGAACAGGGTGAACAGGTGAACAGGGTGAACGGGTAAAGGGTGAACGGGTGAACAGGTGAACAGGGTGAACGGGTGAACAGGGTGAACGGGTGAACTGTGAACGGTTGAACGGGTGAATGGGTGAACAGGGTGAATGGGTGAACAGGGTGAACGGTTGAACAGGGTGAATGGGTGAACAGGGTGAACGGGTGAACAGGGTGAACAGGTGAACAGGGTGAATGAGTGAACGGGTGAACAGGGTGAACGGGTGAACAGGGTGAACAGGTGAACAGGGTGAACGGGTGAACAGGGTGAATGGGTGAGCAGGGTGAACGGGTGAACAGGGTGAAGGTGAACAGGGTGAATAGGTGAATGGGTGAACGGGTGAACAGGTGAACAGGGTGAATATGTGAGCATGGTGAACGGGTGAACGGGTGAACAGGGTGAATGGGTGAACAGGGTGAATGGGTATACAGGGTGAACGGGTGAGCAGGGTGAACGGGTGAACAGAGTGAACGGGTGAATGGCTGAATGGGTGAACAGGGTGAATGGGTGAATGGCTGAATGGGTGAACAGGGTGAATGGGTGAACTGGGCGAAGGGGTGAACAGGACGAATGGGTGAACCGCGTGAATGGGTGAACAGGGTGAATGGGTGAACAGGGTGAACAGGGTCACTCTGTTTTTCCTATCTTTTCATAATGACTGACACACACAAAAAGAAAAAAATATCATGGTACTGCATATGTGAAGTCCTCCTCAGACATTTAAGGTCACAGCTGTTCGACTTCAAGCTCTAAGATATATTTTTTCCTTGTCCTCTACTTCATTTTTTCCTCTAAGATATTTTTTTTTCCTTTTTGTGACTAGGAAAGAAAGCTGCGGTGCATGGTTTTCCACAGTGTGTATGAGATTAACCCAAAGTATTTGCTTCATAATGACCAACGCACAAAAATAAAATGCTATACCATGGTACCTACTGCAAATGTGTAGTCGTCCTCAGATGTTATAGGTCACAGCTGTTCGACTTCAAGCTCTATCTAAGATATACTTTTTCCTTGCCTCAACTTTTGTGACTACGAAAGAAAGCTGCAGTGCATGCATGATTTATCACAGTGTGTATGAGATTAACCCCAAGTATTTGCTTCAGAACAACCAATACACAAAAATAAAATGCTATACCATGGTACTGAAAGTGTGAAATATTTTCGTCCTCTCATGTTAAAGGTCACAGCTGTTCTATACATCAAGCTAGGATATATTTTTCCTCAACTACTGTGAAAAAGAATGTGTATACTGAAACTATATCCACCTATCATGGTGTGTATGGGGTTAACCCAAAGCATTCTCATCAGTGTATCATTCAAAAGCGGTGGTTTCCTGCACTACAATGTCATGGAACGAAAAAATTTCCCCTGAAGAGTCACGTGTAGCATATATTCGAGCATATCAATTGGAAATAGATATCAAATGCTTGTTCAGTAGCTCGGAAGTAAGATATTTTATTGTGTAATGTTTTTGTGGATCACTTATGTGCATGGTTCATTTTTCATAGATTCATGAACTTTTCCTGAAGGATGCTATAGAAATTGGATCGAGACAAGAACCTGTTTTGTCGAGTTTTTTACCTGCATTTTCGGCTGTTATTGCGCCACATGCTGAATTAAAAATCGAAGTAAGGACGGTATAAAACAGAATGTTTTATAACATCACTGCAGTCTATTCATTTCCAAATAAGCCTCAAAGTCACAGATGCACATACGGAGTAAGGAGGTAAACCTTCCCCATGAATCCCTGGCTTCTGAAAAGTCGATTCGATTATGTATCATTTGATGCACCATATCATTTGACCCACTGTATCATTTGGCCCACCGAATTATAAGCAGGTGCATTGTTTCACCCACCAATCACCCAATGTGCGAGTGTGTCATTTGATCCACTGTATCACTTCCCCCACCATGATAAAAGTAGTAATACATAGTAATGCAATATTATTATAGCAGTACATACTTTGCATTCCAATTGATTGGAGAATGTATTTAATTTTATGAACAGTAAATTCGAGGTTTTTAAACTTCTGATATAAACCAAGCTGATATGCAAAAAAATCCATTGTTGAACATCATACATTTTTTTGTTTTTTGTCACATATGAGTAGGTTTTATTTTGCCTACTATTTCTTAAAATTTTTTTGTTGAATTTATTTAATTAATTCATTTTCATTCTTCGTTATTCCCTTCTTTCATTACTCCATTGTTTCCTTGTTTTATTCTTTCTTTGCTTCTTTTTTTGTCTGTTTATTTCTTTCTCTTTTTTGTTTGGTTCTGTACTTCTCTATTTATTTCTGTGTTTATTGCATTATTTCCTTTTTTGTTTGACTCATTCTTTCTTTTTCTGTTTTTTTCTTTGTTTGACTCTTTCTTTCATTATTTTTTCTATCGTATTTCTTGATTATTTGGTTTTATTCATTGTTTATACTTTTCAATTTTTGTTTGATTCTTCATTGTTTATTTTTCCGGTCTATCCTCTACCTTTCGTTCCTTATTGCATATTTTTTCTTTTTTTTCCAGTTTTGTTTCATCGTTGATTTCATAATTAGTTTATTTGTATCTCACTTCTTTGTTGCTTTCACTATTTGTAGTGCCTCGTATGATTTTAGCTTGACTTACTGTTTCTTTTTTCTTTTCTGTTTTGTTGTTTGTTTGTTTGTTGTTTATCTTTCTTTTTTCTCGTTTTTTACCTTTTGCTGTGCATTATTGCTTCATTCCTTTATGTTTAACTTTTTGTTTCATTTTATTGTTTGTTTCTTTTGTCATGTTCCTTTTTTTGTGTGTATTTCTCCATTTCAGCTTCTATTGCTTTATATCATTTTTGGTTTGACTCTGTTCTTTCACTGTTTTGTCTTTGCTTATCTGTACATTTCTTTCTGTGTTTTACTTTTCCTCTATTTCATTCTTTATTGAGGAACTTCCTTGTGTTGTGTTGTTTTTTTCATTTATTTAATTTTTTTGCTTCACTTTATTTTATTTTCAGGTTATGTTTTATTTCGTTTTCTCTTTTAATCTGTTTTTCCTTTATTTTGTGTTTCGTCTCACATTTCTATTTGATTTAGGCATATGTCATATTATTTTGCTTCATCTCTTCATTTTCTTTCTTTCTTGATGCTGTTTAACTGAACTAGATTCACAGAAGATTAGGCCAAGATAAGCTGTTGCATTTATTGTGGCAGCCGTGAATAATAATTGTTGGATTTTTTATCCCTGAATCCATCTTTGCATTTTTAATAACTAATATGAGTATAGTGCACCAAGAAACATGGTGGGGGAAATGATACAGTGGACCAAATGATACAGTCGCAAAATTTTGCTGGTCCATGTCAGGCAGCTTTTGAATTTTGAGGTTTTAATAAAGGATAGTAATAAAAAGATATGCAGGGAGAAGTGAATAATTGCTATGTTTAACTTAATAACGTACACATGATTATCTAGATTATGTCTGTTTCATCTGAACAGTCTTAGCAGCATGAATATTTTGTAAGTACATTTTCTTTTAGTGCCCAAAAATGAACTTAAACGTTACACCAAACATTTTTTTGCTGTTGGTGTGTGAAAGTGGTGGCGGAAAGACACAGAGTTTCAGTCAATATCTTGATGATCCACTGTCCAAAATCGAAGCATCAGAAAAATTGGCCAAATTTTGCTACCAGGAGTTTATCCCCCCCTGGATTGAGCAAAGCAATCAACGATGCTGGAGGCTGTTTTCTATGGGCCAGCGATGAATTTGGTGCTGCTCTAGTGCACGCCCTTAATCCAAGTGATAGAGAATGGCGTGGGTTCTGTGCTATCTTGAATTCTTTCTATTCCGGCAAAGGCTGCAATAAGGTTTACGCCCAAAAAGCTGCATCCCTTGTAAAAGACGTCAGTTTTTCAATTGCGGGCACCACACAGCCCCAGCCGTTCTGTGTTCTGTTACAGAAGCTCATGTCGGATAATGACAGCTTGATTGATCGTTTCCAACAGTTATCAGCTCCACCGTATTTGAAAGAAAAATCGATTGAAATCACTAGTGAAAATGTTCGCAATGTTACTGAAGATTGGCCACTGGAAGCATTGACTTATGCTTTTAGACAACATCAAGCAGAAAAGCAAATTTACACACAATGTGAAAAAGCCAAAGGAGATCTGCATAATATGAATGCAGCTCAACAGGAGCATCGTGAGACCTACTTCAAAGAAGCTGAACAAGTCGTTGGAACATCAAATCCTACGGATATTGAAGAAGAAAATTTTGATTTTGGTGATACTAAAGATATTGATAACAGTCTACGACTCCCCTTATTAATTCACATCTGCAAATATTCATTGGAATACGTTTTACAGAACCAACAGCCAAATACCAAAATTCCAAAAGAAATTTCAGCTGAAACTCTTCAGTATGCTTTCGAATTGGTAGCCATTATGAAAAAGCAGTTGAAAATTTACAAATGTACTATTAATAAAAATGAAACCAGGGTTTCTCTAAAAGATTCGATCCTGTCTGCTTCCCGTCATGCTTCTTCTGGAGATGTGGATATACGAGAGATTATTTCTCGAATTCCAGGCGTATTTGTAACAGCCAGCATGATTTGTCGCCATAATCGCAATGTTACGGCTGGAGAATGCATAACAACTTTGATACGTTTGGGTGATTATAAGTTTGGAAGCAAAGATTATATGGGCGTCTACAAAAGAATCTGAATTGATGGTCATTACACAGAGTGTTTCTTCAAAGCACCTAGGGAAAAGATCGATGAATCGCTTTTGAAAGAAATTGGCATCACCGCATTTGAATATGAAAATTTCAGAAATCACGATGTTAGTGATGAGCCGCCTGTGAAACGAGTTGTCACAGACTGGCCTGCATATTACAACAAATTGAAAGCTGAATATGATCAATGTGCGGAAGCAGAATTCAATGGCTAATCATGATCCAGTTGTTTAAATAGAACACATAGTTTATCTCTTGTGCACTGCATTAATAGTCTTTAACTTTTCGTTGCAAATGCTTTTTTGTGTAAATTGTTCCAAAACTATCAATTTTGTACCAAAAATGTTTTATTGTCCCCTAAAAACTTTCAGAAGCCTTTTTTATTGCAGAAACATGCTTACATAAAATCGTGCTCCAATTTTTACTGATTACTTCAGTCAATAAATAGTTTTCATGAAAATTGTTTTAAATCCACAGAGTAAAATTTACAATATACTTATTGCATGCCAAAATTTTTAAAGTATTCCAAATGTGCTTGCTGTTCACTGATCATTTAACCTCTTTGATTTCTTTTGAATTATGTGCATTTCCTCTGACCATTTGTTTCTGAAGGTTTGTTTGCTCATAGGAAATTAAATCATAACCCCCACTTTTCCCATCAAACTTTTAGATTAAATATACTGTATGCTTGTTTTATTTCCTGCCAGACTGCATGTGCCCGGCCGAATATTTATTGGTCAAGTCATCTTACATGATGATTCCATAAATAAGAAATTCTACAGTATAACGTAAAATTCTCAAACTCCTAATTTTTTGCATAAAAGTTACTGTTCACTAATCACTGTGATGCAACATAGAGGATGTGTGACAATATTTTCAGTCAAAATTAGCATTACATATATTTTAATATGACCAGTGTCATCCCTTTCCATTATTAAACAGACATGATGATGGAATATTTTATCATTTTGAAAAGTAGGTTTAAAGCACGCAGTATCTCTCATCATATGTCATTAAAATTAATATTTTTCCATTGTTTACCTATACATTTTTTCACTTAGTACATATTTTTATGATACAAATATACTTTTTTTCCCTCACAATATTTGTGTTTACAATGATATGTGTAACATTTTTCAGAAAATCAGCCCAGATTTTATTCATATGCGGTTATGTGGGTCCAGATTGCTTCAATTTGTAAAGAAAGAGATCAGACTATTCAATTTCTTCAAGACAAACATTTACTTAAACAGAATTATCGATGCAAAGTCTGCAAGGAGGAAATGAAATTGAACGTCAAGAACCAACTTAGCGATGGAAAAGTCTGGTAGTGCTCCCACGGGTGCAAAACACAATCATCTATTCAAAGTGATTCAATGTTTGAAAACAGCAAAATATCATTGGGAACGAGTTTAGGGGTTCTGTATTTTTTTTGTTGTGACGTTCCAGCTTTTTTGGTTCACTGGATAATAGGATAAGTCAACTATGATACAATTCTGAATTGCTACGAACGTTTCCGAATGCTGTGCTCAACAGTGTTGATGAACAATACTTTGATTTTCAATGAAGATGTTTTCATTAGGAACGAGGCTGCATCAGTCGAATTAGACGAATCTTGGATGGGAAAGAAAGCCAAAAATGATAGAGGAACGTCCATGCAGGATCATCTTGCATTTGGCATTGTTGAGAGATCAGGAAGAAAATGTGTTTTATATATAGTGCCATCAAATGATCGAAAAACCTTGCTTCCATTGATTGAAAAGCACGTCCCGAAAACGACTAAAATCTTTCACGATCGGCTGGCCACATATAGCAACCTTCATCAATTAGGTTACAATCACGATGTTGTATTCCATAATCGGGAATTCGTAACAGAAGATGGTGTCCATACCAATACAATAGAAGGTTTGTGGGGAATGATCCGACAAAGAATATCAAGCATGCATGGCCTCAAGAACAATCAACGCCTGGCTGCTCACCTGGATGAATTTTCTTTTCGGCAGAATTACAAAGATAAAGAAGGCAAAATATGGGATTTATGGTTGGACTTTGCCCAACAATATGATGAATGGTGGAAGCAAAATGTGTAGACTTTTTTCTGTTTTCAACGTGTTCTCAAAAGTAAAATGATAATGAGGAATAATGGTTTAAAATAACAGTGCATCAACAAAATTTATCTGTCCTCATCACCTTGTATCATTTTCAAACGTTGAATGCTACTCAAAACCGGATCACCCCAATAACCCCAATCACCCAATGCGTCTCTTCTCACTGACAGAATACTTAGTGGGCGTTCACCATGTTCACCTATTCACCCTCCCACTCTGTTCATCCGTTCACCCTGTTCACCCATTCACCTGTTCACCCGTTCACCCTGTTCACCCTGTTCACCCATTCATCCTGTTCACCCTGTTCACCCATTCACCTGTTCACCCGTTCACCCTGTTCACCCTGTTCACCCGTTCATCCTGTTCACCCTGTTCACCCATTTACCCTGTTTACCCGTTCACCCCACTCACCCTGCACACCCGTTCACCCTGTTCACCCATTTACCCTGTTCACCCATTCACCCCACTCACCCTGATAGGTTGGAACGTTCCACCATTTTCTCAGATGCACTAGTAGGATTTACCGGTTGGCCCATTATATGGTTGTCCAAAGTCGCAGGAACCGGTTATAGCATCATTAGGGTGCCAGAATTTTTTGCAGTTTCAATTGAAATGGTAGCCTTATTGGGATTTTCGGTGCATAAAGGTTTTCGATCATGGGGAACTTAATGGACCCAGTTGCTTTACACAAATAATTATTCTGAGTGTAAACAAATGTATTTGCACGAGAATTTTTAGGGGAAGGGTTTTCGATCACGGAGAATACAATGGATGTGGTCACTTTGCACAAAAAATCATCTTGCGTATAAAACAAAGGTATTTCCATGGTCTTTTTGAGGAGGGGATTTTCGACCATTGGGAATTCCCATAGATGTGGTAACTTTACACAAAAAGTAATCCTGCATAGGAATTACAAAGACATTGGTCAAAAAATAATATTTATTTTAATTAAACTTTTATTTTAGTGATTTTCAGGTGGAAGGGGTTTTCCACCATTGAGAATTTAATTACACAAAAAATTATCCCGAGTGTGAGCTAGTGTATTTTCGTGATTTTTTGGTGGAAGGGGTTTTCTACCAAAGTGAATTCAATGGAAGCGGTCACTTTACACAAATAAATCATCAGTGATGTAAATGAAGGTACTTAAGTGACTTTTTGGAGGAAGGAATTTTCGACCGTTGGGAATTCGATAGACGTGATCATTCAACACGAAAAATTATCTGAGGTGTAAACAAGCATATTTTCGTGATTATTTGGAGCAAGGGGTTTCAGAACAATGAGGAACTCAATGAGTGTGGTCACTTCACATAAAACGATTATCCCGGGTGTAAACAAGCGTATTTTCGTTACTTTTTTGTGGAAGGAGTTTTCGACTGCGCGGAATTCAATGGATGTGTCACTTTACACAGAAAAAGTATCTCGGGTATGAACCAGTGTATTTTCGTGATTTTTGTGTGAAAGGGGTTTCTGACCACGAGGAATTAAATGAATGTGATCACTTTACACACAAAATTATATTGAGAGTAATCATGCGTAATCTATGCGCAACGTCTTCAAGAATCGCTACGTACTTTAACTTTAAATACGCACATTTTTCATTTTGAAAAGTTGTTTTTTAATCAATTCAGAGAAAATTAGACAAAACACAATGCTTAGAATACTCAGAAATCAGCAATTGTTCAACAAGGGGATGACTTCCAAGCACTCTAGGCTACCAGTAGATCCGCTAGCCGAGAAACAAAAAATCGTTCCATGTGAAGTGTCAGATAACCTCTCAAGAATTCAGGGAAAAAGTGAAAAATACAAACATCGAGAGAGAATGTTGGAGGAATGAAAAATTAGCTCACCCGACGCATTTATAAGAAGCGATTTCCAGAACTAGAATGACCTAAGTGGTTAAGAAGCATAATACGCTAACGCCCAAGGACAAAAGTCGCATGACGCAGCAAAAGTGAATAAAACAGGTCAACATTGATTCCCTGAAAAATTGTGAAGTTGTACAATAATTCGATATCCACGTTTGACTCCTCAAAACTTCCAACAGTTGACAGGAAAAAATTATCACAGGCCACACCACACTCTAACTGACAATTACGCAATATAATCTATAAGAACTTACAGTAAGAATATAGATGCCGCCACAGGCGTAACACCCGAATATTGCGAACCGACGCCCGGGTCGCATTGTACGAAAAAATAGACTCCCATGCCCATCATGACCATACTGACCAACGCTTGGGCGCCCACCAAACCGGTTAACGCTATTTGGACGATGGTATAAGGCTCGTTCGACTCGACGGTTTGGGCTTTGGTCGAATAGCGCATTTGCGTTTGGCGGTCGGCGGTCGGTGCCGCCATTCCCGTCTGCATACCTTTGTATGCAAATTAGTCGCGAAGCGATAAAAGATAGTTAGAAGAGACAGAGGATGTGACGCTTGACTTGTAAAATAATCAAGTGTGCCTTGAGCTTTCAAAAAAACGTAAAGTGATAAGCAATAATAATTTTATCGACAGAAATTTTGCACCCTTTTCAAATCTTCAACTCTGGGGTTTAACAAGACGGCTTTGCCGTCTCTCATCGAAAATAAAAGTTCGTGGCTTTCAAGGTAAACTGTTGGAAAAATTTTCAATCGGTGAAGGACATTTCGGCACCGCCGTTTGGCACCGAAACGGTCGGCGCTGAAATGGCCGGCGTCAAAATGACCAGCCCCGAAACGCTGGTCATTTTGACGCCGGCCAGCAAATCTAATTATTCCAAAAATTTTGTACAGTCTGACAAACTTGCCTGTTGACAAAAAAGTTATCACTAAACTAAAAACCCTATTAAAGAATTTTCTGTGGAATGGACATAAACCAAAAATAAAACATGGTGTCCTAATACAAGATTATGATAAAGGTGGAATAAAGGCCCCAGATATTGAAATTGTGATACAACAGATGAAAGCGAAATGGCTATTAAGATTGCTGGAACCTGGAAAATGGAACAACTTGGCCCTTCAACCCCCACATAAAATAGGTGGACTAGGAAATTTATTAAACAATAATTTCTCCCTAAAAACACTAGGCTTACACATAAAGTCCTTCTATGGAGAGATTTTGCAGTTAATAGCATTAATGCCTACAACTATGCATTTCTATGATTTTTGGGCAAAGGGGTTTCTGGCCATGAGGAGTTCAATGGACGCAGTCTTTTCACACAAAAAATTGTTATGTGTGTAAACAAACGTATTTCTGCGGTTTTTTTGGGTTGAGGGGTTCTTGATCAAGGGGGATTCAATGGAAATGGTCACTTTACACTCTGTTTGCAACACATTCGAAGTTCTATGCGGCTTGAGGTCAATGTATAGTCGTCGGGATCCTTATTAAAATGGCCTTTGCTGAGTCAGGAAAGCTCGTTCCCTAAATTTTGATCCTGACACAATCTGTAATCCTGAAATGAGGATTAGGACAGCATTCCCGACCTGATAAGGAAAGGCGTTCCTGATGTCTTCCTGATCAGGAAGGGATGGCTTTCCTGAAGGCCAATGTATAATAATCAGTAATCTTGATCCTTAATCCTGAGTTCCTGACCCAATAAGGATCAGGAGATGATAGAACCAGGTAAAGTTGTCCTTGTACCTAAATTTGGATCAGGTTGACAATGACAAATATTTTACAGTAAGATTAGATATTGAGATGCCTAAGTTGTATAAATAAAGACGACCAGACAGTAGATTTTATACATTTTATTGATCTTATAAATTATATTGATTATTTTTTTGTTTGCATTCACCTTGCACATGTTTAGATACATGCATTTACATTATTTTGTTTGGGATGTTTTTTGTTCCCCCTAATTAATTTTTTTTCTATTTTAAATTTTAAAATTTTTAAATTTTAAATTTCCTAATTTTAAATTTTTTCATTTTAAATTTGTTGATTTTGAGAGTTTTTAATTTTAAAATTTTTCAATTTAAAATTTTAAAATTTTCCAACTTTAAACTAAATTTTTTTAATTTTCAATTTTAAATATTTTTAATGTTAAATATTTTAGATTTTTAAATTATAAATTTAAAAAACGTATAATTTTCAATTTTAAATATATTTTTTAATTAATAAAGTTTGACATTAAAATTGATTAATTTTTTAGAAATTTAATTTTTTAATAACGCTGGGATCAATGAACAAAAACAGCAAATCTACCGTCATGTTGTAAACCAACATGGCTACAGTATTACTACGCGCTGCAGTTGCAAAGTTGCACTTGCATAAAGTGCGCATATTTCACCAAAAAACATGAACAAATCTATTACGTAGTTGACTACTCCATCTTATCTGGTAGCAAATTCTCAGTTTTTGCGGATTTCACTTCATTTTGCATTTCAATTACCGGAAAATGTAACCAGCATTATGCGCAGGCTGAAGCCTTTACGCATTTGATGAGTGTTTACTGTAGCATATAGCTTTCCCGATCCCTAAAAAGTGCGGAAGGCTTGTACTTTGTTCCTGGCATCGGGAAAGCCATTTTTTCCCGATCAGGAAGACATCGGGAACACCTTTCCTTATCAGATCGGGAACACTGTCCTGACCCTGACTTGGATTACAGATTGCGTCAGGATCGGAAATTTAGGGAACGAGCTTTCCTGACTCAGGAAAAGCCATTTTTTAAGGATTGGGACGACTTCATCGGCCTTTAGCTCTTACCGCTTTGGCTCTAGATGAGGGGGGGCATGAAATTTGGGGGCCAGGTATAATTATAGGTTGACGCTATTGCGCCACCTATGATTAGTTGAACATGGGCTCTGTTCACCTGCAACCTAGATTCGAATGGTTGGAGAAATTATTTAACATCTGTAAAGTGAAAGGGATTTCTGCATAAGAATCACGTTTATCATTGCATCTTCATAATGTTATTTCTATTTTTTTTATTTTTTCAGTGAATAGACACTGGTTAGCAATGTCACGTGCCGACGAATTTCGTCAAACGTCACGTGATTCATATCACAATTTTTTGTTACGTTTTTTTTACGTTTTGTGTTACAGTAATTTGCATAAATCTTACGTTCCGTTTTTGTAATTTTTACATGCAATTTATGTGTGTACTTTTTACGTTTCATTTCTGTTTCTTTAGCGCACATTTTATTTCCGTTTCGATTTATTATTTTGTTATACAGGTAGACTACAGTATATACCCCCTAGTCAAGAATTTCCGTTAGAGATAAGCTCTCCAAGCTCATCACTGTGATTGGAGCACAACGTGCACCTCTTATCAGTAAAAACTAGCGACGTTTCCCAACATGAAATGACTAGTTTGAAATTCTCACTAGTGACGTTCCTATGTTAAGCATGGAGAGTGAAAACTCGCCCCAATGCTTAACATTGTGAACTGGAAAATGTCTATGTGACCATAGGCATCTTCTGCAACGATTTCCGCTGCAGAAGTTAGCTTGGGGGAGTGTTAGCTCCGCCCAAGGCATACTGTAGTTTATGGAGCCCTTTAAAAGGGCATGTTTTGTCATTTTTGTGTCTTGACTCGTCTTGTCTTCGACTCTAATCAGTTGTTGCATTTTAGCCTTGCATCTTGCCGTCCTCGATATATTTGTTATATTTTATTGTCAACTGCGTTCGCCGCTCGTTCAATAAAATTTGCATATTCTCACCTCCGGCCTTCTTATACGCTACCACTACAGTAACCAGACCGTAGGAACTCGTCCTGGTCACTGTCAACCAGGAACCCCGTCGCCCTCACCGAGGAAACATTTGTTACCGCCACCTGCCAATCTGCAGCCGCAGAACCCCACGCCGAATCGCTCGGATTCCCATTCCTGTACATCGCCATCCGTAGGACCCCCGCTTTGACCCCAGAACCCGTCGCCCAGCGCCGAGTAGGTTAAGAAGAGGATTAGTAAGTCTTCTCAGGGGTTATTATTGTTGAGGGTATATTTGTGGGAGTCTCCCCTAAGCTAGTTTCCCTCAGAAGTACCCTCAGTTGAGAAAGCCCTCAGACCCTTAAGGTCAGGGCCAATAAGGGGATTTAGGTTAACAATTGGGTCCCCTACAGTACACCATTCTCTGAATGGCACCGTCCCTCATTCCCAGTGAGTGAGGACTAGGGATTGGCACCCCTGACCCGGCCGCGTTGTCCATTATTCTACAGCATAACCCTAGGACAAGGCCAAGGTACACCATAGGTTTACCTGTGGGAGTACCAGCTGGGTTAGGTTCCTGAAACAGAGAAATATAATAGAGCCACCCCACGGGGTCACAGCATATCACCTACAGTGGCATGGCCGTATTTCCTATGGGATATCGTATGGGGTTTTCCATCAATGTGACTGATCACCAATCTACTTAATGTGACATGGCTCCCATTCTGTTTAATGTGACATGGTGATGCTGGAAAACCGACCTTTAAGTCTGACTTCACAGTCCTTAGGAACGAACCTTTTACCTTTTGAATGAGATACCTCTTTCAATTAGATAAAATTTCGGTTTGAGTGGGGAAACCTCTCTCAGATCATAAGAATTGCCACCTGAGTGGGGACACCTCTCTCAGGTCAGCTGATTCCCATTCAAAGTGGGATTACTGACCCTTAGGATGAAAATTTATGCCCTCATGTAAGCGGATACGCCCGTAAGAAGGTACACTGTCCCTTAGGTCGGAATAGGCCCTTATGTTCGAGTTTCACGCCAACTCAGATAGCACCGCATTTGAGTAGAGTTCAATTACTGTAGGTCAGGATTTGCCCCACCTGTGATTAAATTAATGATTCTTGCGTGTAAATTAATGCCTTCTGAGTATAGTAATGCCCTTAAGCTTTAATATATCTCCTGGTGTCAGATTTTCCCCAGAGTTGGTCCCCAAGAGTCACACATTCCCAGAGTCGAGTAAATAGAGTATTCTGCCGTAAATTTCCTCTGAACTTCATTTTTTTTCTTTTTCCATTTTCTTTTCCATTAATTGGGCTCCATCCACTGCGTGTAATCGGATAGGTTACTGTACCGCCGTATGGCTATTCGGTTACAGTACGACTGGGATTTGCACATACTCTAACTACAGTATACCTGGGTAAGGGTACTTGAGTATCACAGCCCATGAGGTTTTCACAGCCCCTGAGAGTTTCGGGATCTCCAATCACGAGATACAGTACACCTTCCACTCTTGATTCTGAACGTCAAGTGTGGTCGTGATTTGTTATCTGTGTCTGGTATGTGTGTCAACACACTTTTTCAAACTTTTTCTTATCTCCACTGAGAACTAGCCAAGTTGCTCATTTTCCGGCCAAACAAGCCAAAATTTTACTGTTGACACATATAACACCGTACTTAGCTGATCACATCGCTTATCTCTTGGGCCTCAAATTTCATTTTATTTACTTTACTTTTTATTTTCACGGTCTTCTATGCATAATGTGTGACCCAATTATAATAACTTTTTCACCCAATAAATTCTCTTATCTCAAAAATCAACTCAAATAAAACTAATAACCCATTTCTTTCTCTTTCCTTTCTAAACAAATAAATTAAAAATATTTATCCTTTCTTTCTCCTTCCTACCAAAAACAAATAAATAAATACATTCTCCTTCACTTCTATTCAAATTTATCAAAAAAAAAATAACTTCCTCTTTTACCGGTCACACATACATCATAGTTGGCAACCGTTCAGTAGGTCATTTTATTATTTTTTCCACTACTGTACGGACTTCTTCTCCTTCCTCTCTCTCTCTAGGTGGTTGCATGTGGTGCCGATCTTACCAATCGTGACCACTGACGTCAGCAACAACTGCTTGTTGTGTTGTTGTTATGAGGTGATGTGTCTTGGCGACCCTACCACTGACGTCTGCACCTACCTCACATGCTGCTGTTGCACTGAGGCGTGACTCGCAAGGTCAAGCCTCTGACGTCAGCAATGGCCGCATAGCATGTGGTCATTAAGGGGTTGAGGGTTCTCTGTGTCCTCCCCCTGTGTCTGCAACAGCTGCATCCCTTGCTGTTGCTTTAAGGGGTGGATGGCCCTCCGGCTCTACCTCGGACGTCAGCAATGGCAATGTAACGGGTTGTCATTGCGGGATGGTGACCGTATGGCACTGTCTTTCTGACGTCTGCAACAGCAGAGGCTCATTTTGTTGCACTAGGACTGGTCGGTTATTCCAGCTTCAGTCCTTGACATCAGCAACAACAATGCACCGTATTGTTGTTCGTAGATGTGAGGCCTTACAAACCGCACATCTGGCGTCTGCAACAACTGCATCTCATATCATTGTTGTAGGATAACTGAGACTCAGCTATTACCTTTTGACATCAGCAACGGGGATGCTCCGTGTTGTCGTAGCAGGGTTGCTGACCTAGGGCCCTATATACTGATGTCCACAATGATAAGTCTCTGTTCCAGTATTGGAATTAAGACTTTACAGTCTAATTCTGGGGTCAGCAACGGCGATGCCCCGTATTGACATAAGAAGTCTGTAGCCGTAGACTCATACTTTTTGGTGTACATACTGCAATACGAGATTATGGCACTTACATCCCAGTCACCTGAGGTCAGCACCGAGTGTGTGGTGGTGTATATCACATCTTTTGACCTCAGCACCGGGTTACTGTGGGTTTCCAAGATGCCACTTGAGTCATGGGTGATGATTGGAGTATTACCTTCTCACCTACGGCTCTTGGTTAAGGGTTGTGTCTGTGTGTCACTGGTGCCTGGGAAACATCAGTTGACACGCTCAGGCAACCTGAGATGCACTCAGTCAATGATACTGATCAGGTTGTCTGCCAGGGTAGCGGCACTGATGGATCAGCACGTGACTACTTTCTAAGCTTCAACTGCAGGTTCGAACGGGTTTACACTCAGCCTCAGCTGGGTTGGTTGTTCAACATACGCAACCGTTGGGCATTTGCAGTCAGTACTGCCTGTGTCTAACAACTGCAAGGGTTGACAACCTTCTTGTAAATTTCTTATCTAAATTCTCGCATTTCTTTCTCATCTATGATCTTCTTTAGTGTCCCCACCAGAATAATTCCTCAGGAATTACCGCACAGCCACTGGTTGGGCCTAAAGTGTAAAAGGCCCCCTGTAATCATTTCTTTACACTCAAACACCTTCATTAGCTGGCCTAATAATAACCGCACTAGAGTTGCCCTTAATTCTGAGTCCGCCTCCATGGTTTGTCCCTAAGTATAATATGTCGCTAGTCCACCTAAGCGAAGGTGTTCGAGTCTGCCTAAACACATTACAACTAAGTCCGCCTTAGCCCCTCACTTTACACTCATTTATTTGAGACAGACTGTACCCCTGATCTCAAGATGCGTTGAGCCTAGCCTCGATTCATAGGAGGAAGCCAGCATTTCCCCACCTCCATTTAGGCACAGCTGGGGCAAGGACCCCCATGCCACCCATTTACTGACTGAGTGTGTCAGAATAGCACCTCGGTACTTGGTGTTCTTTATCTCCAACTGGTGACCTGCGATCCTCACTTCATCTCAGTGATTGGAAACCCAGCCCCCAGCTGTATATAATAATCCTGGAGAGTTCCCGTTCTGTTCAAGACGTGCATTCCCATTTTGGGCACGGTTGTAGAATATATGCGAATGTCGTCCTCCCGGGATCCTCCTGTCTAGTCATCACACTTTTCAGAGTTCGCAATTGCTCCTAGTGAGTGAGGCCGATTGCGTAATAGCGCATCCCCTTTGTGTAGTCTGGTTTGTAAACTAATTTTGTCCCTATCTATTTAGGCCCATTAAGTTTACTTTAAGTTGTTCCCCTTTACTTATTAATTCTTAAGCTACTCTATGCGCTACTCATGGTCAGTAGGACTTTGTCGGTTACGAGCCCTCCCATATCCAAAGTTTGTAAATAGCTCAATGGACTTAACCTCGAAATAAAATTCCTTTTTGAGCGGGTTTATCCGTACGTCCTCACGTCGTCCTTTCTTTTACGGTTGGGAAACCACCATTCCTATTCAAATTTATTTACTTTTGGTTCAAATAACCAGGTCTAGCCCTATTAATTTCTAAAGTTTGGGTATAATTTCCCCTCTCTTTACACTCGGGTTAGCCCCTCTCTAAGTACATAGGTGACCAGATAAATTCCCTTCTGAGTCAACCTATCTTACCTTCTGGCCATTTCTGAGGTCTAAAACCTTGTTCTTTGCCGGCCCCATTGTTGAGTGGTCGCTAGTTATTGTAAAGAACAAGAGTTAAAGTCTCAAAAACGCCATTGCGTAAAAGATCTCGTAATTCCCGCGCTTCTTCGCCACCCGACTACAAAAGTAACACTTACTTCACTTTCACAAAATAGAGACACCTAGACATTCCTCTCGTCTTAGTACTAAGCTTGAGCAGACAAGTGAGCCCCTCTCTATTCAGTTTGATCAAATAGCTTCACAGGCACCATTATCAGTCTTAGATACCCTACAGGAAGACAAATTCTCATCTATGAAGTCAGAAGTTGATTTACCTTCACAGATTGAGAATAAGGTCCAAACTGCATTTGAGAATGCCCTTGGACATCTCAACCAAAAGCTGGAGGATATGGATGGCAGAAGGCAACCTCCTGTGTCCAGCTTCATGGCCCCTCCTGCCTTTTCAGGTGCTTTTGGTGAGTCCATAATGGATTTTATATCCGACTTGACCCGTTTCTTTACACTTCAAGGGGTAACAGAGACGGATCATGCATATAAAATCGCGTTTCTGGAGTCTTGCCTAACAGGTCCTGCTCACACATCCTACCAGGACTTTAGCAGTGGTACTCCGCAGCCTACCCGCTACGAAGAGTTCACAGCTTTCCTAAGGAAAGACTTTCTAGTAGGGCGTGACTCAGATCTGCATCAGCAGTTGATCCAAGATCGCCTACAGAAGCCGACTGAGTCGGCGATAGTCTACCTTGAGCACCTTAAGAGGCTGTCCAGGGTGGCTTATCTGGATCTCCCCACTGACATCAGGAATTTGGCTTGACTTCCTCAGGAAGTTTGAGAACATTATGTTTGATTACAAACAACAAGTCTGTCGTTTGAATGCGGTAGAACTGCCACTTCTTTCGACAGCGGCTGAGATTGATCAGGTCGAACCCTGGTGGGAGAACATACATTCACTATCAAGGGCCTCCCACAGGTCCGGGTCCTGATCCAGATCAGGGACTTCGTCCCTTTCTCCACCACCCTCAAGAGCTTCCTTAGTTGCCTCATCCCGTGGGTCAACCAGAGGTACCCGGAACTCTTCTAGATGGGCCAGCGGTCACTTTAGGACCAGGTCAGGGTCAAACTGCCCTCGACCCCGGCCTGGAGCTTCTCCGGTTACACTCAAGAAAGGCCATTTTCGTGAGCCTAGTGATTCTGATGCACCTGCATCCCCTGTACTAGAGGGGATGCAGGTACTAGAGGTGACACCACTCTCTGATGCTGAGGTTGAATCATTAGGAGCTACTCAGAGCTCAGGAGAAAGATCGGATCATGTACTTACTGTTCAGGTCCATCCAACTCCTGAGACCAATCCGGAAGCCTCGGCTGGTTATGCTTTGGTAGGATTACTCCAATGCACTGGTCTGCCAATACCAAGGCGAACCGATGCGCCAGAGTCAAGCTTTGATAACTTCGTGCCTGACCCAGGTCATGTAGTGTCAGCTTTCTACCCAATTGAAATGAGGACCCCTCATATCAGAGTTCTACTGAACAATTGGGTTGAAGCCAAAGCTCTAATTGACACAGGAGCAGTTTTCTCGCTCCTGGATCACAAGTTGGCTGTTCAGTTAACCGACTTGGTACTCACAGAGACTAGGGCTCGCCCCATAGCAGCCAATGGGTCTCAGATTCTACTGCTAGGCGCTGCCTACGTCACTGTGACAGCGGCTGATGTCTCTGAACGGATTCAAGTCCAAGTTCAAGAGAATTGTTCGGCTGAACTAGTCTTGGGGACGAACTTCCTCGGACGATTCAATTGTGTCAGCTTGAACTGGGAAAAATCCTTTCTTCAGTTCAAGGAACTTGGGGTTCCGTGTGAGGGCCTCATTCACAATCCTCCTTCTGCTCGTGGGGCACTACCCTTGCAGGAGTTGATTTTCCTTGAGCCTCGCTCATTGAAACAATTTACCGCGCCTGTACCTGCATTATATGCAACTGTACCCGAGGTAGCTTTCTTTCCTAAGCCTCTTTTGGGACAGCAACGCAGTGTGTACTTTGCTGGTACTGTGAGTACTATGACTAATGGTCGCATAGCCCAACAGGTAGTTAACCCGAGTACACACTCACTGGTTCTCTACCTGCACACGACCATCGGTCATGTGCAGATGCACACTGATTCCTCACAGGGATCGGGGGTCAAGTCTGATACCATTCTTGACCGTAAGTAGGTTGAAGCAAATGCTGTGATATCTTCAGATATCTCCTCACAGGATAAAACGGTGTTGCTCGACCTACTGGTCGCATTCACTGACCTCTATGCTATTGATGAGAAGGACACAGGTTCCACTGACCTCATGCACCATGAGATCAGCAGGGGTGATGCTCGCTCAGTCTGCCGTTTCCCCTACCACACCGCCCCCAAGGAAAACGATCTCATCATACAAGAAGTCAAAGCGCTCCAGGAAAAAGGCATTATTAGGCCTAGTACCTCACTCTGGGCTACTAACACCATCCTGGTTCGCAAGAAAAATGGGTCACACCAGATGTGTGTTGACTTTCGTGGTCTTAAGGAGGTCATGAAAAAGGATGTTTATCCTCTCCCACGGATTGATGATATCCTCAACACACTCATGGGTATGAAATACTTTACTACCCTTGATCAGGCTAACTCCTACTGGTCAATACCTATTGCCGAGGCAGACAAGGAGAAAACGGCGTTTAACACACCTATTGGACTTTACGAGTTCAACTATCTGCCTTTTGGTCTTTGCAATGCACCTGGGACGTTTCAACATCTCATGGACCTGCTTCTCACAGGATTGCAGCGGTGCACTGCACTGACCTATCTCGATGACATCTTGGTGTTCAGGAACTCTCACACCCAGATGCTTGAGCGCCTGACAGATGTGTTTACGCGTCTCCCTCAGGGTGGAATGAAGCTCAGACTGAGCAAGTGCAAGTTTTTGCACTCTGAGGTAGAATATCTAGGTTACCGTATCTCACAGAACAGTCTAGAGCCGGATAAAGTCAAATTGGCTGCCGTCCAGGATCTACCCATTCCACAAAACGCCAAAGACATCAAGTCTTTTCTTGGTATTGTGTCTTATTATAGGCGTTTCATCCCTGGTTGCACTTGGCTCAGTGAGCCGCTGACCGAGCTCTTACGGAAGGAAGTTACCTTCCTGTGGTCAAAACCTCAGCAAGCGGCGTTCGACGAACTCCAAAGGCTGTTGATGAACCCTCCTGTCCTGTGCCATCCCGACTTTACGAAATCCTTCATACTTCAAACTGATGCAAGCGTTTCGGGGATAGGAGCGGTTCTGAACCAGTTGGATGATGATGGATACGACCATCCTGTCGCGTACGCCAGTAGAGGGTTAATGGCAGCTGAGAAGAACTACACTATTAGGGAGTTAGAGACTCTCGCTGTTGTCCATTTCGTCAAGCACTTTCGACCTTACCTCTTTCAACATGAGGTGGTTGTTCAGACTGATCATACCGCTGTTAAGGCAGTGTTGGAGAAACCGAACCCTTTGTCCGGGATAGCTCCGTGGGGCCTCGTGTTAGCTGAATTCAAACTGACAATTTGGCCACGGAAAGGTCAGTCTAATGGTAATGCTGATGCATTATCACGCCTTCCTGATCCTAATTCCCTTGCTGGGGAGAGTATCGACGATACTCCCCTATACAGACCAGAAGGAGAAGTTATGATGATCTCCGATGGTGCTCAGCACCTGGCGAGAACATCTGAAATGGTCTCCAATGGTGCGCAGCACCTGGCCAGATCATCCAAAAGGACCACCGATGGTGCACAGCACCTGGCGAGGTCTGAGTCTTATGCAGAGATATCACAGGATGCGCAGCACCATGACCTTCTCACAACTCAATTTGAGGATCCGGAATTAGCCTTCATTCTTAAGTCACTAAAACCCTACGGTGACCAGAATGATGTTAATGGCTACCACCTGTTGGATAACATCCTTCAGAAGTGGACAGGGGAGTCCAACAAGATTGTCGTCCCTCAATTAATGGTTACTACCATTATTGAGGCTCACCATAACGACATTCTTGCTGGACACTTTGGTCCGAAAGGTACCGCGAGGCTTATAGCCCGCATGTACCAAGGCCTTCCCTCAGTACGGACATTAAGTCCTTTTGTCAGCGGTGTGATCTTTGCCAACGGAACAAACCTGCAAGACAAAAGACTCGTGCAACTCTGAAACTGATTACCATTACTGGGCCGTTTCATCAAGTCGGTGTCGACTGTATGGGACCAATGACCACTAGTGAAAGTGGAAACCATTTTATTGTAGTCTTTATAGACTACTTTACTAAATGAGTCGAAGCTTTCGCTACTCCGGACATTACTACGCAAACCATAGTGCGACTTTTTGTCACACAAATTGTCTGCAGACATGGGGCACCGCAGATTCTTCAGTCTGATCATGGCATTGATTTCACGTCCAAACTGATGACGGAAATCACTGCGATTTGTTCAACTAAGAAAATCCACTCCACCGCTTATCCCCTGATGACAAACAGAGAAGTGGAAAGAGCTAATCAAATGCTAGCTACACGGCTATGTATGTATGTTGACCAAGGTTATACTGATTGGGATGAACACCTGCCCTATTCTGTGTTAGCCGTCAACATTAGCATGAATGAGTCCACAGGGTATTCACCCTTTGAGCTCATGTATGGCCGTACACCCATGCTACCTGTTGATGCGGCGCTCTCATTCAACCCTCGGGCCCATATCATAGATGTTTCTACTTATTATATGGAGGTCAAACGGCATTTTACAAATGCCTTGACCTTGATCCAGAGCGGAATCGAGAGATCACAGGCGGCTTATGCCAGGTCATACGACCGCATGGCACGAGATGTCTCATACAAAGTTGGGGATCAGGTGCTCAAACTGGGCACCACCAGCAAACATGGCCTAACACCTAAATTGCTGCCCATTTATGATAGGCCCTACTTTGTAAGGAATGTGGCATATCCCAATGTCACCATTCGACTGGAGACTGACCAAGAAGATACTGTGCATGTCAGTCAGCTCAGATGCTACGTGTCTTCTGCTCAGCCTACTGAAGCAGAGGAGGTACCTTCCACTTCCCAGGTCATCCAGACGGCTTCATTGTTGATTCCATCAACAAACCGAGATTTTACACTAGATCTCATAGACCCACATCTTGATGCAGAGGTCTCCGACCTGTAATCAATGGCTCTTCTCCTCTTTACTGAGGGACGGGGTCGTCCTTCTTCGAAGGACCGCCGTGCCCCCCACAGAATGCCCACTCCTGTTCCATGCTGGAATAGCAGTGTAAAGAAGAGAATGAGCAGCAATCAATGCATCTAAACTAGGGTATTGCCTCATATCACAGGGGCATCCATGCGATAGCCTATAATTTGCCTCTAAAATTTTCCTTTTAGTCTCATTTAAGATTGCACAAATCAATCGACAATTGGCAACTCCACCAATGGGATCAACCGATGTCAGCAACTTCACGCATCTCCAATTGACGTCAGCAACTCCACGCACCATTGACATAATTCCACAAGCCAAAACGCACTGAAAAACCACTAGACCATCGACCGCCCGCCATCACAATCACCTGAACATTTGACCCCCATGGACATGGTGCACAAGGACGAGGATGCCCTTTTTCGAAGGACCACTGTGTCACGTGTCGACGAGTTTCGTCAAACGTCATGTGATTCACATCACAATTTTTCGTTATGTTTTTCATTACATTTTGTGTTACAGTAATTTGCATCAATCTTGCGTTCCGTTTTTATAATTTTTACATGCAATTTATGTGTGTACTTTTTACGTTTCATTTCTGTTTCTTTTGCACACATTTTATTTTTTTTTTTTTTTTTTTTTGTTATTTTGTTATACACGTAGAATACGGTATATACCCGCTAGTCAAGAATTTCCATTAGAGATAAGCTCTCCAAGCTCATCACTGTAATTGGAGCACAATGTGCACCTCTTATCAGTAAAAACTAGCGACATTTCACAATGTGAAACGACTAGTTTGAAATTCTCACTAGTGATGTTCCTATGTTAAGCATGGAGAGTGAAAACTCGCCCCAATGCTTAATGTTGTGAACTGGAAAATGTCTATGTGATCATAGGCATCTTCTGCAGCAATTTCCACTGCAGAAGTTAGCTTGGGGGAGTGTTAGCTCCGCCCAAGGCATACTGTAGTTTATGGAGCCCTTTAAAAGGGCATGTTTTGTCATTTTTGTGTCTTGACTCGTCTTGTCTTCGACTCTAATCGGTTGTTGCATTTTAGCCTTGCATCTTGCCGTCCTCGATATATTTGTTATATTTTATTGTCAACTGCATTCGCCGCTCGTTCAATAAAATTTGCATATTCTCGCCTCCATCCTTCCTATACATTACCACTACAGTAACCCGACCGTAGGAACTCGTCCCCGTCGCCGTCAACCAGGAACCCCATCACCCTCACCGAGGAAACGTTTGTTACCGCTGCCTGCCGATCCGCAGCCACAGAACCCCACGCGGAATCTCTCGGATTCCCGTTCCTGTACATCGCCATCCGTAGGACCCCCGCTTTGACCCCAGAATGCGTCGCCCAGCGCCGAGTAGGTTAAGAAGAGGATTAGTAAGTCTTCTCAGGGATTATTATTGTTGAGGGTATCTTTGTGGGAGTCTCCCCTAAGCTAGTTTCCCTCAGAAGTACCCTCAGTTGAGAAAGCCCTCAGACCCTTAAGGTCAGGGCCAATAAGGGGATTTAGGTTAACAATCGGGTCCCCTACAGTACGCCATTCTCCAAATGGCACCGTACCTCATTCCCAGTGAGTGAGGACTAGGGATTGGCACCCCTGACCCGGCCGCGTTGTCCATTATTCTACAGCAAAACCCTAGGACAAGGCCGAGGTACACCATAGGTTTACCTGTGGGAGTACCAGCTGGGTTAGGTTCCCGAAACAGAGAAATATAACGGAGCCACCCCACAGGGTCACAGCATGTCACCTACAGTGGCATGGCCGTATTTCCTATGGGATATGGTATGGGGTTTCCCATCAATGTGACTGATCACCAATCTACTTAATGTGACATGGCGCCCATTCTGTTTAATGTGACAGCAAGCAGATAATAAAAAACTAGTTTATTAGAAAATGCCCCGATGGGGCAGAAAAAAGGAGAATATACTTGCTTCGACAGTTGCCATGGTAGAAAAAGAAGTGGACTAGACTTTTGAGAACTTGGGTCAAAGTTGGAAAAAATTCACTTTCTTTATATTGGATTTTCATTCTGTCTCAAAAAAATTTTCCATGTCTGTGAAAAAGTATATTCTGCAGCTGAGTGCATCAACACACTTTCCAACCGAACATATGCATCTCCGAAATTTTGAGGAAGGCACAGGGGTGGATTTTTTCGCGTTTTTTGTGACAAAATTAAAAAAAAGTTGAACAAAGAACTATTCTTCATAACAAATCTTCCAGTTTCCAAACCCTTGGTGAAGTTTGTACTCCCCATGTCCTCCCTCTCACACATGAGTGTTTCTAACTGCATGAGCTTTTTTTCTAAATTTAGTGTCAATAAGACAGGAATCAACTCTGAGAAGGTGACACATGAAATCCCACTCAGTTTTTTTAGAAAATGCTACAGCACAAAGTCTTCTTAGAACTAAATCGATTGCGTAAGATGTGTGTAATTCACTCATTTTATTTAACATATCCTATGGAATTGGTTTAAGCTCCAGTCAAGATAGTCTCGAACAAAAAGACGACTCGGTTTGATTTCAGGTTCAGTACAATTTGAATGTCATCAGGACTTGTCGGAATTATAACTATAATATGTCTCCCTCACCATTTTTCAGCTAGTGTGAGAGGCAGAAGTTTTGAATCGGTCGGGAGATAGAATGCCATTGGTTTACCATTTTTTTACATTTGAAATCATGTGCCATATTATTTTCATATAGAAAAATGTTACTGTGGTTGATGCCATGGGAAGGACAAAGTGCATGATGCTGCAGAATATACTTTTTCACAAACATAGAAAACTTTTTTGAGACAGAATGAAAATCCAATATAAAGAAAGTGAATTTTTTCCAACTTTGACCCAAGTTCTCAAAAGTCTAGTCCACTTCTTTTTCTACCATGGCAACTGTCGAAGCAAGTATATTCTCATTTTTTCTGCCCCATCGGGGCATTTTCTAATAAACTAGTTCAACTCTTTTTAGTGGGCCTCAACCATGCACGAAAACTTTCATAGAAGCACATTGAAGTTTTAAATTTGGTCATCAGCACTTCAAAAAACAATAAAAAAACTTCAACCAACGAATTCTCACCTCCAGCAAAATAAAAGCATGTGTAAAGCGCATAGTACTTAAAAAACATTGTAAAGATACTGAAAGGTGACCATATCTATTGAATTCCTCATGGTTCAGAATACTTCAACCCAAAAAATCGCAGAAATAGCTTTGTTTACACAATTGATTTTTCTCGTGTAAACTGACTCCGTCCATTGAATTCCCCATGGTCAGAAACATCTTCCCTCAAAAATAGTAGAAATACATTTGTTTACACTCAATATGAATTAGTGTGTAAAGTGATCATTTTCATTAAATTCTCAGTGGTCGAAAACCCCTCCCACTAAAAACTCACGAAAACAGGCTTGGTTAAATCTGGAATAATTTTTTTGTGTAAAGTGACACATCCATTGAATTCCCCGCAGTCGAAAACCCCCTCCATAAAAATCACGAAAATACGATTGTTTACACCCGCGATAGTTTTGATCGTATTCATCAAATTCTCCGTGATCGAAAACCCCTTCCAGCAAAAAATCACGGAAATACGTTTGTTTACAACTGGGATAAGTTTTTGTGTAAGATGATCGCATTCATCAAATTCCCCGTGGTCGAAAACCTCTTCCAGAAAAAAATCACGAAAACACGTTTGTTTACACACGGGATGATTTTTGGTGTAAAGTGATCACATTCATTGAATTCCTCGTGGTCGAAAATCCCCTCCTCAAGAAAATTACGGCAGTACGCTTGTTTAAACTGTGGATAATTTTTTTGTGTAAAGTGAGGACGTCTATTGAATTCGCCGCGGTCGAAAACTCCCTCCACTGAAAAATCACGGAAATACGCTTGTTTACACCCGGGATAATTTTTCGTGTAAAGTGACCGTGTCCTTCAAATTCCCAATGGTCGAAAACCCTTGCAGTCCAAAAATCGCAATAAGGCTACAGGTTTATTTGAAACTGCAAAAAAATTAGTAGTGCATTATGCTGCAAAAACTAATTTTTTTGAACCCATAAGTATTATATAACAAAATTGGGGAATTTGGCGTTTTCCGGGACTTTGGACAACCATATAATTGAATTGAGGCCATATTTCAAAAAAAGAAAAATTCGCATTTGAGATTACACCCCCAAGATGCTTAGGCCGAAGTAGGGAGCTTGGATATGGCACACCCATTGCTGGGCATGGTGGAACTGGGGGCCTTAAAAAGTGCGTTTTTTACCTGTTTTTGGGGCCCCACCGAGCACCACTTGCAGATAGAGGCGAAATGACAAAAGGCACCCCATAGTTTGCCCCTATGCCCGATATTATGCAAAAAACCCGAAGGTTCTAGCTCTTACCGTTTTGGCTCTAGAGGGGGGGGACATGAAATTTGGGGGCCAAGTATATTATAGGTTGACGCTGTCGCGCCACCTATGATGATGGAATACGTCTCATGATGAGTTGAGAAGCTACTGGGAAACGTAGAAAATGTCTTGTCTTTGAAAGAATGATTTTTCCTTTTGATGGTTTACTGTACACACAATATACGACTCATAAAAATGGATATTAGTGTAAGAAGGCATATTTGCCCCTCACGCGGAAAATTATTGAGCACAAAAACTCATAAGGTGCTATGGCTGAAATACTCTACACGCACATTCTATCACTATTTGCGCAAAATTTTATATTTTAGTCACTGTGAAGTGAAAAATTGATTGTGTAAAATGATCTTCAGCATGAAAAACTGAACATGTGTTTGACCGTAGGTTGTAATATGAGTTGACGGGCTGACTTTTATAGTTATTCGTCTAAAAAGTTCTACTGCAGAATGTACATCAGTATATCCTGGCTCCTCGAAGCTGAAAACCGAATATGTCTCTTTGTCAGGAATTTTGTTGTGGAATCTTAACAGTACGCACACGGAAACTTGCAATAAAAAATTTACTATTCCAATGGGATCGCGCTATATATGGTTAGTAGAAGATAAGGAAATTTGAAAAGTAGGAAATTAGTAAACCGGATGTTGGCGAAAATTTTTACAATTCAGCGTTGATCGTGTTCACGTCGCTTTCGCGGAGAAAGTATAAGGCGACGGCCATACCTACGGTGACGATCAAGACCAAAAGGGCCAAGACGACGATAATGACCGTGACTGTAGTATACCGACTCGTATGCGTAAACGACGACGCTTGTTCTTCGGGCCTTCCGACGCTCAATTCCATTTCTTGCTCCAAGTGCTGCAAAATTCTTTTACACTGTCGAACATGGATCAAGTGGCAAATCAACGCATGAGAGTCCTAGGAGTTACGCGGTGACCTCGCATCATGTTGATTAAGTTTTCAAAACAGAATCGAACTACTCAACCCACAAGTTTATGAAACGCTTATAAATTGAAAAATGACACCGTATAAGTACCACCCTCAAAGTGGTCTACACAAAGTCCTTAATGTACGATTTTTTACTCGACAAATAGTGGAGACTATTTGAGTAGGCTCTCTCGCAGTCCTATGCGAAATAGGGTTTACTGAGAAATAGTAAAAATATGAAATATACTTACTTCTACTCAAATTTACAAGCATTTAAAGAAAAACATTCTTTTTTTATAAAATCGTATGCGAAAAATAAAGGAATAGAGTAAAGTTATACATATATCATATTCTTTAAAATCCATCATGTTTCAAGAATTTCGAATTTGCAAATAAACGATTTTTCTACAGGATTTTCTGTATGATACCGAAAGCGAAACCGGAAGGCACCTGCAAAACCGTATCAGAAATTTCTAGCTAACTCAACTTAGACTCAAGTTTTGTGTAAAAAATTATGAAGTAAGAGATTCATGCAAAGATTTGTGAACACAACGCTTATTTTTGTCATTTTTAAGCACAAATCTTTTATAAAAAACAGGACGTCATATTCGAAACAGCACTGTACCTTAGATTCACTCACAAATTCTTCAAAGAATTTGGATTTTCCACAAAAAATAAAAGGTGTATCTCAAGAAAAACTTGATTTTCCATAATCTTTTGTAGTTCAGATCAGGTTTCTTTTCCATAGCACGAGTCCTATTAGCACGGCCGTTAACTTTCCTGAATTTGTATTACTTTTTCTTACCACGACTGAAATTTACATCAGCACAGGCCCAAGTTGATTAGCACCGTGCTAAAAAAAGAACATTGGTTCAGATCAAACTTAATATATCTATGCAAATTTTGTTAAAAAAAGGAAAGGGTTGGCTGATAACATGCAGAATGACCAGTCAGAAATTTAACTACTTGCTAGTCAAGAAAAGTCCTGGTGCGATCACTTTGTATTATTAAAACCTTGAAGTGCATTTTTTGATGAAAAAAAGATGACAACGACGAGGATTTTCCAGGTCGCATAAATTCTCGAAATGTTTTTCAAAATTTTCACAACAACAAACATACTTCATTAACGTTTTCGTCTTCTAGCGGGCATGGGAGCATCGCCGAACCACAGTCTCTAACTTGTTCACTTTCGCAGCCCTTTTCGGCTGGTGTCCTTTGTCGTTTGACGACAGCTTGTTTGTAGCCCGTTGCGTCGACGCACGACGTCGAGCACGACGTCCATTCGGACCATTGGCCGCTGGTTTGATCGCAAACGACTAAGCATTCCTCTTTGGCACATTCGACGAAACTGGCCGATGCCCGACAATGGGGCCCTTCTCGACCCTCAACGGGTAACAATTTTTCGTAGGTCGAGCATTTGGGGCCGTCTTCGGTGTCGTCCGAGTCTTTACGTAATTGGCATGGTTCACGAACACGATCGAATTGACAATCGGTGGACGGCAGAGCGGATCCGTCGCCAATCTCATTCTCTTGTTCTTCCCCAGAAAATTTTGATTCGGTATGCGTCGTGGCATCCCAAAATTCAGAAAAAGTCAAGAACAACATTTTTCAAATGAAATTCAGAATTTCAGAAAATAATCTGCACTAAAGAATCAATAGCGATATTCAGTCACTAAGAAGTTTAACTTACCAACGTCAATTCTATTCCGGTCAATCCTCCCAGAATTCAAAAAGTGAATATTGAATCACAAACACAGAAACAAAACGGAAACTTTTCAAGTAGTTCACGTTGTCCACTGATGATTCAAAAAATTGTCAAATGTAGAATTTCGGATCATCTGATACAGATATGCTCGGAAAGAATTTTTCAAGGGGGAGGGTCCTCGGACTTTTCATCGAGGGGGTGGAGGGTGGGTAAGCCAACAAACAAAAGCTCCACGAGCACGTTTTTCACACAAAATATGCACAAAAATCATCAAAAAGCTCTTCGAAAAAGGGGGGGGGATTGCTTGACCATTTTTTCGGGTCAGGTGTCCAGGGTCTCCAATATGTGCATGTATGATCTGACATCTCTGTTAACTTAAATTTAAGCCAATTTCTTTTAGAATACAGAGGTAAAAAACAAATTTATGCGGATGGTTAAAGGCGCTATAACATTTATAAAAGATATGACATGGTGTAAAAATCATAAAGTATATTTCAATAAAATACGTATAAAAACTTCATTCAAATGATTTCCAAAAACCGCAGTATAAAATACAATGTATGAGTGGATCAGAAGCATACATGCACACGGGAGATTTGGATAATATTGATTCCCCAGATTTTGACTGACCTACAGCAGATTTGACCTACACAAAATTTTTGGCGATATAACTAAGAATATCAAAAGAATTAAAAAAATCATAAATTTTAAGCAGAAAAATATTAAAGAAAAATTTTTTATTGACTTAATGAGTTTCCTGACCCCCAGCAGAATTTCTTTCCTGTGCATGTATGATCAGAAGTCAAGACAAATTCGAACATCAGAGGACAAAATTTTCCACTCATTTTTCATCTGAGGGAAAAAATTCACAAAATGAAGAATGAAAGGATAAAAACTAAAAATAAATGCAGTCTGAATAATCAGCTCAAACTACGCACGAAATGAAAGGACTGGAAGTGGCGAAAATATATCAAAGAAACGCGTCTAGAAACAGGGGCAGAAAATGTTAAAGTAGAAGGGAATTCGTTTGAGATAAAACCCGAAAAACAAATACATATATGATCTATGTAAAAAATAAAAAGGACAGGAAAAGCGAAGCATAACAAAAGTGACAGATAGAAGTAATATTCAGGCAATTGACGGGAGAGAGTTCCTACCTGAAATTTTCAAACTTATATTCGTATTAAAACAAGTTTGAGCTTTTTCTAAACGCTCCGCTTTTGATTTGCTTAATCAGAATCGAGCGCTAATCAAAATCAATTCTAGACGTTCTGCCAAAAATCCAAAATCTTAAATATTTGGAACAATTTCGAGGAATCAATAGATCACTTTTTAATCCTAGAATTGGGAATTCCGTTTATAGATTTTAGAGATTCATTGAAAAGAATCCCGGAGTCAGAATTTGATAGCTTGTTATTCAAGAAAACTAGCAATCGTTTTATCGCCTACACAAATGCTGTAATACATGTTCTGGGGCAGGGGCCCTAGGTCACTGAGGCTCCTGACCACGAGCAGAACCCTGGTTGACCCTCAGCAGAATTTTAATTTTTTAGTGATTTTCATATCATGAAACGTAGAAGTAAATTTTTCTCATAAATAAATGTTACGAACAAATATAAAGAATAAAATAAATGAGGTTTTAAAATATTTCAGCGCTCTTTGGAGACTTGATTATATAAAGGCTTGGAAGTTCCATGTAAAAATATTGAAAATTATCAGTAAAAAAGTTTAATTTTTTGTTGGAACTGAGAGAGAGCACTGAGAAACATCTAAAAACGGAGCTTCACAGCCCCATTCAGAAGTGCAGTCGCCCATTGTCGCCGATTAAATCCTAGGAATTGGCGACAGTTGCCGATTGTCGGCGACAAAAATCCTAGGATTTTTTCACTTCTGAATTGAGCTGTCTGCAAATTGCCTATTCAATCCTCAGAATCACCGACTGTCGCCGATTGTCGACGACAAAAATCCGAGGAATTTTCGCTTCTGAATAGGGCTCAAGGCATTACGATCAATTTTGAAACTCATAAGGACTTTTGGAAAAAAATTTGGGTCTGATCCCCCAAATTTCTATCATGTACCTGTGTGTACTGTACAAAAATTTTTTATTTTTAAAATTTTGAAAAATGTGATTTCGATAGAATCAGCTTTTCTAAAATCAAACATTACACTCACAATAAGCGTTTCCTGATGGCTGACGCTATCATCATCGCCGATGTCACGGCAAAGTTGAAGTTTTGAGCAAAGACGTCCTTGCTTTGTTACACAGTAAACTTCCTCTTCGCGGACCAATCGACGATCCCGCGTGGCTATAGGTGGTCTGGCGACATCGGCCGGCACACACGCGGGGCAACTCGACCATTGGGACCAGGGCGTCGTACGTTTGTCGCAATCTTCGTCGCATTCGTACGGTTCACAATTGACATGCTTGTGTCGGGCCGGACAATTGGTTGTTCTGGTAGAAGATCGTCGTGTCTCGACACCGTTGCAGATGCCGGGGTGGGTGTAACGGCATATTTTTGACGTGGTATATCGGCATTTGACGGCCTTGAACGGTAAAGTATAGGTTGTTAAAATTTGAATTTTTTCTAGAATGAAAGAAAGTGACTGAAAATCCCATAGTTCGATAGTTTGGGAATAATAAATTTCATAGAACATTCGATAGCGCATGTTCTATCTGAGTAACGCTACAGTATAATTTCGATAGATGTTCCACAAAGGGTTAGCGTTGCCTGTCTTAAGGCGTGTTTATACTTCGCGCGAGGAGGCCTCCTCGAGGAGAATAAGTGAAAAGCAGCCAATCTGAATGCTACGCTACATGGCTTCCTTCCTCGATCAGAGAATCAATGCAAGTTTGATGAGCATACCTTCGAGGATGAATTCGGTATGAACATACTCTTTCGGCAAGCGTATAGGCTGCTCGAAGATACTAGAGTACAATTTGGAGAGCAAGAAAAAATAGAACATGTTCTACTTTTCTGCTCTCCGCTCGCGTGCACTTGGTATATTTTGTGTGCTAAGTTGGGGGAAGTGTCCTAAAAACCGTCCGCTGTCGATCCCATCGTATTTCTAGCTTATTTGGTGCCAGTCCGGCGGCGGCTCCCAATGCTATCCTCTCCCCCGCCGCGTCGAAAATTCTAATAAAATGATAAAAATGATAGTCTACAGCAGTGTTTTTTCTGCACCGGGCTTTCTGCTCACTGCAGAAAAGTCAAAAAAAAAGTTTTTGCACAGCGGTTTTCTCCTCTGACCACAGGTTTTTCCCCTGGGCCTTTTCCCCAAATGGGGGAAGGGGTCAAACTTTGTTTCCCTATTTTTCCGAAGTTATTTTTCGTTTAAAAATGCTCTTAGACGCTTTATTCATGTATTTTTGAGCTTTTTCAAACCTTTTGCTGTTTTTAGAGCCTTTAATTCATTAAAATTGAAGAAACATTTGAAATTTTTGGGTTTGATCGAAGTCTAATCTATGTACAAGCATTGTGGAACAACTTTTCCAGCAAACTATTCAAAAGCATAATGACTTTGCATTGCATGAGAAATCGACGGTTAAGTCCTCTATGATGACAAGTGAGAGCCCAAAAAAGATACTGATCTTCCGGGCGCGAAGCGCTGGAAATTTTTTTTGGATATTGACATTTTGTGACGCTGGTAAATAAATTTTCCGAAGATTTATCTCGAAAATTAGATTCGAATTTTGTGTTTGAAAGTCGTAATTTCTAGAATTTATATTTGAATTCGCAAACTCTCATGAACTTGGCTGAAAAGATATGAGTAAGGAGAGTAGAAATTTCCGAAAACTACTTCCATGAAGCTGTTCGATTGATTTTACGTTAAGAAAGGAATAATTGTTTCAAAAAGTTTACAGACTTGACGTATTGATCTTTCTCAAAAAATGTGTCAAGGGAAATATGTGAATCTTCATTAAATATCAAGATAAAATGTTGAAGATTACGAATTAAGATGATGAAAACTATTAAAGATTAAATGGTAAGTGAGGGTAGACATGTTAAAAACCGTGCCTGAGCTTGGTAATAAATAATAATGATTATTAAAGTTATAACCGGCACGAAGCGCCGGAAAATTTTGAGATTATGACCTTCTGAAATGCATATTTTCTGTATCGGATGTGATCAAACACACGACTCAAAAAATTCTGCACCAGTGCAGAAACCACCGAAAAAAATTCTGCACGAAGCCTAAAAAGTCTGCACTGTACAGAAAAAACAGTGGTCTACAGGTCAAAAATTGTCCGTTTTTCTTTAAAATTACTAAAGATGTCGAAATTTTTCGGCGCTTCGCGCTCGAATCAGCAATTTTCATGAGTTTTCTAATTGAGCCCGCGATTTCTTGGGATTACTTTTTGGAAAAAATTTTTGACATTAACTTGACACTCGAGGACCCTTTGAAATTTGGTCAGCTCACCAAAAAAAGTGCTCTTGAACCCACTTTTTAGAATTATGACGGATAATTAAAAAGATCAAAAAACTAAACACCCGAAGACACCCTGAATTTTGGTCAGCTTAATTTTTTAACCTAAAAATTAAATTTATTTTATTAATTTAAAAAATATTAATTTTCAAAATTAAAATTTTTTTAAATTAATAAGATGAAAATTTATTCGCACAATTTTAAAATTTTGTTTTTAAAATTTTAAATTACGTGTTTATTTTAATTTGAAAAAATTCAATAAAATAAAACTATATTCAAAAATTTTTTTTTTATTTAATTTTTTTTAATTTTTAAATTTAAATTTAGTTTATTTCCAATTTATTTGCGCACAATTTAAAAAATATTCAAAAATCCCTCTAAAAATCCAATTTTCGCCAAAATTTGGACTAGCCCAAAGAATGACAATCTTTTTTGATCGAGGAAGCTAAAAACATGCGAACACTGGGTCTGACTAGAGGCCAAGGCGAGGGGCAAGTACATGTATGTTCGCAAACCACCAAGTACATGTATGTTCGCAGGAAAACTGCCGCCGAAAATACTCCAACAGCTGAAATTTCTCGGCATATACACGATCAATGCCTTCATGGTTATTGTATCAAATGTGATGAAATTTTCACTTCGAATATATGATTGGATAGGTTCAGATATACAGCTGAGAAATGCAGAAGCAGAAATAGGGACGTGAATAAAATTTCCGGAAACGAACGAATAATTTTTCTCCTCTCGGCGCTGTTCTATTTGCTGAAAGCGGAGAGCATCCACGAGGAGCACATTACTCTCCTCTTTGTTCTAAACCATCCTCGGGGAGCTTTCCTCGAGTGAAGCATAAGCACCACCTTTAAGGTGTATTTATATTTCGCTCGAGGAGGTCTGCTCGAGCTTCATATAGAGCGAAGCGTATACGCCTGCTCCTAGAGGATATTTTCGGCAAATAGAACAGCACCAAGAGGAGAAAAATTGTTTGTTCATTTCCGGAAATCTTGTTAAATTTCACATCGCCATTTCTGCTTCTGCATTTCACCAGTATATCTGATCTTTTCGAGTCATATTTGAAGTGGAGATTTCGCTGCATTTGATACAAAAACTACGAATGCATTGATCGTGTATTTGGCGATAAATTTCAATTGTGTAAGTAGTTTTCCTGGTGGTTTGGCGTTGCCCCCCCCCGCCCTCACCTCTGGTCAGACCCAACGCTCGCATGTTGTTACCTCCTAACGCAACGGAAAAAATTGAGTCATTTTTTTGGACAATTGCCCAAAATTATGGCGATTTGCAGCCAATATCAATGTAGGAAATTTATATCAAACCATGCGATAAAAATTTGTTTTAGTAAACTTAAAATTTCCAATATTTGAATCTATCATTTTGGGAAATTTTGCGGCAATATTTTTGATGTGTTTGCACGTGCACATCATGCTGGTGCATGTGCGTATAGTTTTTCGGCAGGAAAATTTTGCCCACATATTTTCGTGTGTTATTTTTCGCCCACCCCCGGCTATGTAAATTTTATGTGTGCATCCCTTTCGTGTATAAATAGTTGGGCCTGTTGGCCAACTATTCATTAGTCTCTTATCACCTTCTTTTCGTCTTTTATTTACTGTCATTGTATTGTAAATAAATTTATGCTAATCGGCCATCATAATGGATACCTCAACCACACCATTGCATGTGTGGGCCACCAGTAGAAGATAAACCTACTGACCCACACAACAAATTGGCGCAGAAAGTACGTTGATGGAAGGCTACAGTACGCCGGCAGATACCTCCAAGGGTACAATATAGTATGCCGACGGATACCACTGAGGGTACAATTGACCCACAATGGTAGGTTACGATAGGCCAATTTTTTGGGGTAAAATTCGATGCCGAATCCGAATTTCGACTCCATTTTGACGTCCGACATCTGCAAAAAGCCGAATTTACGAATTTTCGAAATTTTGTGAAAATTTTTGAGCTTTTGGCGATTTTGACGAAAAATGGCCACCATCCTGATCCCACCACTTACGCCTCTGTGGGAGCACCCGTCCACCAAAATTCGACGCCTATCAATGTGGAAGCAGCAACTCAACCTCATGTATGACTTGACTGACGCCCAGCGCGCCATCGACAAGAAACTCAAGGATGCGGAAAAGAACTTAATCATGTACGCGCATCTGGGAACTGAGGCCATCCAACAGTTCGAACATTCACCAGCCATGGATCAGATCCAGATGATGCCGCACAATGAGTTTTACAATGCCATAATCGCGATGTTCAAGCAGTGGATGCTGAAACCAGTTGCATTTTACCAGTTCCGAACATGCAAGAATGCAGGGACAAATCAACATCAGAATTCCTCAGTGGGCTATGAACTTTACAAGCAGATTGTAATTACAACAACTTCAATGCCAACACCAACCTCACCTACATGCTCCCCAAAATTGCTATTCACAGGACACTCAAAAACTGTTATTTTCATAGCACACCGCCACGCTGGATGTTTACGTCAACATCATTCAGGCTGCCCAAAGTTCATCGGCTGCCATCCCCGAGGGTTCGAAAGATGTCCATGCCCTCCATAATAATAGTCGTCACAACAGCAACAGATACCTCAATTGTGGTCGAGATCAATCGCCAAATCCATCAAAGTGCCCACAATCACCTAGGAAGTCAAAGCATTGCCGGGGCTGCGGTTCGACATGTCATGCATATTTATCGCCTGATTGCAAAGCAAAGGACAGCAAATGTTACCATTGTGGTTGTATGGGACATTTTGCAAAGTATTGCAAGGGATGTCAAGGCAAGTCAAATCCATCAAGTGAGGAGGGAAAAGCTGTCAGGATGATCCACTTACGAAGTCTTATGCATAGTGCCCCTGCCTCCTAGGAATGTACATTTTGTGTTATCAATCTGAATGGAAAAGACTGTTACGCCAGTGGTATTGTTGATTTTCAAGCCCATGCTTCATTGTTACCACACTCACTTTACACAGAATGAATTGGCGCACCACTCAGCAAATCGAATGCTCAATTGTTTAGCTTTAATAATATGGAAATTGCTGGTCTAAGACAACAGTTTACCGTGACAATCGAATACAATGGTCGCCACGCGAAGGTAACTCTACTTGTTCTAAATATGATCAAAGTCGCAACCTGGGGTACAGATATGATAGAGGCACTACCATTGGTCATTGATGGAGCCACACAACAAATCAACTTTGTCCAACCCATTGATTCGATGCCACCAGCTGCTGCAGTCCAGCCAGTGCAAAGTATGCCTGCTGCAAGTCGCAAATATCTCTATTGCCTGCAACTTCCCGAAACTCACAGCCAAGGGCATGGGAAAGTTTCCAGACTTGGAGCATCGCATTACGCTTATGGACGACGCCATTCCTGTAGCCCGACCAGTCAGACAAGTGCCAATTGCTCGCTGTGCAGCAGCTGAGAAAGAGGTCGAACAAATGGTCACCAATGACATTTGGGAAAGAGTTACAATGTCCAGCACATGGGCCCTTAACCTCGTTACAGTTCTGAAGCCCGATGGCAGAATTTGAATTAGGACCGATTTCTCGCCTCTGAATAACTTTGTTGTTCCAGAATGCCATCAACTGCCACGAATTAACGATTTGTACACGCAGTTACAAGGAGCCACAATGTTCACCAAGCTCGACTTGTCAAAGGGGTATTTCCACACCACATTGGCGCATGAGTCTCATCCACTTATGATGACAATTACACCATACAGTTTGTTCCAGTACAAACGCTTGCCAATGGGATTGATGGTTGCCACATCCATACTCCAGGGCTTTGTCTCACAAAAGCTTGTGAGATGGGAAGGGTGTATTAGCTACCTGGACAACATATTGATGTTCGGTTCCACGGCCATGCAACACGCTGAATGAGTACCAGCTGTGCTGCAACACCTCAGTGACAAAGATTTTCGTCTCAACGTCGCAAAGTGTCAATTTGCCATCACTGATGTTCCATTCCTAGGACATCTGATATCAAGCACTGGCACCAAGCCCGACCCGAAGAGCCTCGGTGCAATCCAAAATGTGTCGATCCCCCAGTTGATCACCGACGTCCCCAGTTTCCTTGGATCCATCAGCTACCTCTGCCAATTTTTGCTGCATCTTGTGGACCATGCCAAGCCGCTCCAGCATTTGACCCATAGGTCCGAGCAAACCAAGTTTGAATCGAGCGATGAATGTACAGCAGCATTCAACAAGTTGAAATCACTGCTAACAAACAATTTACAACTTGCAATATTTGATCCTGATTGTTCGACTATTTTAGCCACCAACGCATCCAACATTCGTCTCGGTGCCTGCCTGTCACAGATAGCTCAAGGACGATTAATGCTGATTGAGTTCACCAGCAAAATGCTTAACAACCAGGAAGGAGTTTACACCACAAATGAACGCGAAGCTCTAAGTTGTGTTTGGGCCTGTGAACATTTTTCTAACTTTTTGCTGGGCCGAAAGTTTATGCTGATCAAGGATCACCAAACCCTTTTTTGGATATTGGCGCAATCCGGCAGTGGATGCAAAGCCCACAAATTGGATGGATGGTGTGCCTGACTAGCCAAGTTTGACTACGAGATTCAACACAAGCCTGGGTCGGACAACATCATCCCTGACATGCTTTCACAGTTACCACAACCACGGCGTAGGAAAGTCAATTCAATCTTTGCAGAAAACTTCTCACTCATGACATTTCAAACAGCTACCTCCAAGGACGATGTCTTGTACCTTGTGATCAAATTGATCAACAAATGTGGTTGGAAGGCTAACTATCGCCAGGACAGATACCTCACTCTATATTACATTGTTGGAAATGATTTAGCAGTCCATCAAGGATTACTGCTCAAAGCTGATCGAATTGTCGTGCCATCAAAGCTACGCAGACAACTGATGAACAAACCGCACAAAGGACATCCGAGCATCGTCAGAGCCAAAATCAAGTTACGTGAAAGGTATTGGTGACCCGATATTGCCGCCGACATTGAAGAGACAATCCGCCATTGTCAAGGTTGCCAAGATTCTGCAAAGTCAAACCCACGATCAACGATTCCATTGCCACTACCGAAAGCCCCCTGGGAGAAAATTGCAATCAACATCACCTGACCATTTGCAATGGCACCATATCAAAATCAATTTGCAATCAGTTTGATTGTGCCCCCACCACACTGCTAAAAGGACGATCGAATTCTTGACCAAACTTTTTGCTTGATATGGTAATCCTGCTGTTCTTGTTTCAGACAATGGGCCTGAATATCGATCAGACGCATTTACCGAATTCCTCTCAAAGGGCCCCATACAGCATCATGCGACACCTGTTTACCACCCACAGTCAAAGGGCAAAGTCGAAGTGTTCAATCACTCGTTAACGTTCCATGCGCAGGCAATGGCTACCTCAAATACGCCTTTTGCCGCAGTGATAACTGAACTATTGGCTCGATTCCGTGCGGAACACCCAAGTCCCGAAACATTGTTGCCGGCAGAAATAATGTTCAATCAACATGCCCATCTACCCTTTGAGCCACGTCAAAGCATCAGTGAGCCTGCCATCCCACAACTGAAAAAGGCAAGACAAAACGTTCACTTTGAGGAAAAACATCGACTGAAGCAACAGAAACCTCCTCATCGAAATCCATTATTCAATATTGGTGATAAAGTCCCCGTTCGATGACCAGCCAGCCTTATAAAGAAGGGGGAGTCGCCTTACTCTAATGTTATCAAAGTCGTCAACATTATTAGCAATTACATTCTCAAACTTTCCAATGGCAACATCTGGAACGCGCAATGCATGCGAAAATATTATCTGGGGATGGTACTGAACATTGCGACCGATGATAACTCTGAACAGATTCCCGAATTATGACACTCCACATGTTCAACCCGTGGCCATGCTCCCCGACGATTTTCGCCCAGTTGAAGTGATTTCAAGAAGGGGACAGTGATGTGTTTGCACGTGCACATCATGCAGGTGCACGTGTGTATAGTTTTTGGGCAGGCAAATTTTGCCCACATATTTTTGTGTGTTATTTTTCGCCCACCGCGGGCTATGTAAGTTTTACGTGTGCATCTCTTTCGTGTATAAATAGTTGGGCCTTTGGCCAACTATTCATTTGTCTCTTATCGCCTTCTTTTCATCTTTTATTTACCATGGTTGTATATACCAATAAATTTATGCTAATCGGCCATTGTAATGGATACCTCAATCACATCATTGTATGTGTGGGCCGCCAGTAGAGGATAAAGCTACTGACCCACACAACAAATTTATAGGTTCAATTTTATTTTATTGACGCGAATTTGTGTTACTTTAAAATGATTTGGCATTCAAAGTTGATGGGTGCCTGAGATCAGAAAAATCGGAATATAAAGAAATGAACTTTATTAAAATTTATATTAATTCATTCACATTTGGAAGATTTGAATCAACAGCGACCTTACATTTCAAAATTTAAATTGACGAGGGATTAAGGGCGAACTTTACAACTCCTGATTTGATATTGTCTGCTTAAAATAAATATTTTATATTTTCCGTCATACACCTGCCGAATTTTAATTCTTGTTACACTTGACAGGTGATCACTTGAAAAAACGCCAGACACATGCATTGCCAGTTACTGCTTGATACGGTATGTGATGAATTTTTATGGCACGTTTTTCTCGCCACACATATCCCCACCTGTTTTTATTGTGCTATGAAAATCTTGTATGCTCATAGATATTCATTTATGTGCATTATTCATTTGTCCTGTTGGTCAGCCTGGCGTACAGCTGACTTTTTGTGATTGTGCCTTCTTGCATATAGTTTTGCCTATTGGAAAAAAATTACATTTTTCCATTGGAACATTTTGAGATAAAATTATTTGGCATATCCGACACTAAATTATGCGAAAAGATTTGATCATTGAACAATCGATTTTATACAAAGCTGGTAGAGTTGTTGTTCCAACAAGTCATGAGGGCAACTTCTGATCAAATCACACAGAGGCTATCCCAGCATTGTCCGTGTCTAAGCAAACTTACACGAAACCTATTGGTGGCCAGGCATAACCCAGGCATGCACGGCAAGAATTTTCCAGGGCGTGGGGTCCTAAGCTGATAGGTTACTAAGATCCTAAACTGATCCTAAGCCTGATTTGAGTATTTTCTATTCTGCAAGAAAATAATCTTGATATTGTGATTAGCTGAAACTGAGGATTAGTGCTTCACACTTTGAAAATCTTATGACCTGGTTACCTAGTCTTCACAGAACTCATGTTACCCATGTATTTTGCATACCCAACCTGAATCCTATATTTAAGTATTCGAAATTGGAGTATATAAGTGCTTAACCCACACAATATCTTGTTGGAAATTCGGGTAAACAAGTCACCTGAATACCTAGGCAGCATCCAGGTTTCATTTCTGAAATTGACCTGGATAGGTATTGCCAGGTAACCAAAATATTTGGGTACCCAGTATGAAGGACGACTGAGGATGAGCAATTTAATACAGACAGTCAGATTCTTCTCAGATTGGGCTAGTACAACTAACCCCACGTTGGTTTAGTACAACCAACCCCAGGTTTTGTATAGTGCCTAATGACGCACTTTCAATCACAGGCATAAGTTGAAAAAAACAAAATAACTATAATATGCCGATCACTCACTATTTTTCAGCTAAAGTTATAGGCATGTTATCGGATCAGTCCGGACTTACAATGCTATATTGCTATTGGTTTAGCATTTCTCCACATTTGAGTGAAGTCAAATATTAGCTTGCATATAGTTTTCATTCAGAAAAACTTTACGGTGGTTGATACAATGCTATGAGAGGACAAAATGTACGAAGCTGCAGAATATACTTTTTCACACACATGAAAAATTTTTAATGAGAAAGAATCAAAATTTAATATTACAAAAGTGGGGTTTTCAAACTTTGACTCAAGTTCTCAAAAATCTAGTCCACTCCTTTTCCTAGCTTGGCAAATTTCCAAGCAAGCATATTCTTCTTTTGCTGTCCCATCGAGGCATTTTCTAATAAAATAGGATTGTTCAACCAGCAAAAATTGCTACCATTATTGTCAATGTTTTAATCACACAAAAGTCAAAAATTTCTTAAAGGACGCAAAAAGATTTTGGAAAAATAATTTAGAAAAATCTTGGTTTTCGTCAAAAATAATACAATAAAGGATCAAACATTTGTTCATAATATGTTGATAATCAAAGCAGAGCCGTTCTTAAAGGGGGCAAACTGGGCGGCCGCCCAGGACCGCTAAAAATTTAGAGCCACTAAAAATCGTCCAGTGTATGCTTGAAGAATGATTTTTTAGCGGTCCTCAATAAAATTTTCTATTTTAGGCCAAATTTGCATTAAGTTCAAAACCTCAAAATTTTCCTGGCGCTTCGCTCCGGTTTTAAGCATTAGTAGTATTATCTGGCTTTAGCTAAAGTGCACATAGGAAGTCTAGAATTATTACTCCATTAACATTCTTAGTGTATTTAACGTTTTTTGAAGCAGAATTAGGATTTCAACTTTTCTGCTAATATTATTACGTTGCCAACTGTAGGATTGTTATAAAGTTATCATTAATGTGTATTAAAAAACATTTTGCAAGCTTACTTTTAGCTAATATTTCCAGATACTGAGAGCTAGTAATGCAATGAGATTTACTGCTCTGATGCTCTTATGACGATGCCTTGTACATATAGAAATAATTACTTTGTACCTGATAAAATTGAAACGAATTTCAGGAAGTTCTATTTTCTTGGTTTTGAAAGTTTTCTATATAATACTCGGTTCGCTTGGAAATGATGGATACAGCGATGTCGCATCCAAACTTTTAATCAAAATTATGGAAGGCTCATATTTTGCATCAAGGAATTACACGGTAATCTAGAAATTCTGTGAAAAATTATAAATACACATGAATGAGATAAAACACACACGAATGAATAAAGAAATAAAAGAAAATAAAAAATAAAGTGAAAAAAGAATACAGGAAAAAATTTCTAAAGTTTCAAAACTCTGGGGGTGTATACCCCTCCCATACTCCCCTGGTACATGTGTGTTTGTAACTGTACACAGAATTTGTAGATTACCGTGTAATTCCTTGATGCAAAATATGCACCTAATGTCCTGTTATTTAAAAAGATACCAAGTACGATGAGAACTTGCAAGCGTCACTCTGTAGTGTATATTATAGAAATAAACGTTACAAATCGGGCAATTTCGAGTCGGGCATTATTTCCACTCAGCGTGTTTAAATAATAGGGAGCGGAACTTGTGCACATTCCACTTCGGGCATTTTCATTGCTCACCACAGCCTTTCCCGTTGAGCGGAGCTTTTGCACATCACTCTTTGAGCATTTTCACCGTTTACCGTAAACTTTTGGCTGTGAGCGGAGCTTTTGCCCATTTTAACATTTGCAAATTCGCGGTGAGACTCGGGATTAGGAGCGGTGACTTTGTAAAAAGAAGGACCACGTCTGCTCAAGAAAATACGCCAAATTTATGGTGAGCAGAGGTCCAACACACAGTAATTTAGTGTTTTTCAAAAATTATCCCGTGGTACATGGACAGCCCAGGGCTGCTGAAACCCTAAGAACGGCCCTGAATCAAAGCCATAAGCATCAGCTAAAATAATCCTTTCTAACCACGCCGTGACCGGACGTTAGAGCGCGGACACTAGAGCACAGAGACATTAGATCGTAGGACAATAAAGCGCAGGACGATAGAGTGCAGGGACATTCGAGCGCAGGATAACAGAGTGCAGGGACATTAGAGCGCAGGACAATAGAGCGCAGGGACACTAGAGCGCAGGACAATAGAGCGCAGGACAATAGAGTGCGGACATTAGAGTGCAGACACTAGAGCGCAGGGACATTAGAGCGCGGACATTAGGGCGCAGGACAATAGAGCACAGGGACAATAGAGTGCTGGGACAATAAAGCGCAGGGACAATAGAGCGCAGAAATTAGAGTGCAGGCACATTAGAATGCAGGACAATAGAGCGCAGGGACATTAGGGCGCATTTATTGATTCAGAAAAAATTTTAACCAACTTTCCGTGATCTGCAATGAACGCGAATTTCAAATTGTTTTAAAACAAATACTAAACAAGCAGCTTTATTTCAAAAGCTGACTAAAAAGTGCGTGTGTGAGTCTGAATGCGAGTTAGAAATTCACGATGCGATTTTTTTGTGTCCTTCGCAACTTTTGACAAAACACTCGTGGTAGAAAAATGCTTCTGCTTTGACCTGAACTTCCTCAGATAGATACGAAAAAATTTAAAGAAGGCATTTTTGGCCTAAAAATTTATTTTTCGCATTGTTTTATTTTCGTTGTTTTTAATTTCGCTCTGATTTTATTTTTCTGTGCTCATTTGTCCTGCATTTTAACGTCTCCGTGCTCCATTGTCCTGCGCTCTAATGTCCATTCGCTCTATGGCGCCTATCCGTTATTGTCCTGCGCTCTATTATCTCAGTGGCCGACGCAGAAATTTTTTCGGGGGAGGGGCAGAAATTTTTATTTACAATTTTCATATTTTTGTTGAATTATTTGTTCTGACATACAAACGATTTTTTTCTTTTTTTCTTATTTTCTATTTTTTTCAAGGTTTTTTCTGAAAAAAACAAAACGAAAAAAAGGACGAAACAATGGGGCAACTGGCAAGAAAATAGAGGATAGATGAAAGGAGAAAGAATTCGAAAAAAGTTAATTTTGGCTACGGCATTTAATCAAGTTTTGTAGATTTCTGATAATTTGCGTCCATTATCTTGATAATTTTTATTTTTAGACTATGACTTTAGGAGGCGCGGCTGCCCCCTGCCCCTGTATCGGCTACTGTATTGTCCCTAATGTCCGCGCTCTATTGTCCCTGCGCTCTGTTGTCGCTGCGCTCTATTGTCCCGCGCTCTATTGTCCCGCGCTCTATTGTCCTTGCGCTCTATTGTCCTGCGCTCTAATGTCCCTGCGCTCTATTGTCCTGCACTCTAATGTCCCTGCGCTCTATTGTCCTGCGCTCTATTGTCCTGCGCTCTGATGTCCCTGCGCTCTATTGTCTTGCGCTCTAAAGTCTCTGCGCATTAATGTCCGCACTCTAATGCCCGCACTCTATCGTCCTGCGCTCTAATGTCTCGGTACCTAACCACGCGTATGAGTAGTATAAAACATTATAAATGAATTGAAATCCAGTGCGAAGCGCCGGAAAATTTTCACTATTTTCTATTTTATAATAGATGTAAATGTAGAACCGGACAGGAAAGTCAGGCTTCAAGTAGCACTGTTCAACCTGGCAGAAAAAATTTGGTTGCACGCACGGCTCGAAATTAGGTTGCTGTGTGCACTGTTTTTTTTCGCCATATCGGTGCTTTTGGAGATAAAAATCTGGAAATGCGAAAAATTTTTTGGTTGGATGCAATTTTTCACATGAGTATGTGATTCCTGAAATTAGACAGGCGAACTCATTCTCGTTTATATATTTATATGCGCATTTCGGTGTAAAAAGGTGTACCATCAAAAGTGATTTGTGTAACATTATTCATGTCGTAAAGCCAGGAAAACGCTTACTTCTTGTATTTCTTCAATAGGAGGTCGGAAGTTGCGCGACTTCATATTAGCGTCCGGGCACGGCGGCAATAAACCCTGGCAACCCTCTTCGGTTTCGAACAATAGACAGGCCATAGGTTCGACACCGACCAACAACTGACGATTCCTATACCTTCGCGGTTGGTGTTCGTCGTCCGAGTCTTCACATGCCGCGAAGCATGTCCAATTTGTCCAAGGCGTCGTGCTCACATCGCAATTGTGCATGCATTCTTCGACTTGGGGGCATACTTCCTCCCGGGGCGGCGGCGCTTTACAATTCTGAGGGTCTTCGGGAATTTGGTCAATGATTTCGGAGCACCTAACATGAAAAATGTAAGAATCTTACTGTATGGTTTTTTATATATAGAACCTAAACAGTGAGCAGATGATTACCATGCTTGAATTTTTATGAATTTTGCTGAAAATACAGGAAAAGCTGTCGAGTGAGAGTTTACACCGTTAAATTCGCCAAATCCCTCTTTTTTCGTTGGTGATTAAAATTCCAGCTAGTCCGTCGTTAGAAAACACTAGTCTAGAAGTTTATTGAAACTGAAGAGTCGTCACTAACTAAATTAAAAGTCAAGAACTCGAAACTTGACTTTGAGCTGTTAACAAGCCGATTTTTAGAACCGGTCAGTTGACATCTCATTCAGACATCTTATAAGTTAGCGAAAATGGAAAAAAACTCACGACATTAAGCCCATTTTGCATCCACGGCTAACTTCTGAAAATGTGCATTCTTGGGATGAAGTCTTTGGCGTCACGGTCACTTGGTCCTGACCCGTTTTCAAAAATTGACAAAGTCGATTGGCCCAATATTCTGCTTCGGTCATCAGTTTAAGCCGCGAAACTCTAGGCCGCCAGACCGGATTGAAAGATTTCTCGTAGCGGTAAATTTCTAAAGCGACTTAATTTTGAAAAATAATCCTGTTTTCCTTCCTCACTTACCCTTAAGATCGAGCGACAAGAACATGGACACTTTCTTCATAGGTTCGACATTGAACAATGTTGTATCGATCAATTCCAACTTGGCCTCTGTACCTTGGAACTTTCCGTATGTCAAGACTGGAATGTGCAATAAAAAGTATGAACAAAAAAGAATAACGTTAAGCAAAGAAAAAACTAGGCTCTGCGTTCACAACTGTGGTGCACGAAATGATTGATGCCGATGAAATGGCAGATGCAGCGACAACCAAAAAATAGGTTCAATTTGATACGCAATTTTCAAGGAGCGGAAAAGTTCATACTGTAGGAAAACGCAGAAAACGCGTGAACGCCAAAATCATGGGAAGACCATGATGCCTATCTTCTTGTGATTTGCGTGAAATTACGTTTGACACATGAGTGTTACTCGAGAAATTTTGACCATTCAACAAGGTTATGCAAGGCAATTTTCAGCTATTCTATTTACCGCTCATACAAGAGACATTTTCTCCATTCATTACGCTAAAGTGCAAAAGCATTATTAGTTTTTCCGTGCTAAACTTGAGCGCTATTCAGAAGCGAAATGATCGACTGTCGACGATTAGATCCCAGGAATCGGCGATAATCGGCGACAATCGACAATTTTAAGGAATGAATCGGCAATCGGCAGAATTAGTCATTCGGGGAATCGAGAATGTTATTCTATCCAGCATTCGGGGAATCGGGACCTCCGGGGAATAGTAGCTTTCGGGGAAACGGGACATTCGAGGGAAATGGATGTTGGGGGAATAAAGACACAATCGACGAAACCAACATTTTGGGGCAAACGAGTACTCACACGGAAAACAAAAGAAATTTGCACCTGAAAATAACCAAACAAAAATTTTTTTCCCATACACGTGGATTCTATAAACATGCACACTGAATGTTTTTTAGATTTTATATTGTTTAGGCAAAGCTAAAAGTAACATTGTGATGCCTGGAGCAATTTTTTTCTTCATATGCTTCGCATGTAAAAAATCGGCGACAGTCCTAAAAATACAACAGTGTTCTATTTCCCGATGTTCATCCTCAATTTCTAGGATTTTTTCTCTCCTGGATTAGTAAAATCGGGAACATCGCCGATGTAATTCCCGCGGAATCGGCAACAAAAATCCTAGAATTTTTTTACTCCTGAATTGGATTTTACGATTATAGGATCTCTGTATCCATCATATTAAAATGAATGGGATGTAATTTAGTAAAAGCAGAACTCACACAATAAGACTTTGGTTCTTCCACTGAACATTGTCATTTGATTGTACATATAGACGTTCGTGATCGCTTGCAACGGGTCGTAGATGATAGGCTGCAGATTCAAGCCGGTCTGATTCCTGAAACGGGCCCTTTCAGGGTTAGTGTCGCGGACGAAAGTATGCAAAAATTCATAAACGCATCGGATGTCGAGGCACGCTGAAGGAGTTAAACGGCGATTGATTTGTCGGCCGCCAGTGTCCAACGCCACGCGGATACCGTTAGGCCGGACGTCCATTTTACCGAACATGTTTCGCAAAAAACGAAAGGTGTTGTGCTCGACTATGGCGCTACCGCTGGCCTAAAAATAGACTTTCAAAAGAGCATGCACCACAAGATTTTTTGACATATTTACGATGCTTTCAGAGTAAATCATGAAATGACAAGTTCTATTCGAAAACTGATGGCAGCCTAAATTAACCATTCTCTCTCGCGCTCGTTTTTGCATTGAGTGCCCAAATGTGAACAAAATCCACAGCGAATAATTTTTCCAGTTTTTCTTTAGTTATTGTACAGATTTAGTTTTTTAACTCGAAGAAAAATAATTTGTGTGGACTATGAGTGAGGGTCAAATAGCTTTCAAAATGTATCTCCAATTACCTAAAATCGAACGTAAGAGATTATATTATGAGCTTATTGTATGCAAAGTTTCAGTTAAGTTTGTTGATATTTTATGATCATCGCATCGGAAACTTTTTGTGTTACCAAAGGTGTCGTTGCTATAGTTTGTTTTTATTTAAATGCTTGTAAAATAATAACAGTGGCAAGCAAGTACTATTCAATATTGCCACGGCTTACTATTCAACTGTATGTCACATAAGACCGAAAATTTGTGAGCTTAGTCAACTAACGTCGAAGACATAATTTCTGAGGGATTCCACCTTGTGTCATGTTGACTTATGATAAATTGAAAATTGATAATCTCTGAAAATGAAACATTTTGACTAGTTTTACACGTTGAGTATCGCGGCAGCATTCATTCCGCACAATAATCAAAATTTGCATTTCTACAGTATACCCCAAAGTTTGGAATTTCTATATTTTTGGCATTTTTCTGTCTGTACTCGTGTTTCGAAATATCACAGCTCAGAATAGACAACGTGACTCTATAGCCTATTTTTCATTACACGCGGAATGCTCTTTATTAAGGTGTGAAAAATTTTCTAATCCCTTATTTTACACTTCAGTGCTATTTTAAAGCGTCTAAAAGGAAGTTCAGATAAATCGAAAAAGTCAGTTGGAGCCTTTTTTGGACGCCTCCACACCCCATAGAATGCTGGGGAATTCTTACTTCATTTCTGTAGCCACTAATGTCCGATGCATTGTGTTAAAATTTCGATCAGATTTGCGTACCTGATGTTAATCCACATCGTCTCATACGGGGAGATACGCGGAGGAGTATTACTACGGTCATAGCCTTGGAAATTCATTTACCACCTCGGTAAGAATGACTTAAGAGTCATTTATACTGCCTTTTTCGGAGGAACGGAACGGATCGCCAACGGCTTGAAACGTTCAGCCTGAAAATACACTTTCGGTCGGAAAGTATATCTGAAATTTTGAGGAAACGACCGACGGTAACCTCTAACCGAACAGAACGAAGATTTTCCTTTCGTTCGGTTACGTTATGTCGATTTCATTTCGTTCAGTCCCGTCGGAAAAGGCGTATAAATGACCCTTTACTGGCAGGGTTTTTCCGTTCAAAGCTAAAATCATTTGAAAAATGCGCTAAACGAGCGGAAATTTTAGACTACCAACATATTCGTTTTTCTCAATTCAACATCAATATTTTTGAATGATTGAGCAAAAAATGCAGTAGCCGTTAGAAGTTCTATGATTAGAGCTATATATTTATAAATGTGACCGACGAATGTTTTTCTCTGCATAAGAGCATTCTCAAACATTCTGATGTTTCAAGAGTCAGTGACCTGCAAAAATGTGCACAAAATAGAGAAAATTCTTGCCAGGTTAGTCACATAGAGCTGATGAGCAACACACTGGTGTTTTACAACAGCTGAAAGCCTATTAACGATAGATTTGCTATGAATTAATCTGATATTAACATTTCTGTTATTCTGTTTAGAGCTAGTCGAATTTTATCATTTTTGGCAAGCCACCGCGCGGCGCCGTTTGTTAGTATGAATAGGACAACCGGCGCCGCGCGGTACCTCGCGGAAAAGTATGACAGGGCCTTAAGTGTAGAGTACATAGATGTCTTCAGTATTTGTTATTTATAAATGCAAAAGTTCACGTTGAAAACGTTTGAAAAATTCTATGTCAGTGAGAGAAAAAATTGAGAGGATTGGTGAAAAATCTCAATTTTCGACAAAATAACGAACTCTTAACGAATAAAAAAGAGATGAGAATCCGATAGATAGAAATTGTTGAAGGTTACAACAGTAGATGGATACGCTACGCGCTGCGCCTTATAGAAAACATACCGGCGCGCAGCGCTGGAAAAATGTGAGATTTTGACCTTCTAAATTGCATCAAAATGCTTCTTCTGATCTATGCCAACAGTACAAACGTCCGAAAAAGTTCCGTTCTGTGCGAAAAATACCCAAAAACTTTTCCGCACAGTCAAAAAAACGTCCGCACCGGCGAATAAAAACTGCGTTTACTGGTCAAGTAAAATGGGACAAAAATGTTTTACCGGTACACAAAACTTTCGTTGTGTCCCAATACCTCGACTGTCCCATTACCTCGACCATCCCGTTACCGCAACCGTCGAGTTACATCGACTAATGTGTAAAACTACTGTTACATCGACCAATGAAATTTCATAAGAAATAAAATTTTTTTTGCTTTATCCCATTAGCTCGACTGGGCCCATTTTCGGCAACTTTCGCCATCCTTCTGGTCAATAATAATGTTTCAATAGCCACAGGATACATTGGGGCACAAAGATGATTGTGACCAACTTCAGGATTGTTTCTTCCCCGAGTTTATCACAATTTCTACACTGATAACAATCCAGTAGTTGATCCATGAGCCAATTTAACAGATTTATTTTTCTGGAAAAGATAGAAATGATTTGGCTACTACTGTCGTACTTTCGTATTTCAATAATCCTGTGTTTCGAGAACTTTATTGGTTGAGGACTTATTCAGATTGAAAAACATATTTGCACGACAGCAGTGTGTGCAAATCTCTACAGCTCCCATAACGGAATGCAAATCGGATTGAAATTTTAAAACAATATTTTGGACATTAGTGCGCAAAGAAAAGAAGAAAAAATTCTGTGGGGAGATGTCCGGGAAGAATTCCAAATGTGAGAAAATGCCCGGAAAGGTGCCAAATATGACAAGATGCTTAGAAAGAGTCCCAAAATTCGACGGGAAGATGAAGACGGATTTTTCCGGTTCTAGGACAATTCGCCCCCAGTAATTCACCCCCAACAATTCGCCCCCACTGCAGTTCGCCCCCAACACAATTCACCCCTGATCAATTCACCCCCAGTAATTCGCCCCTGGTATTACACATACCTAGGTGATTTAAAAGCAACTCCATGATATGTTATGTAAAATATCTCCAGACATTTCCCCTATTAGGTAACCATATTTTATGTGAAGCATAAAGAATATGTAAAGATGATTTTTCACTTCGCCCTGTCATGTTTTCCTTTCTACTCATTTTTCGCATTGTCTTTTTTCTTTTATTTTCTGGTTGCATACATATTGTCACGTGCCGACGAATTTCGTTGAACGTCACGTGATTCACATCACAATTTTTCTTATGTTTTTCGCTACGTTTTGTGTTACAGTAATTTACATTAATTTTACGTTTCGTTTTTATAATTTCTACATGCAATTTATGTGTGTACTTTTATGTTTCGTTTCTGTTTCATTTGCGCACATTTTATTTCCATTTCGATTTATTATTTTTTATGGCACACGTAGACTATGGTATGTACCCGCTAGTCAAGAATTTCCGTTAGAGATAAGCTCTCCGAGCTCATCGCTGTAATTGGAGCACAACGTGCACCTCTTATCAGTAAAAACTAGTGACGCTTCGCAACGTGAAACGACTAGTTTGAAATTCTCACTAGTTGACGTTCCTATGTTGAGCATGGAGAGTGAAAACTCGCCCCAATGCTTAACGTTGTGAACTGGAAAATGTCTATGTGACCATAGGCATCTTCTGCAGTGATTTCCGCTGCAGAAGTTAGCTTGGGGGAGTGTTAACTCCGCCCAAGGCATACTGTAGTTTATGGGGCCCTTCAAAAGGGCTTGTTTTGTCATTTTTGTGTCTTTTCTTCGACTCTAATCGTCTTGTTGCGTTTTAGCCTATGTCTCGCATTTGCTGTTCATCGCCTTTATTATATTAATTTACATATTTCAACTGCGTTCGCCGCTCGTCGAATAAATTTGCATACTCTCGCCTTCGGTATTCCTTACTTGGCCCGCTAAAGTAACCCGATTGTAGGAGCTCACCCCCGTCGCCATTGATTGAGAACCCCCGTCACCCTCCGCGAGGAAACGCTTGATACCGCCGCCTGCCGACCGGCAGCCGCATTACCCTTTACGCCGAATCGCTCCAGATTCCCGTACCCGCTCATCGCCGTCCGTAGGACCCACGCTTTGACCTTGAACCCATCGCCCAGCACCCAGTACTTTGAGAAGAGGATTTAGTGAGTCTTCTCAGGGGTTATTATTGTTGAGGGTATATTTGTTGGGAATCCTCCTTAAGCTAGTTTCCCTTGGAAGTACCCTCAGTTGAGAAAGCCCTCAGACCCTTAAGGTCCGGGCCAATAAGGGGATTTAGGTTAACAATCGGGTCCCCTACAGTACGCCATTCTGCGAATGGCACCTTCCCTCATTCTTAGTGAATGAGGACTAGGGATTGGCACCCCTGACCCGGCCGCGTTGTCCATTATTCTACAGCAGAACCCAAGGACAAGGCCGAGGTACACCATAGGTTTACCTGTGGTAGTACCAGCTGGGTTAGGTTCCCAAAACAAAGAATATTAATGGAGCCACCCAACGGGGTCACAGCATGTCACTTGCAGTGTCATGGCCGTATCTCCTATGGAATATGGTATGGGTTTTTCCCATCAATGTGACTGATCACCCACTTCATTTAATGTGACATGGCTCCACTTCGTTTAATGTGACAATATATTCTTTTTCCAGCTTCATTTCTTGTAACTTTTTATCGTGATCTGTGGAGAGAAATTAAGATTATGACAAAGTATCACAATTATTCTACGTGTGACTCTATCGTGTTCTTCACTATCTTTTTTATGACAACTTTGAGGTGTATGAAAAACAAAAAAGAATAAAAATAAGAAAAGAAAAGAAAAATATAAAGGAAAAAATCAGAAAACGAGAATGAGTAAAAAGTAATCAAAAAAATATAGAAGAAGAAACTAAACAAGAAAGATGAAAGACAAAAAAAAATACAAGAATGAAAATTGAACGAAAAAAGGAACAAAAAACAAATGAAGATCGAAGAACATAAATGACTCGTAATTCTGCATATGATATCCATGTTACAAATTGAAGTTCTTCGTAAATTCTCCCAGGTATTCACGCCATCATACTAAAATTTGGCATGGTTTCTGGGGATTAGGACACCATCATTACAAACCTGAAAAAGTATGAATATGTAAATTGCCAGTGTTGAGATTTTTCACACATTTTTGGTCGAAATTGATTATTTTCAGTCAGATAAACTCGAAGAACTCGAAGCCACACATTTTGTTGAACTCGAAGCCACACATTTTGTTTCAAGTGGAAAAACAACCGGCCACTCCAATTTTAGTGAACTAGTGCTCAAACGCCTGTATTGCTGACTAAGAGTAAAAAAGACTTATACTGACTTAGTACTAACCGGACTAGTAAAAAACCGTATATTCAAAGAAAATAAAAAAAGATTATTTGTGGACCTTTATTTGGAACATTGCTGTAGACCTTTTTCTTCTCGTACATAATACTTGCACTCTGCATGCATAATTCATAAATAAACATGCTATTTTGGCTGGGAAAAATCTCTAGATTTAGTGTATGGATGAGTACAAATTCTACTACATAACTGCTAACAACCTAGTGGAATTATTTTTAAATCTGAATTTTCTAAATTAAAGAACAGTGAATTGGGGGCCAATTACTGTGGGCGAATTGCTAAGAGGCGAATTGTGTTGAAGGCGAATTGTCTGGGGGCCAACTGCAGTGGGGGCAAATTATCAGGGCGAATTGTGGGGGACGAATTGCTGGGGGCGAATTGTCCGTATCCGTATCGTACCAAGTGTGAATTACAAGATAAAAAGAATTGCTTCATACGAAATTATGTAGAATTGTCTCCAGCATATAATGGATATTTTACTATAGTGTTACGTCTTTTTTACGCTTTAATATTTTGAATTGCGTGTACATAACATAAAATGCTAAAAAATTGGAAAAATCCAAAGGGTCATTCCATGTCAAGTGATCAAGTTTTAGAAGATCGACCTGCATGATCACCTTAGATTTTGCAGAAATTTTGTGTGAACGACTCTACATGTCCCAAAGGAACAGCTCCAAAATATTAGCTTCTGATGTACAATATTCGTGGAGATAGGGTCGCCTAATTGACTCCATACCCAAACTTCTTACAGAATGCATGCGAAATTCGGTCGATTTCAGATCATTATAATTCTTCGAAATTTTTTCCAAAAACGCTATAAATTCGTTTCCTTGTGTGTTTGGAATCTCTTCCTGAAATCAATCCCAAAATTGTCCTTCTAAACGAATGCAATAGCGATATTTAGCATGTAAAACTATACAATGTACCTGATTTTCGGTGTCAGGACAAAATGTCTCCAACAAAATATTCCCAACATATGATGTCCACACAAAATGTCTCTGTACAAAATATCTCCAACAAAACATCTCCTGCAGAATGTCTTCAAAAAATGATCTCCAAAAAATATGTTCTCCTGCAAAATGTCTCCAAAAACGCCTTCAACAAAATATCTTAATATCTACTTAGACAGATAATTCTTGACTAAGACTGACATGGATCAACAAATGAATCTTGATTTGAATCAGACTGCACTCTGAAGATTTTCCGTCTGAGCCGTTCTTAGGGGGAGGCGAACTGGGCGGCCACCCAGGGCCGCTAAAACTTTTTTAGTGTATGCTTAAAGAATGTTTTTTTAGCGGCCCTTGATAAAATTTTCTATTGTTGTATGCAAACAGTACATCAACCTAAAAATGGCGTTGTGTACAATAAATATAAAAAAATTGAGGGCCACTAAACCTGAGCTCGCCCGGGGCGCTAAGACCCTAAGAACGGTCCTGTTTTCCGTTATGAATCAATTGTAACATGTTGTCTCCAAACCCTAATGCTCAGAAAGTCAATCTATACACGTGTGATAAGGGGATGGGCGGGAGTCTTACGTTCAATTCACAAGTGAAAAATCCTTTGATTTTTGTCACTGACGATAGGTGACACGATAGGTGCAACAATCGGGACACTGCAACAATCACTGACGATAGGTGCAACAATCGGGACTGTCGCCCATTCCTAGGATTTAATCGACGAAAGTCGGCGATTCTAAGGAATCATTGGGCAATTTGCAGAAACCCCTATTCGAAAGTGAAAAAATCCTAGGATTTTTGTCGCCGGCGACAGTCTGCGACTGTTGGTGATAATCAGCGACAGTCGGCAACTGCCTGTGACAGTCGGCGACTGCTGCCGATTCCTATGATTCAATCGGCGACAATGGGCGATTTCACTTAGGAATTGGGCTTTAACATCCAAATTTTAGTTCATCAACACAAACGTCGCACCTCTACTCGAATGTTTAAAAAATATCCGAGGTGTCTTTTATAAAGAATTCAACTTAAGCCCGCTTCAGAAGTAAAAATCCTAGGATCTTTTCTGTCCTACGGTTCCTAGGATTGTCGCAGGAATCCGAGGAATCCTCCGATTATCCTAGGATTCCTACGATTATCCTAGGATTCCTACGATTATCCTAGGATTCCTACGATTATCCTAGGTATCCTGCGATTATCCTAGGAATCCTACGATTATCGTAGGAATCCTAGGATTGTCAAAATGAGTGTCAGAGGAATCCTACGACAAAATTGCAGACTTAGACTTGATTTCTATTTTTTATAAAAATCCTAGGATTTTTATATACAAAGTATAGCCACCCGAAAAGTTGTATGTCCATAGTAGTTGCTAAATCAGCATGTTCCAGCTAATATCATCTACAGCATGTGTCCAACTTTATATACTGTACTCGTATTTTTTCGGCTTTCTCAGGCTCGCTTCAAGCTTCAAGCTTTTCCTTACTTTTCTCATTCTCATTCTTAGACGAGAAGAAAATGAAGTTGATCCTAACTTCTGGACACAATTCTATCCACTTTGACATGATGTAGTCATCAAGAATTTGGTGCATTTTTATGATAGCCAGAGGATTGTGATGGGATTAGTCAGGACTCAGAGGGTTGCCAGATGGTCAACCCCCACACAGAGGCCAGGGTCATAGCATTTATCAAATAGGATTGATTTTTTTCCAAAATTAGGTTATTCAAATTTCAGAGCCAAAGACAACAACTCTTTTCTAAATGTGAAAATTGTAGGGAGAGTGTACCACAATTCTGCACATCAGGGTGGCATTCCAGGGCTAATATTGTGGGTGATCTACATTGTTCTAACGTTCCGCCTGCATGTAAAATTGTTTTATTAAGGTAATTATTCTGTAAATTTAATTTGTTTCTAAATATGACTAAAATTGATGAAAGACTAATTGAAGAAGTGCGAAAATATGAACATATATGGAATCATAGGCGGTCAGATTACAAGGACAATGAAAAAAAGAAAAATTCATGGGAAGAAATCGGCTCAAATTTGAACATGGATGGTAATAATTTTATATAATTTATAATGAACATAAAGCTGCAAACGTTCAGACAACATCTCATCGTCCATTGCAAAATGGCACTGAGGCAATCAAAAATCAATACAACAACTAACTCATTTGCATATTCCTTTCTTTTTATAGAAAAAACATCCCAGGATTTGGGTGATTATCCTAGGATTCCTAGGAATCCTAGGATTTTTGGAAAATCGTACGATAATCCTAGGATCCTAGGAATCCTAGGACTATCCTAGGATTCGTAGGATCATCCTACGAATCGTAGGATTATCGTAGGAATCCTAGGATTATCCTAGGAATCCTACAATTTTACTTCTGAAGCGGGCTTTAGCTGACAATTCCTTCACCGCGCGCACGTGCAAACATATGTTGTGGTGTGTTTTGGCTGATTTAGGAGGATTTTGTAGTAATTTGGCAACTGTTGAAAGTTGCCTCCAAATGCGCAGCAAACCAGCCTTAGGGGACCATTTCTAGGTAGTGAGGGTGACCGTATTGGCAGGTAGAGCTTTTATTATTGTTGTTTTTACTGATGTTATATATTCGTCATTAGTTTTGCCCGTCCGGGCCCGCCTTTGCATATTTTTCATTCTTTTTGTCGACATATCTTATCAAACGACTTTTTGCGTAAGTTGTTTTGATTTATAGATAAATTAGAAACCCCCCACCATTCCTCCAAAAATAGTAAGTACTAGCTCAAATCGAGAAACCAAAGCTTATGTGATTTGGGTTGTTCATTCTTGGCTCAAAATAAATATTATTAGTCGGGTAATAAGAACGAATCCCTGGCTATCTCTCCTGCCAATCTTGAGTTTTTCCCGATCCACAGACTAGTCTGATTGATAGCCTGAGGGGTCTTTAACCCCTCATTTATTGTCACATATAACACATACAGAATACAACATCTCGACTTTGAACAATTAAAATCATGTGATTCACCATAGTCTGGGTTGAAGAGATAAAGATTTTGGTTCAAAACAAGGAAAAAACAAGAAATAGCTTACGGTATTGTCTACGACGATGAATATGTCAGTGGCTTTCAACTGGCACGTCGGTTTAGGTTGGAATCGAGCCGGTACGGGACCGATGACTGATTCCGGTTCTGCTCTCCTAGTCGTAGGACTGGGCCTCATCCCTTTGGACGGCAACGATCGAGTTGGTAGTGGGGGTCGATCTTTTTCCTTCAACTGACCTGAATATGAAGCTCAATTTAGAAATAAATCTATGCAGCTCAATCAATCGCTTACCAAAACCGAGTCCACCAACTCCGGGGAGACTAGGGGCTTGCGTTCGATTCAAATAGCTTCCTGGATATGAAGATAATGTATTACAGTAGCTTTGGAAAAATTTTGATAAGAAATCAAACAGTACAATGGGCCAAAACTTAAATTACACAAATCTGAGGATACGAAAATGACTTGCCCATTAAAACAATAAAGCGCCATAAAACATACTTATGTGTGCTAGATCGATGCCCGCTGTATTTCCGCCGCTTTTAGCAAATTGTTCTGTGAAAGAAAACAGAACGTAGGAAAAATTTGAAGCGATTTTACATTGTACTCAAAAGTTCAGCATGCTTGTCGTCGGAGGCGGTCTTGTCGATCTTGTCCCGAACGGCAATCACCAAGGTCAAAACGGCGACGATTGTTGTCGATAGGTTAATGACCGGATGCTGCTGCATGCCCCACATGCACACTTGTAAATCTGTTGTAGAAGAGCAACAGGGAGAACCGACCTCTTCGTAGATCGAAAATTCTAAAAACTCTTCGTGGTCTACAATAAGCTATTTAAACACTCTTTTGCGTTGTAAACTTTACGCTGCGTCGAATATTTTCTTTCAGGAAAAATTTTTGGTCATTATGTGCAAACATTACGGAATGTATGTGTGTTTACAACCATTTAATTTTCTATACACATAAATTTGAATATGCCGTGGTTCCTGAAAAAAAGTATTTTAAACCATTAACTGCCTCCACCTTCTGGGACTATTGAACCCACTGGCTCTCTCAAGGCAACGTGTATTCCACACGCAGAGGTAATATTTACACTATAGTCTGTTTTTTATAAAATGCTTCCAAATGGAAAACTGACACAAATCAGTACCGTCGTCAAAATCGTTTACATAGAGCTCTTACTGTAAAATTTTTCACTAGAAAAATTGTTAAACATTAGGTCAGTATGTTCACAAATTTCCAGTCCTACATGCTATATCGTTTATCGGAAAATCGCAAAAATCTGAAATACTACTTGCTTTCCACTTTCATTATTTGTAAGCATTTCAAGAAAAACAGGCTATAGTTTATTAAAAAATGCCCCCATGGGACAGAAAAAAATTACATACTCTCTTGGATAGTTGCCAAGCTAGAAAAAGGAAGATTTTTGATGACTTGGGTTGAGGTTTGAAAAATCTACTTTTGTTGTATTGGATTTCCATTCTTTCTCAATAAAAAATTTTTCATGTCTGTGCATAAGTATATTCTGCAGCTTCGTGCATTTTGTCCTCCCATAGCATCGTATCAACCATATTAAACCTTAACGTTCTGCATATACAGTGTAGAAAAATATATAGCCTCAGTAAGTGCAGCATATCTCATTCAACGCCCGATAAAAAAACAGTGTCGCTTTTTATTCGATTCGCAAGGTTTTGCGCTTTGAGAAAAGCTGCAGATTATATTGGGTATACTGTAGTCAGCGCAGAAAAATTAAATTTCGAACAAGGCAAAATTTTTTTCGGGTTTTTTTCGTTTTTTTTAATTTTTCACGTCCGAGGTAGATTTTGCCAAGGAATTCGGTCGAGTGCAGTCAAAAAACGCATCCATTTTTCATTAGAAGACGTTTCAACGCATCGAATTACCTACCATGATGTATTTTTGAGAGGTTTTGGAAAACTAACATTTTTTTCCTTTTCAGGTTGATTTCAGGTTATTTTATGCAATGCCCAAATGAAAAGTGTCAGAAATTACTGACGATTTATCAATTTTGAGTGATTGCGAGGTACATGTGCTGACGAATCCTATTTCATCTAATCTGTTATCATTTGAAGTAAATAAACAGCAGTTTGCATGCAGTTTCTAGGTGCAAAAGTACTCGAAAATTATACGGAGAAAGAATATTTGGGTCCATTTGACCCTAAACAGGACGTTAAGGAAAAAACATGATTTCTGAGGAGTTCTACCTTTGGTATGATAATTTGGAAATTAATCATATCTCAAAATGAGAAATTTTGGGTAGTTTCGTGCGCTGAGTTCATGGTATCATCCGTTTTGCTTGAAAAAAATTTTTTGCCTGAAAAAAAAACAAAAATTCACATGGTTACAGTATGCCAAATTTTGAAAATTGTATTTTTGGCATTTTTCAGTGGTCTTAAAGCGATATTTCAGGATCAGATTTATCTCATTCGATAAGTGAATTTTCATTTTACAAAAGAGAGAATAAGCTATCTTTTGATGTAATATTTACTGTAAATTTTCGCACATTAGACCTTTCAAGAATTTTAAAATGTCAAAATGAGCTGTCAAAATTAAAAAAAAACTTTGTGTATGGATGCTCCTGAGCACCTTCCCATCGGATGCCCCAGAATTTCATTTTCTTATTTTATAGCTAATGCATTCTTACTGTATTGGTAAAAGTTTTATCAAATTTTTGTATTGTTTGGGGAGCTGCACAGCTCTGAAGAAGGCATACTCATGGAAACCACTGAGAAGTTACTTTCATTTCCAGTTAAGATAATTCATTTTCCAGCTGGCCCTTGTCTAGCACATCTGATATATCTATTATCTGTTCTATAGAATTATCAAATATGTAACAGGCTATAGTTTGATGTACTAATTGTTTCACAAATGAACATTTTACACTCTGGAATGAAGTTTAAACTGTTGAAAATGGGGAGCAAAAAAAAATCCTGTTTGTGGGCACTCCTTTTCTGGGCTGTGATATTTCGGTACTCGTGTACCGACCAAAAAATGTAAAAAATTTAAAAATTCCAAACTATGGAGTATGAAGCCATGCGAAATTTTGATTTTTATGCGGAATGACTGCTGTCATGATACTCAGCATGTAAAACTACTCAAAATATCTCTTTTAAAGATATTATTTAATTTCATCTTATCCTAGGTCAATGGAGCAGAAGGTAGAATCTCACAGAAATAGTGTCTCAAAATTTTTGAGGGAAAATTATATGCAAGCTGATGGTTGACATCATTCAACTGTGGAGGAATGCTAAACCAATAGCAATATGACATTTTGAATCCTGTCTAATCCGAATCTATGCCTCTAACTATAGCTGAAAAATAACGAGGAATTGGCAGATTATAGCCATTTTGTTTTTTCAATTTATGCCTGTGATTGAAAGGTCATCAGCAGAAATAGATATTTGGAGTTAGTTGCACTAACCCACTCTGAGAATAATCTGAATGTATGGACTAAATTGATGATCCTGAATCATGCCTCATACTGGGTACCCAGGTACTTTGGGTACACCTGGGTACTGAGGTATATTTCCAAAACGAAATTTGAATGCTATCTAGGTATTCAGGTGATCTATTTACCCGATTTTCTAAAAAGATATTGTATGGATAAAACACTTATATACTCCGATGTTCAAGTATTTAAATATAGTACCCATGCTGGTTATGCAAAGTACAAGAGTAACATGAATACTGTGGAGACTGGGTACCCAAGTCAAAAGATTTTCAAAGCGTGAAGCACTAATCTTCAATTCCAGCTAATCACAATGTCAAGATTGATCTCTTGCAGAACTAACAAATCTCATATAGGGCTTAGGATTAGCCAATACTGCGGTTTAAGCCCAGGCTCAGGAATGACAGTTTAGAAATTAAAAACTTAAGAAAATAGTGTTGTGCAGGTCTTTCCTTAAGAGGCGTAAGAAAAGATTGGGTCTGAACTGACCTGTTAGAACTGATACCTTGGCTAAGCCTCGGTGATCTGTGCAACAGTCCGTTTGTCCCCAGACCTACAACAACAAAGATAAACTTTGTTCTAAATACGGGGGCCTTACCAAAGACCTCCGCAGTCTCCTAGATGAGACAAGGAATCCCCTCAGGGATAAACTTACTTGGGTATAACCCGAAAGGGGTTTCCCAAAACTTACTTGATGTAAGCCGGCGCCTGGGCCTCTGGCCCTCCGCCTTCGTCGATGCGAATTATCTAAACAAATAAACGAATATGTATAGCAATAAGTCCGGCGAAATATGTAAAAAGAATGTGGGTATACCACAGTGCAATACTCATAAAAAACACAAGTTGCTGGGAAATGTATATTTGGGGACGCCAGCAAAATATACCAAAAATATAACAAAAACGATAATAAGTGAAGAATGATTTCACTTTCACTTTTCGTCTTTCTTTGGCGCTCCATTCTATGCAAATGTCTGCGCCGCTGGTCGTCCCTTTCGTCGATTTGCATGTCGATTTCCCCACACGAAATTGGCATCAACAGGGTGCCCAACATCCCTCGCGCGTCGAAACCGACCTACGGGAGGTAGAAAAAAAACTTTTGGCCGGGTTACCCCGGCATTAAAAAGAATTAATCAAAAAGAAAAAATCTACAATTCCGGCTGACTCCTGATAAACAGTTTGTCTCACCGGACTCCCGTTTCACAGTCTGTCCTAATAGAACTCCTGTGCTGGTCGTTGGACACAACGAATACCAAGGGCTTCGCCGCAATGGCTGGCAAGTGACGTCCATTTTGACCTCGGCATTGATGGAATAACCTCCTGCCCTAAGGAGTATGACGTAAACGTCGGTGCCGGATGTGTGGTCGGCTTCGGGCTCGGCCGCTCGGTCTGCATGCTGTGTCAATTCGTTGGCCGTGGGTCTAACCGCATGCAAATCGACTTCCCGCGTCTCTATTTTTTCTAAATTAAACTAAAATACGAGATTATATTACGATACAAAAAGACGACGCGGGGTTGTACGGATATCACAAAAATTAAAATGCGCTAAAAAATTTGAGCAAGAATGTGGCCAAAAGTTAAAATATTTTTTACGGTTGCGTTTTTGCACCGGTTTTGTCAAAAAAGAAATTTTTGATGGCCAGCAGCACCGAAAAGAAATGTTTTTGGATTTTTTGTTTTTTGATTTTTTTGGATTTTTTGTGATTTTATTAGTGTTTTTGGGTTTTGTGTTTTATGAAATAAGTAAAAATATGTTTACGAAAAAGAGATTTTTGGGCCAAAATTTTTGCGGCTATTTACTGCTGCTGCCCGCCGCCTCGGTAGCCTCCTCGAGGTCTACCTTGATAGTACCCCCTCTGACCTGGTTGGCCTCGGGTTTGACCTCCATCTTGGCCTCTATTTTGGCCTTGTTGGCTTCCGCCGCGTCTACCTAGCGGAATAAAATTCGGATTATGAAATTCAGCATCCGGGTCTTGACCTTGGTGTTGCCAGGTTCCTCGGCCTCTGTAAGGTCGCTGAGGGCGCCCTCTGAAGCCTCCCCTGGGTTGACCTTGGTCATACCCCGGTCTAGCCCTGTACGGGGCCGGGTTTGAGAACATATCGTCTCTCCCCTGCTGCCTTTGACCACTGCTAGTGGAGCTGCTGCGCTGAGGTTTTTGCGTCCGATAAGTTGAATTAAGAGATTTTGATGATATTGATTTTGATCGAGAAAGCGGACTTTTGTAAGAGGTGCTAGCAGCTTCACTATATGACCTCTGGCTGGTCGTAGCCGATGATTGTTGTATCATCGGTGGTTGTTTCTTAGCCGGAGGGAGTCTAGGCACTTTGAACTTACTCGGGCTCTTGGCAGCCGTTCGCTGAAATTTATCAGCTTGCGACCTGTCATCGCCTGGTGCCTTCCTCTTAACACCCATCTGGTTTAACCTTTGCGAGCCCATAAAAATATACTGATTAAAGGCTGCAATGTAGACATCGTCTACGCGGTTTCCCTGGGCCTCAACGACTAGTTGTCTGTTCGCAAACGAACACGCCTGGGCATACCACCTACCAATTGCCGTTGGCGTGATCGGAGCGAAGTCCAACTGAAGAAAAATCATTAGGGTCACATACCTAATGGCCGTAAAGACGTCTGAGGCATCGTAGTCCTGAAGCCATCTGGGGATGAGAATTAAAATTATCCATTCCCAGATCTCCTCAGGGATGCGCTCTCCGTCAAACATAAATCCGCCCTGCATTTCGAATTGCTGGCGGTAATTTTCGTGAATTTCGGCCATGGCATCATTGACCATTCTGTAAATTATCGGCCGTTCTTGCCGATCAAAGGCGAAATAATTGGCGACCTCTGGATTTTCAAATGAGATCGGCCCAATTAAGCGCCTTTGTTCCCGTTGCCACTCCCAATAATCAATCAGAGTTTCGGCTAATTGACCAGGAGTGACAAACTGCTGTGGTTCCCTTTCGGGTCTACTAGCTACCACATTCAGTTTGACCTTCTTGATCAATTTTTCCTCCGATTCAAGATCGGGCTTCACCAATACGCTTCCCGCAGGTTTACTACTTCTTGCGGTATAGCTGGAGGGCACGGATTTACTTTTGCCAGAATAAGTACTAACTTCTCCGCCGGTTTTCGATACCGTTCGCGTCTGAGTGTACGATGTTGTCGCAGTGGACCCTGTTGTCCTATCCGATTTTGTCTGGCCTATGGAGGTCTCCGTTCTCGTCTGACTTTTTGAAGTCTCCGTTCTCGTCTGACTCTTTGAAGTCTCCGATCTCGACTTTTGGCTCGTCGAGTATTGTGGGGTCGTCGTTTCTTCGGCCGTATCGTAGGCGTCGTTTTCGGATCCGGTGGCGGCCGCTCCTTGTTGCTGCTGTCCCTGAGCTGCAAGTCTGCGTCGCTTGGCCTTACTTATCCTTTTCCTGCGCCTTACCTTTTCTTTGGCTAGGTGTCGGATAAATTTTTCCGACATCCCTTCAGCTAACATCTGCTGAACTTTGTCTGGGGAATAAATTCCAGGAATACCTTCCTCGGCAATTCTTCCCCTCCGCATCAGCTCTGTCGCTGCAATGGCTGAATCTGAGCTATCGTCGGCTAGTGCCTGCTCCTTCAGCTTTCTCTGGATTGCCCTCTGACGCAGGAATTCCTGCTGCGTCAGCCTTCTCTGTTCCTGAATTTTGGCCTGTAAGGCCTCTTGCTTCGCTTGGCGGTCATGATCCTTAGGATCTTTGGCCTTCACAGGTATCTCCTGGGATGCTTCCTGCATCTTCTCCAGTCTGACATCGATCCCTGACATTTTGGTGACTGCTTCGTCAATTTGAGTCTGGATTTTTTCCTCCTCAAGAGCCTGTTTCTGAGTTCTGGCCTCCATCGCATCCTTATTCTCTGATGTCTGGCCCTCAGATTCGAGGATTTCACCCTCTTCTTCTTCTTCTACATCCTCCTCTGAACTGGACTCAGAGTCTGAATTCCGTATCTTCGGCAACAGCTGCTTTACTTTAGCCGGCAAAACAGCTGGTGCTGGAGGTACTGATTGCATTATGGTAACAACCTCTGGCTCAGGCTCGGCCGGTTGTTGTACTTGAGGTACTTGAGTCGGCTGTGCCACCGCTGGTTGGATTGGCGGCGGCACCACGACAACTATTGCAGCTGCCTGCGTAGCAGCAGTGTCCAAAGCTGGTGTAGCTTTGACCACTGGCGCTAGCGCCTGCGGCTGGGCTTTGACCTGTCCCGTCCCTCCGGCTTGCGCCGTTTGGGAAGTTGAGGGACGATTTAACGGTACCTTTGATATTAACTCACCGGCTGGGGTATATGTAAGTGTATACCCGGGCATTTCCGAAGCGATTGTTCTCTCCCGGAAGCTTTTGCTGACAAACTCCGGTCTGAGCTCGAGCGGATTTCTCGGTGCGTAGGTAATCGGGTAGTCGGTCGGCGATGCGTCTTCCGTCATGGGATACCGCAGTCCCGGCGTTAAAGTCTCGAAGCCTACGTAGTAAAAAGTTACATAGAAATAAGGATTTACCTTGTAGGCTCCGTCCTTCAATAACGATTTGTCGTCGCCAATTTGTAGGATCTCCTCGGCTTCTCGAAATCGTAGCGGGACAAAACCGAACCGATTCTGCCATGCGTATACCCCTTTTTTAGATGGAAAGCGGGGTTCCGACGGCGGTAGCGTCGCTGCTAATTCTAAATAGTAAGCCAGGCGGTCGCCTGACTTCCAGGACATTTTCTTTATCATTTCCTGGCCTTCTTTAGTATAACTATTTAGAAAGTTATAGTTTAGCAGAGCGTTAGTTTCATAGTCGCACTCCGCTCTAGAATGAGGCCATGCCAAATGATAGGCCAATGGCATAAATTTGCAGATGACCTCTAACTCCGGAAAGTTTCGCTCATCCAGCATACCTGAAATTTTTGCCAAGTTTGGCGTATAAAAACTGGTCTTATAGGCCTGTCTATGGCCCTCGATACCCACTGGGTAGTGGTTATTAGAGGAAAACACCTCTTGCGGAATGGTATCGGGCTTCCCGGCTTGTTGCCAGTATAGCTTGGCGTTTTCGTACAACGTTAAGGAAATTTTCCCGTCTAAATCCCAGTAGGCTCCGCCTGACTTGAGATTTTCCAGGATATCTTTCGAAATATTTACCCAGTCTGGTATCTGGACGTCCTGGATTTCGTCGGGATCGCTATCTGTGGTGTATCCGTCGTCCTTCAATGGTTTGTTATCTCTTGGAAGTAGTGGGTAAAAACCACTTGGCAACTGAACTCCCTGCGGACGGACTGGATTACATTCCGTGGGCGCGGTATAATAACCTGTGTTATTTCCCTGCATCTGTACCGCCCAACGGTTATACATCTCACACTTCATCATGTGGTAGACCATGTTTGGTTGAACCTGATCGGTTTCCATAACTGGGGTACCTAGCCCCATTTCTCGATTCACATTGCCCGGAATCATTAGATATTGCTGATAAAAATGGAGGGCAATGGTGTTGATCTGTTTGGGATCCACCTTGTCATGGTCGAAAATCTGCATTTGCATAAGCAGTTGATCGGCCATGCCATAGTGAATGGCGGCAAACATGACCAATAAGGAGTAGTATGCGTCTAGAGCGGCGTATCTGAGCTCTTCCGGCAATATACCCCTTTTGGCAAACCGATCACGGTTCGCTTTTAACGAAAAGTCATATTGGTAGGGGCCCACGTCTATCAAATAAAATTCCGTGAACAGTCCCTTTAACCGAAAAGTTTCGGGACATATACCTGTCTGAAAGCATTTCTTCTCCAGGTTTACTCCTACCATGGTGAGGGCGAAACGGTCTAAGTCAAAGTATCGACCTTTGGTCTTTCTTAGAAATTCCCGTAAGGGGACAGTTTTGTCCCTGTCCTTATTATCTCGCCCTGCGCCACAAACGTTATAGATACTCACCAGATCTTCCAGCACGGCATATCCGGCGAACAGCATGTCGGAGTTCAAGAAGTCGTGGAGGCTGGTCCACTCTTTGATCATCATCGACGTTGTATCAATAACGTAAGTTTGACCGTTCGTTAGCGCGAAGCTGATATATCGGGCAAACTGTTTTCCCATTGGATTGTCGACCTCCCTTGTTTTGAACAAGGCGGCGACCTTATCCTGGTTGACTTTTTCAACGTCGAAACCACAAACTGGTTGTCCTCTGAAGATTGACACTTCTCGGATAAAATGGAGTACCTGGCTGACCTTCCCGATGTCTACCATTCGAGGTTCCTTGGGATTGGCCGGCCAGTACCCAAATGTGGCTTTAAACCACTGATCCAGTTCGTGGATTCGTACGGCCCGTTTGACGTTATAATCTAAACATAAAGTACTATTAATTTTAGTGTTTATTCCCCTTTTTTCAGCGCATTTCTAGGGTCTATACTACACCAGCACCACAACACCAAGCGGGTTAAGTTTCGCAGAAAATTAAGTTTAGTGCAGGTTGTTAGGTGAGCCACTGATATACAAACATTGAGCTGGTAGGCAACTAACACCTTACCAAATCTTACCCTTGCTACCTCTATATGTTGGGGAGGGTAGACCTGATCCGATTGTCCACCACTTGATCGGACACCAATCTCTGACCAGCTGCTTGAGCGACCAACTACGCTCCATCTATGGCGCTGTATTTACAATTTTTATAGCGCTCGAAATTGATAATTTTTAATGAATTTGATATCGAAAAAGTGATATGATTTGATTTGACTTGAAAATAAATAATTTTTGATGAATTTTTTGAATGATAAAACTTTAAACGGGCTGAACCCAAGGTTCTAGGTTTCCCTTGAATCGTATAGCTCTTGGTGGTATCAGGTATATTTCCAATTTGGAAATTCCCTGCTTGGCTTCGAGCTTCCGCTTCTCAGTACTCCCATTTTTCGTTCCCTCTAAGTCCTAACCTCGTCTGCCCTTTGGGGCGCCGAGCTGGTCTTCCAGTGACTTCTGGGCATTACCTGCGGTTTCCAAGAAGTTTTGATAAAAATAAGTTCGAAACTTACCGTCAATAAAGAAAAAACGGTTGTCTTGGCGGTGCTGGGCCCTGCCGTATTCAACGTGGCGCTCTGTGTGCGACCACTCGCGCGTCGGAGCTTGTTGGCGGTTCCGCGCGCCCTTTCCCATCTCTTTTCTTTTCGAAATTTTTGTTTTCGAATAATAAATTGATAAATTTATTAAAAATTTTGAACGCTGAAAAAGTTTAATTTAGCAGTTCTGCTAATTTCCTTTATATCGCAGTTCGGGGAATGTTTTAATTCTTCCTTCCGATGGAAGTTTAGAATTCAGATAAGCGGGGCAGCTATAATTTGATTTTAGAAAAATGAAAAATTTTGAAAGTTAAAATTTTTTGGAAAAATATCAAAAATGTTTTGGGTTGTCACTTTGGTCTAAAATTCCGAAGAATTTTTCCCAAAGTCTGAAATAAATATGAAAAATTTACAAAATTAATACGAATTATACACAAACGCGATAAATATTACAAATTAATACAATTTTAATTAAAATTAGTACTTACACGCGCGAGATATGTACACAAAATAAAAAAAAAAAAATCAGCGCGAGATCGCGCATAGATTCGCCTTGAGCGAATTTTCAAATGATTTCATTTGAATCGGCGCTCCAGTCGTAACTGTTTGTGCCATATTGGAAAGTGACGTATTTTCGTCACGTGGCGCGTCCTGATTGGCTCGCGCTATTCGCGGCAAGACCCTAGTGGTCTCGTAACGAAAATGTTTCAACCTGCTGATTGAAACTGTTTGGCGATTTAGCGGGTTGTCCCAATGTACAATGGTGACAACATTTTCTGCTTCTCGCGAAATGTCCGTAACTATGAACGGACCGGACCATGGTAGTCCTAGTTTTTTCTGCTTATCTACTTTGAGCAGAACCCAATCCTTTTCTTTAAATCCATTTTGCTTGGATTTTTTATCGAAGTATTTCTTCGATTTTTCGGCAGCACTCTGGATATTTTTGGCAATATCCTCGTAAAGGTTGACTAAATGATTGGTCAACACAAATTTGTATGCCTCGGCATTGCTGTCCGGCATTACAATATCGTATGCTTTCGATAAGTTTAACCCGAAGGTTGCCTCGTGACCTCTAAGCAACGAAAATGGGGATTGCCCCGTGGCTGCGTGTGGTGTGGCATTATATGCAAACACCACAGCTCTCAAGTATCTTGGCCAGTTATCTTTTTCCTCGATGGCCACCTTTCTGAGCTGTTTGATGAGTGTCTGATTAAACCTTTCTACCATACCATTTCCTTGTGGATGGTAGGCTGTTGTAAAAATTTTTTGACACTCCAATAACTTGCAGATCTCCTTCATTAGATCTGAGGTAAAACAACCTCCTCTATCGCTGAGTAGTCTCCGTGGAGTCCCGTGCCTGAATACAATAGCTTGTAGAAAAGTATCTACAACGGTGCTAGCTGACTGATCCGGGATCAGTTCAGCTTCAACCCACTTTGTAAAATAGTCCTGAAAGACTATGACATACGGTCTCTTCTCACTGAGTGGAGAAATACCCACGATATCCACTGATACAATGTCAAAGGGACCTTGTGGAATAATCGGTATCAGTGGTGGAATTTCTGTGTTTCCCTGGCTAGCCATTTGACAAACTGGACAAAACTTGATCCAGTGCCTGACATCCTTTTCAATTCCTGGCCACCAGAACCGTTTTTTGATCATAGCAAGGGTCCTTTTGAACCCCTGATGAGTCATCATTACGGCACCGTGGTACTGGTGCAAAGTATTGTCCCTAAGGCAGGATGGGACGACCACTTGATCGTCCGACCCCTGTCCGGCTTCGCGGTATAACACTTCGTTTTGGATATAAAATCCACTATGATACTTGGTTGTCCCATTTGGACCCAATCTATCAAAGTATGGCTGTAATACCTGATCTTTTCTCTGCAAGAGGGCCATGAGATCATCTCTGATTAGCCCTTTTGGTAATTCATTCTCCTTTGGGTCTGCCAAAGTAAACTCTTGTTCCTTTTCTGGGTATAACCAGGTTACTCTTTTTTCCTTACCTTTGTCCTGGTTTCCCCTACTTACTTTATCTTTGACCTGATTGCCGTCAGGCTGGATCTGAGCCTGATTATTCTTGTCCGCTTCTTTCGCCATGCTCCTTGTAGTTACGGCATTTATCAAGTCTGCAGGCGAGTTTGATTCTGGATCACCCTCAGAATCTTCTGGATAAATCTGGGTGAATCTCGGACTCATATCAGTCCTCTGATTCTTCTTACCTTTTGGCTCCGGATGTAGCGGAGTACCGTCTTCAGGATTCCGATCTGTCAGAATTCTGAATCTCTTTACCAAATTGAGATGTTTTTTCTCAATAAGCTGTGCCTCAAGATCTTTCAGATTTTCGGACTCTCGTTTATCCTTTGAGAACATGTGTTCCCATTTTGGCGGTATTTTTTCCGCTTGATCGTCTGGTTCATCCATCCTGGACAAAAAGTCTGCCATGGCATTTTGTTTTCCAGGCACATACTCTAGTTTGTGGTTGAACTGAGAGATGAATGAGTACCATCTCTTCAACTTACCATTGGTCATGGCATTGACCTTCATAGATAATAAAGGTTTGTGATCAGTTCTTATGATCACTTTATGACCCACTAAGTAGTGCTTGTATAACTTCAAGCCATACACAATTGCCAAGCACTCCCTTTCCGTGGCTGACCATTTTTTCTCATCCGCTTTTAAAATTCTGCTATTATAAGCAATTACCCAGCGGTCTGACTTGGTCTCCTGGTAAAGGACTGCTCCTAGTGCCGTTCCGCTGGCATCTGTCTGAAGGACAAAGTCCGCAGACCCATCCAAAACCGGATACCTAAGGAATGGCACTGACAATAGTGCTTCTTTCAGGCTCCTAAAAGCCTGATGGTGAACCTCCGTGACTTTCCAAACACAGTTCTTCCCAGTTAGTTTGTACAACGGTTCGGCGTGTTTAGCCAAACCCGGTATGAACTTTTTACACCACTGCAACATACCTAAAAACCTTTGCAGTTTTCGTTTAGACTCTGGGAATGGGAAATCATTTATAGCTTTGACCTTTTTCGGATCTGGGGAAACTCCATCCGCATTTAAGATATGTCCTAAAAAATGAACTCTCTCAGGCAGGAATTCACACTTCTCCGGCTTCAAGGTCAAATGAGCCTTTCTTAGAGCTTGCAGGACTAGCTCTAAATTAACTAAGTGTTCCTCAAACGTATTTGAGAACACAATAATGTCGTCTATGTAAACTAGACAGATTTTCCACACATATGGATGCAAAACTCTTTCCATCATACGCTGGAATTCGGCTGGCGCATTTTTTAGGCCAAAGGGCATGACTTTAAATTGATAAAGCCCTTCTTGGCATATGAAAGCAGTTTTCTCCTTGCTTTCTTCATCCATTGGCACTTGCCAATATCCTGATTTGAGATCTAGGGTAGTATAAAATTTGGCTTTACCTAAACAGTCTAGATAGTCATCCATTCTAGGAATGGGATACTTATCATCCTTGGTAACGTCATTTATACCCCTAAAGTCCACTACTGGTCGCTTGGTACCATCCTTTTTACTTACTAGAAATAACGGAGCTGCCCAAGGCGACTTTGATGGCTCAATTACACCCTTCTTGAGCATATCTTGCACATGCTCACGAACATGTGGCCGTAAATTTATGGCAGTCCTGTGGTACCTTTTTGCCACAGGTGCTGCATCCCCTGTATTTATTTTACAGGTCAAATAGGGTGTAGTAGTTGGAGGATCACTGGGCAAGCTGAACACGTCTCTATATTTTGCGAGACATCGTAAAGCTTGTTCCAATTGTTCAGATGGTATGTTGGATTTAGCTAGCATATTGTACAAGGCTTCCTTGAACTCTTTCTCATCCACTTGAGTCGAATCAGGTCTAGCCTGGACTGCACAAGTTTGCAGCTTCTCCAAATCCTCAACTATCTTCCCCTTAAGTTGATCTTGGTTATCAGTATCACACAACACTGAATTAGTATGGCCAATTATTTGATTTCTTTTCAAATGGCATCCTGATCCTGTGTTGTTGGATACCATAACAACAAAATCATCTTTTGTACCATCTACTATGGTACTATCAATGTGGAACCTTTCTTCATTGTCTTCAGACTCTATTATGATTCCATTGAGGCGATTTTCGCCTACCTTATCCCAAAGCTTTGCTCTCAGAAGTATATCAGTACCACTAGGTAAGTAGATGGGATTCACACTCACCACTGGCACCGAAACCTTTAGCAGGCAAATCTTTGGCTGGTATTGGTCGGCGGCGCTCATCGTGGATTCCGCGGCGCTCGTGGTCATGACCTCTCCACAATTGGATTGGGGCTGGTCGGGCGTCACGTATATCCGTTGTTGGCGATTGTTGAGCGTCATCGTCCTATTCCTGAAATCTATTATGGCTCCTACCTGAGGATGAGCCAAAAAGTCTGTTCCTACAATGACATTTTCACCTGCTTCAGGAATTACAATTGCTTTAACGGGGAACTGTCCACACAATGTATCCATCCTAAATTGGATATACCCATGGGCTTGGACTGTCTTACCGTTGGCTACAGTAACATTTAATATCCTCGGATATTCAGTGTAATCTGGGCCCAAAGTTTCTTTCAGAAACTTAGCCGACATGACAGTGCACTGAGCTCCTGTGTCAATTAAAGCCATTGTCTTACGACCTCCTATAACAACCTCAATGTGGAATGGGGCTGTCCTGGGGTACGTATCCAGCAAATGTTGTTCCTGAGGACTAGCTGGTGTGCCTCTCCTTATTACTTGTACTGATGGTACTATAGGTTGTGGTGCAATTGCATTCATTTGCACAATACTACCTAATACAACATTTGGGCAATTCACTCTCTGGTTTACTTCACATAAAGGACTCATCTGAGATTGCCTTGCAACCATAACACTTGAATAATCCTTTTGAGGTGGCTGATTTGTGAATTGACCTTGTTGCAGAGTTTGAGTCGGACCCATAATAGCCTGTGGAGGCTGAGGATGCTGTAATGCAGCTTGCTGTTGGTACTGCTGCATCTGTTGGAACTGCTTTTGCAGCTCCTTCTGCTTTTTAAACTCCAGAAATTCATTATAATCTGAATTCTGTTGGTAACTCTCGTGGCTATCCTGATAACCTGAATAGCCTACATTATAAGCACCTCTGCCTCTGCTATTAAAGTTGGCATTTGGGTAACCTCCTCTACCTCTATAGTTACCTCGAGCAAAAGTGTTGAAGCCTCCCCTATTGAAGGTAGGGAAGCTGGCTCTACCTCTGCTCCTGCGCTCGGACAATACTCTCAATGTCCTGCAGTCTGCAGTATTATGTGTTATGTTCTTGTGGAACTCACACCATGGCTTAGTCGGATCTCGGGAAACTTGACCTCCCTGACTTGTGCTAGGTATGGCCACATCAGACCGATTTTCCGTTTGCCTGTTATCAACCTTTTGCTGGAGTTGGTCGAACCTTTCGACCAGTTGTACCATCTCTTTTGAGATTTTCAATAGAAGAGATTCTTTCTTACCTTTTTCGGTCTGAGCCCTAGGGGCTTCCCGAACTGGAATCTCCTCTATTTCAGGAGAATCACTCCTTGACCTTTGGGTTTGGGCCTGTACCTGATTACCTACGGTTTGATATGGTTGCCGAAACCTTTGCCTCTGGCCTTGTTGATATCCTTCTGACTGGTTCCTAGCAACTACGGCAATTTCAGGATCATGCCCACTAGGCATACCTACTTCATTAATTACTATAGGATCCTGTTGTGTACCCTTGGGTCCATATCTCTGGAAGGCATTTTTGTACCTACGTTCAATATCATGAACCTCTACTGCAAGATCATACCAGGTTCTAAAGGTATGCTTTGAATTTTTCAGTTCAGACTGAAATGTAGGATCACTCTTGTAAATAAAGGTATCAATAATCAGTCTCTGTTTAGACTGATAGTCTAAATCACCTTTAACTAGTTCCACTAATATACTGACCCTTTTTAAAAACTCTACGGCCTGTTCATTGGGTCTTTGTTGGATCTCAAACAACTCCCTGGTTAACATTTCCAGGTTACACTCAGGTGCAAAGACATTAATAATGGCTCTCCTGGCCTCCCTATAGGTCATGTTGTCTCCTGCAACAGCCTTCGGTCTACCTTTAGAAAGCCTCAGCAGTGCTTCATACTTAGCTGATTCGGGTGTATCCCTACGGAATTCCCCTTCAAGTGCTGTTAAAAAGCTAAGCACCTGCTGATTTACCATACCCTCATCTAAAAGTTTGGGTAACACACCTTTAACGATATTCCTAACTACAATCTCTTGTGCCAAATTATTAGATGGCACTTCCCTCTGATCATAAGCTGCTGTTAATACTGGATCAAGATCAGAGTTCAGGGATTGCAGCATAACCCTATTTGGATCTCGTTGAGGTGGTACACCTCCTTGATATGATGGCATATTGTCTTTGTCAAACCTGTAATCCCTATACGGGAAACATGCCAATTGATCTGGTCTAAGGGTATTTGGATCAACTATATTTCCTCTACCATCATAGACCACTCTAGTTAAAGTTGGATGCTGCGGAGCTATCTGACTTTGATTCCTGAAGTCTGCCGATTGCTCAGCTCCTTCGAATCGAAGATCTCTAGCTGGACCTCTCCAACTTTTGGGCTCAAAGTTAAGCCTTTGCCCTTCATCAATATCAGGCCTATTACTAGGCCCTGCGCCTGCATTCATTTCAGCAGCGAGACGGTTGTCTCTTTCTGCACCCCTATTACATGGTCTAACCTGTCTATCCGGCTCCTGTCGGCGCCTGTCGGCTTCCCTTTTGTTGTCCTCTGTGGCGGCATTTGCGATTATGTCGAACAAGGCTTCGACGGTCCCTTTCAACTCGCGTAGCTGCGTCGCCAACTCCTGATTGGACATCTCGGGAGCTCTTTCCTGGGGTTGGAATCGCTCTTGTTCCTGGGGAATCCTCTCTAATCTTTGATCGATTTCGGGGTCCCTTTCTTCGAAATTTGGTCGAATTTCGGGCGTAACGACGTCCCTTTTTGGTCCTGCTAATTCGACCTTTGGCGGCGGTGACCTTTTGAAATTTTGCTGCGGCGGTCCATCGGCGTCTGGGTTCGGATTCGCCGGGCCTGCCTCCTGCGGATCGATGGCAATCGCTGGTGGTCGGTCAATTGGTACGCCTGCGTCTTGAGGCGTAAAATGCATTGCATTTTGTTGCAATGGTTGAACCCTCGCGGGAGTTTGATCTGGGATTACTGGGTCCGGAGCAGCATGCCGTTGCTGATCTCCGTCTCCCAAATTGACTAGATTCCCAGCACTCGCCGCTCTGGGTGGTGATCTACGTAAAGTATTACCTCTCGGTATCCTTTCGTTAGGCATTTTAAATCCTGCTAACTTTCTGTAGAAACCTGGAGGATTTTCTTTTCTCCTAGTCTGACTACGAAGTTCCGTGGTAAGGAGTTAAAAGCCACCACTTGTTGTGCAGGTCTTTCCTTAAGAGGCGTAAGAAAAGATTGGGTCTGAACTGACCTGTTAGAACTGATACCTTGGCTAAGCCTCGGTGATCTGTGCAACAGTCCGTTTGTCCCCAGACCTACAACAACAAAGATAAACTTTGTTCTAAATACGGGGGCCTTACCAAAGACCTCCGCAGTCTCCTAGATGAGACAAGGAATCCCCTCAGGGATAAACTTACTTGGGTATAACCCGAAAGGGGTTTCCCAAAACTTACTTGATGTAAGCCGGCGCCTGGGCCTCTGGCCCTCCGCCTTCGTCGATGCGAATTATCTAAACAAATAAACGAATATGTATAGCAATAAGTCCGGCGAAATATGTAAAAAGAATGTGGGTATACCACAGTGCAATACTCATAAAAAACACAAGTTGCTGGGAAATGTATATTTGGGGACGCCAGCAAAATATACCAAAAATATAACAAAAACGATAATAAGTGAAGAATGATTTCACTTTCACTTTTCGTCTTTCTTTGGCGCTCCATTCTATGCAAATGTCTGCGCCGCTGGTCGTCCCTTTCGTCGATTTGCATGTCGATTTCCCCACACGAAATTGGCATCAACAGGGTGCCCAACAATAGTGCAACCCAACTGTTTGAGATGGGAGAACTTCTGATAAAATGGAGATTATAGCTAACAGTTGATATCAACAGCTGAAACTGAGGTGATTGCTTTTTTCTTCAAAATGATTTTGAGCTCAAAGTTCAACCTTTAGTAGATATGGGCCCTGATTGCAGCCATTGTGCACTACCTGCAAACAGGGCAACAGGAGAAAACATTACAAAACTGCCTTTAAAAAGTTTTTGATTCAGCCATGCACATCCTACTCTGACACATTTATCATCACCAAACTTATGTCCCTGAATGGATGCATGTTTGATTTTATATGAAAACAATTGTATCTGGCACCCACATATGAAACACTATTCACTGATTACTCATCTCTATCTCTGTTAATGTGATGTGCAAACTTGCTCTGCTTTGTGCCATGAATTTTTAATGTGTTATAGTCCTTTTTGATCAACCTCTGCCTTGAATTGTATGTCACATTGAACAAAAAGTTAGTACTGTTGATAGTGACTGTTGGATATTTGTAAGGCAAGTTTCGTGTCAGTCTTATTTGTTGATCTTAGATTTTTACCCATCTGTATAATTTTAACATCTGGCACACAATTGATTTAGTTCTAAGAAGACTTCATGCTGTAGCTTTATCTCTAACATACCTGACTTGATTTTTATGCATCAGTTACTGTTGATTCTTATTTAATTGACAGTAAATTAAGTAAAATAGTTCAGTGCAGTTGGAAGCATGAGTTTTGAAATTGGAAGTCTTTTCCTGTATGAAATAAATTTATGGTAAACTTCCTGAAATTTATGTCTCAAGAAACCAGGGTCTATTCCTTCTCTAACCGCCCTCCTCCCAAATTCCAGAGCTTCACATGTATGGTTGGATGCATGAGAAGAATTTTCGAGGAGGGGAAAGTTAAAGAGCAAAAAATGGATTTCCAAAACAAATTTCAATTTTTACTAATTCTTGTCAAAAAACCTGTTTTTTCACAGGTTTTTAGATTTTTAAAAAGTCCTAATGGACTTTTTCCAGAGGATTGCCAGGGGTATCAAGAGTCCCACTGAAAGGGTTTACTCCCCAACCCTATGTGCATCAATGTTTGAAAGATATACTGATGCACTAAGCTGCAGGATATACTTTTCCACAAACATGAAAAAATTTTTAATGAGAAAGAATGAAAATCCAATATTACAGAAGTTAATTTTTCAAACTTTAACACAAGTTCTCAAAAATCTTATTTTTTCTGGCTTATCAAGTATCCAAGCAAGTATATTATTTTTTTTCTGCCCCATCGGGGCGTTTCTTAATAAACTAGCCCACCTTTTTTGTGGGCCTCAACCATGCATGAAAGCTTTGACAAGAAGCACTTTTCAGTTTTATATTTGGGCATCTTTATATCAAAGAAACAATAAAAAGCAATCTTCGAGCTATAAATTCTCTTTTTTGGTAAAATTAGAAGATGTGTAAACTGCATAGTACTTAGAACACATTGTAAACAGAGGGTAAAGTGACCATATGCATATAACTTCACATGGTCTAGAACTCCTGAACCAAAGAAAATGCAGAAATACTTTTGTTTACACATATGACAATTTATTGTGTTAAGTGATTGTGTCATTGAATTCCTCTTGGTCAGAAACCTCTTTCACCAGAAATCATGGAAATATGGTTATTTACATTCGGAATAATTTTTTGTTTGATGTGACTGCATCCATCAAATTCTTGATAGCTGAAAACTTTTCCCCACAAAAAATCACATGAGTACATTTGCCATCACTTGACTATCAGGATGATTTTTAGCCCAAAGTGATCATGTCTATTGAATTCCCCATGGTAGAAAACTCTTTGTCCCAAAAAAGGGGGGAAATACTTTTGTTTGTCAGCATTATTCAATAAAACCTCTACTTTCATTGGAATTCATTGTTGGCTATTATTGGCCTTACAATCACATAAAAATGTGAAACACCTTCATTAGAATAACACATCATATAACACCCAATAATACACTACCTTCTCAGGCTATGACAATTAGAATAATTTTCAATAAATTTTTGCTTGCATTGGGGTTTGATCCCTGAACTTTGAGACTGTGAGTGGAGAGCTGTAACTACTGGGCTATCGGGACCAATATTTCATGGTTAGATCATATATGTAAGCTGGTGGGCAATTGCGTTCCTTAAGGAATTTCCTTAAGAAGGTTCTATTCCACGTGCGGCTTATTTCAATGCTTTTTGTTCCTACATTGCAGGAACTTCCATTTCCATTGTCTCCCTAATTTATTTCTTGAAGGTGTTGCTTTCATCAGCCAGTATACTAGTGTTGTCAAAGCTTGGCCTACACCCACACTTTAGACAATATTCTGCCACTCCACTTCTTTCTTCCATTAGGTTCTTCAATGCATTTCTATGTTCTGAGACTTTAGTCTCGAGTAAGTTCTACCTGTTTCTTCCATGTAAATTTTTCCACATGGTACCATGGGGATAAAATACACTACTCCTTGACTTCCTACTTGTCTCTTGTTGAGGCTACCTTGCTCAGATGTTTCCTGAGAGTATCTGTAGATGTTGCAAGTGGTCTGATCTTATACTGCTTGCATATCCTCTTGAGTTTCTGCATCACCTGACCACTGTATGGTACAATAGCAATACACTTGTACTCAGTGTCTTCTGTATTATACTTTTTCACAGCCATCGTCTTTTGGATTAAATTTTTGGGGTATCTGTTTCTCTGAAAAGCAGTTTTGATGTTTTCTACCTCCTTTTTTGTACTCCTTTTCATTAGAGCATATATTTTTGACGTCTAGGAGCATATTTTTTACTATTCCTATCTAGGTTTTTATTGGATGGTTGGAGTTGAAGTTAAGATATTGGTCAGTGTGTGTTGAGTTTTGGTACACTGTTGCTGTAAGGCGTTGTTCATTTTTCATAACCAGTACATCAAGGAAAATAGCCTACCATTTTATTCCATTTCCATTGTAAACTTTATGGCTGGATTCTGATGGATGTTCAATGAAGTCTTGGAGTTTATCATTGCACTGGTTCCATAGTCTGAATATGTCATCTACACAGCATAAAAGCTCAAAGTTCAGGGATCAAACCCCAGTGCAAGCAAGAATTTATTAAAAATTATTCCAATTGTAATAGCCTGAAGAAGGTAGTAGGTACAATATCAAAACATCACCCACTGCTGTATTATTATGTGTTATTTTTATGCAATAGTTAGGCCAATAATAGCTGACAATGAATTCTTATTGTCATAGAGCCAAACACTAAAATATCATTGAGATACAAGATGCATCCTTCCCAACCCAATAACCTTTGTGAGACCATGCTGGAATACTGATGCAATGTTGATTAATCCTATTGGCTTTATACTGGCACAAACTGTAAGACATAATCACTGTTGTAAGTGAACAAGATACTGGTGCCAATTATATATATGTGAATATCCTATCGACAAGTCACTAGCCATTCGTTCATGGCAAGTGGCTTGTGCAATTGGTCTGGAATCTGTTGAAAGAACCATTTGATGTTCAAAATCTGGAAATTTTCTAATGCCATCTGTGACAAGTTGAGGAAATACATTGATAACTTTTGGGACTGGCTTGACTACATCAACTGGAACTACATGGTTGTATGATTCTCCATTTCGTGGCCTTACAATCACATAAAAATTATATAACATGTTTATTCTACCCATAGACACACAATGGATAAACAATACAGTGGTTATGGTAATGCAATGTTTCAGTAATCTGTCTACTACCTTCCTCATGCGACAATATACACCTTTTTACAAAGTTCACAGGTGGAGGGAATTGAACCCTGGTCCTTTGATTGAGAGTCTAGAGTGCTACCACTGGGCCATCCGAGCCAGTAGTAACTTGTTTAGGAGTGCAATATATCCTGACTGGGGGGTACTGGTTCAGATTTGGGTTGCTGTCTGTTGCCCTTCTAAGAAATGCTTGGTTCCACATGTCACCTATTTCAATGCTCTTACTACCTACATTTTTTGGCCCCACTTTATCCATCTCGATGCTTTCTCTGACCTTCCTTTTGTAGGCATTAGGCTCTTGGGCAAGTATGGTGGTATTGTCAAAATTGGATGAATATCCACATGATAGGCAATGTTATGCTACACCACTTTTCTCAATGCTCAGGTTCCTAAGAGCATTACTGTGTCCTGCAATATGGGTCTTAAGTGTTCTGTCCATTTCTCCCATCTATACTTTCCCACATGGAGCCATAGGTACTTCATATACTACACCCTGTGTATCTTCTTTCTTTCTAAGTGATGCTACTTTGCTGACTCTGTTCCTGATTGTGTCTTTACTTGTCCCAACTAGTGGAACCTTGTACTTGTGGCATATTGGCTTCAGTTTCTGTGTTAGTTGGGCACTGTGTGATATTACAACAGTGCCTTTGTATTCAACTTCTTCTTGGTAATTTGCCTTTCTATTTGCCTTGTTAATAATTGCTGTGGTATAACTATTTTTTTAAGGCTTGCCTGATGTTATTTTCTTCCACTTTCTTGGTTTCATCACTTGAGCATAGTGTACCTGACCGCAATTTAATTCCCTTTACAATTCCTGCTCTGGTGCTTACAGGATAGTTTGATTGGAAGTTGGGATATTGGTGGGTGTGCATTGGTTTATGATACACACTTGTTGCCATTGTCTGTCCTTGCTGTTTGACAATAACATCCTGGAATGGTAACTGCCCATTGATTTCTGTTTCCATGGTGAACTGTATGGCTGGATTCTGTTGGTTCATATAATCTAGGAAGGATCTCAGTTTTTCATCACCATGGTTCCACAGGATGAATGTGTCATCCACATATGGCAGTCAGAATCTTGATTTGTCTGGTGCTGTTTTCAATGCTGATGTTTCAAGTTTGTCCTTGAACAGTTTACAAAGTGCAGGGGATAGTGGTGTACCCATAACCATGCCATCTCTTTGCTGGTGGAATTTGCCTTTGAACTGAAATATGGTGCTGCCCACAAAATACTCAGTTAGGTCTGCAACGTACAAAGTCCTTGTTGTTGATTATGTTAGATTCTATATTGTTCTGCAATCTACTAATTATCTTTACTAAGTGCTTTGTCAATAGTTGGATTGTTGTTCCAAGACATCTCCCCACTGGTCTTAGTGGGATTTCTGGCTTATGGATCTTTGGCAGGCCATATAAATTAGGGGCTTTGCACGGTTCTTTTATTGTTACTGTTTTTTCTAACTTGGCATCCCGTACTTGCTTTCTAACTTCTTCTTTGTCCATTCAGCTAAATCCATTTCTTTCCCCCAGGCATTTAAACTTTGTTCCATCATCCAGTATTGCTATAATCTTCTTGTCATACTCATCAGTGTTCAGTAGTACTTTTACATGAGCCCTGTCAGCTGATCGTATGGCAACTGTCTTATATTAGTATCACAACTGTCTTCAGGTTCCTGATAGCACTGGCTTCCTGCCTGGTTATATTCAGCTTGGGTTTTCCCTCATGTTCAATTGCTTTCCTAATTTCAAACCAGAAGTCACCTCATAGGTCATTTTCTATGAAATGTGCTGCACATTTGAGGTTGTTGACTATGTCTGCCATTGGATGTTGCTGTGGTGTAATAGCATAGTTCATTCCTTTGGCTAGCACTTTTCTTTCTACATCTGTTAGTTGCCTATTGCTTTTGTTCACAACTGCTTTGTTTATGTCTAGTTGTGGTGCATTCACATTCTTCGGCATCAGCTGTTGGGACTTTGCCTTTTGTCTGTTCTTGGCATTTTCAAGTGTTACTCTGACTCTGTGCTTGGTCTATGTGTTCATCCTTTGCCAGTGTTAATCTATTACCTTGGACTGTGTTCTTGTCGCCAGTTCTTGTTTTTCTGCTGTTAGCTGGATTTCTTGTACCTCATGTAGCTAATCCTTTCTCTTACTAATGCAAGTTCTGTTTATCTGAGGATTGTCCTTGATCTTTGTGAGCCACAAGGGTCTGTACGTTGAATGAATCTAGGAATGATGTTGTTATCCCTGCATCTCATTAGGAAAGTTAGGGTTGATGTGCATTCAGATAGTTTAGCACTGCACTTGTCAAGTTTCTGGAATATGGTAAGTATGTCAGGGCTATACTGTGTACATAATATTCCGCAAAATGTTGTTTGTCATTGGTGCATAACATTATGATTCTCCATTTCTTGGCCTAACAATCACATAAAAATTATATATTACTTCAATTCCGGTGGTAGGCATACAATGAATGAACAATACAGTGGTTATGATAATGCAACATTTCAGTAGTTCACCTACTATCTCCCTCATGCGACAATAAACCCCTATTACATAATTTGCAGGTGGAGGGAATGGAACCCTTATTGTTTGATTGTGAGTCTGGAGCGCTATCACTGGGCCATCGCAGTGGTGTAGCCAGGGGGGCTGATCCTTGGGTGTTTGAGCACCCTGTGTAATGTGGAAATAAAGAAAAAATTTGAGCATGGTTTTCATTGTGGAAAAATTTGGTCAAATTAAAAACTGAAAGGATGTATATTGGTACACTTTAAAAGGTCAAAATCTCAAAATTCTTGGGTGCTTCTTGTCAGTCATGCATCTAAAAATAATATTTATTTTCAGGCCGAGCAGCCAGCATATCTACTTCACTTACCAGTTGATGATCAACAGTTTCTATCAGCCAAGTCAGCTGTTTCATTTTGTAATTGTTTACAAAATGTATTTTGCTGAAAATTTATATTTTCCTTGAATCCTCTCAATTTTTCCTCTTGGTGCATCAAATTCTTCAAATGTTTCCAACATGAAATTTTGGATTCATAGAATGAGGATTGAACACATCCTTCTATAACAGGGTTTTTTGCGCACTGAGTGCAGTTTCCTGCAAAATATTTTTAGGACATTTTTTGCAGAGATCAATTTTCATAACATATGGGTTTTCAATGCAGTTCTTATGTTTCAGTTCTAGTCGATTCTTTCACAATCTGGAATGTCTCACCTTATTGTTTAATCGATAATTTTCGATATTTTAATCTATGATCTTCATCTATTTGACAAAAATCAAGATTTGGAGAATCTAAATTTTTGATTGTTAGTTTTATTTTTGACTTGTACTTGCATGCTTTCAATATGATTTCTACATTCTGTTCTTGTATACGAAATGGTTCAGTTGACCATGAATTAGACCACTTATTCAGGAAATTACTCTTAACACTTGACAGACTTCATTTTTCTGCACTGTAATATCAAAATTCTCTTCAAGCTGATTTTCTCGCTGGTTAGCTGATTAAAAACATTATCTTATTGCTCTAGTATGAACATCATTCTAGACTTAAAAGTTAAACCTTGGCCATGGAATAAGTCTTAAAAATCTTCATTTACCAGCATCCTAGGGTATAAAACTCCAAAAACTTTTTGGCACTCTGCACCGTAAGGAGCAATAATTTGAATCCGGCTTATAGTATTTTACTCTAACTAATCACAGAGATGTCAGTAGTAGAATTTATATGCAATTTATAATTTTTTGCCTCAGTTTTTGGTTCAAGAGACTTCAGTTAGAAAAGTTGCAGAGATTAGAAGAGTCCATAGTCTCACAAACCCTCACTCAAATCATGCACAAAAAAACATCTTCCAAAATGTGATTTTGAATTTCTATTCAGGAATACAAATTTTTTGCAGAGATTCCTTGTTAGGCGTTTAGGATAAAAAAACTCAAAAACTTTTCCTGCAGCATCATGCGGGAAAGAGGAACAAATTACACTAAATCAATTTGATTTCAGTTTATTTCTCAAGGTTGTGGAGGTTCATTTTCCAATGTTTTAAAAAGTGGGAATCCAAAAGTTTATCTGGCGCTCCATGCCAGACTAAGAAATGAATAAAATTGGATAATTCTAATTGTAACCATAGAAATGTTCATGGTGTTGGAAAATTTCTAAAATTTGTTATGCCTTGTTATTGTTGATCATTGGTTAAAAATGATTAACATATTTCAGCTGAAAAAATTTGGAGTACACTACGAAAAAAACTCTGGCTACACCACTGCATAGGGGCCAGTAGTAACTTGTTTGGAAGTGCGATATATCCTGACTGGATGCTACTAGTTCCGATTTGGGTTGCTGCCTGTTGCCCTTCTAAGAAATGCTTGGTTCCATATGTGGCCTATTTCAATGCTCTTACATCCTACTTTTTTTGGCCCCACTTTTTCCATCTCAATGGTTTCTCTGATGTTCCTTTTGTAGGCATTAGGATCTTGGGCAAGTATGGTGGTATTGTTAAAATTGGGTGTACATCCACCTGATAGGCAATGTTCTGCTACGCCACTTTTCTTTTTTCTAAACTTGAAACATCAGCATTGAAAACAGCACCAGACAAACAAACAATCTGGCTGTGATATGTGGATGACACATTTATCCTGTGAGACAATGGCGAGGAAAAACTGAGATCCTTTCTAGAACATATGAACCAACAGAATCCAGCCATACAGTTCACCATGGAAACAGAAATCAATGGGCAGTTACCATTCCTGGATATTCTTGTAAATGGAAAGGACAGACAATGGCAACATGTGTCTACCATAAACCAACACACACTGACCAATATCTGAACTCCAGTCAAACCATTCCATAAACAACAAAGCAAGAATTGTAAAGGGAATGATATCCCATTCAGGTACACTATGCTTAAGTGATGAAACCAAGAAAGTGGAAGAAAATAACATCAAGCAAGTCTTCAAGAAAAATGGTTATTCCACAGCAATCATTAACAAGGCAAATAGAACAAGAAATTCAAATGACCAAGAAAAAGTTGAATACAAAGGCACTGTTGTAATACCTTACAGTGGTGAATTAACACAGAAACTGAAGCAAATATGCCACAAGTAAAAGGTTCGACTAGTTGCAAGTAAAGACACAATCAGGAACAGAGTCAGAAAAGTAGTACCACATAGATACAAAGAAGATATGTAGGGTGTAGTATACCAAGTACCTATGGCTCTATGTAGGATACTTTACATAGGAGAAAGGGGCAGAACACTTAAGACCCATATTGCAGAACACAGGAATGTAATTAAGAACCTGAGCCTTGAGAAAAGTAGTATAGCTGCACATTGCATATCATGTGGATGTACACCTGATTTTGACAATACCACCATACTTGCCCAAGAGCCTAATGCCTACAAAAGGAAGATCAGAGAAACCATTGAGATGGAAAACGAGAGGTCAAAAAATGTAGGTAGTAAGAGCATTGAAATAGGCCACAAATGGAACCAAGCATTTCTTAGAAGGGCAACAGACAGCAACCTAAATCTGAACTAGTACCCCACAGTCAAGATATATCACTCTTCCAAACAAGTTATTACTAGCCCTGATGGCCCAGTTGTAGCACTCTAGACTTTCAATCAAATGACCAGGGTCCAATTTCCTTCACTTGCAAATTTTGTAAAAAGGAGTTTATTGTCACCTGAGGAATGTGGTAGGTAGACTACCCAAATGTCACATTACCATAACCACTGTATTGTTCATTCATTGTATGCCTAAGGGCAGAATAAAAGTGTTATATAATTTTTATGTGATTCTGAGGCCAAGAAATGGAGAATCATAATGTTATACATCAATGGCAAACAACCTTTCATCAAATATATTGTACACAGTATGGCCCTGACATACTTACCATATTCTGGAAACTTGACAAATACAGTGCTAAACTATCTGAATGCACATCAACCCTAACATTCCTGATGAGATGCAGGGAGAGCAACATCGTTCCTAGATTCCTTCGAATTACAGACCCTTGTGGCACACAAAGATCAAAGACAATCCTCAGACAAGCAGAACTTGCATTAGTAAGAGAAGGGATTAGCTATGTGAGGTACAAGAAATCCAAGCTAGCAGCAGAAAAACTAGAACTAAATACAAGCATACAGTCCAAGGTAATAGATGAATACTGGCAAAGGATGAACACATCAACCAAACACACAGCTAGAGTAACACTTCAAAATGCAAAGAACAGGCAAAAAGCAAAGTTCCAACAGCTGATGCTAAAGAATGTGAATGCACCACAACTAGACATAACCAAAGTGGTTGTGAACAAAAGCAATGGACAGATAACAGATGTAGAAAGAAAAGTGCTAGCCAAAGGAATGAACTTTGCTATTACACCACAGCAACATCCAATGGCAGACACAGTCACCAACATTGAATGTCCAGCACATTTCCTAATCAATGACATGCAAGGTTACTTCTGGTTTGAAATTAGGAAAGCATTGGACATGAGGGATAACCCAAGCTGAATATAACCAGGCAGGCAGCCAGTGCCTTGAGGAATCTGAAGCGTGATGAGACAGTTGTGATACTACTGGCTGACAAGGGTCGCGCAATAATACTACTGAACACTGATGAGTATGACCAGGAGATCGTAGCAATACTGGATGATGGAACAAAGTTTAAATGCCTGGGGAAAAGAAATCCAATTAGCTTAATGGTTGATTTCGAAATTGATTTCCTAATCTCTCTAGTAAGGCTGCTCACCAAAACTCTGACTGCTGCATCAGTTATTTCAAATTGAATGTTGTAGTTGAGAATTGACTTTGTCTCCTGATAACCTGGATAAAATAAGCACTACTTATTCAAAAATGCCTTGATGGGGCAGAAAAAAAAGAATGTACTTGCTTGGATAGTCGCCAAGCTAGAAAAAAAGTGGACTTGATTTTTGGGAACTTGGGTTAAAGTTGGAAAAAACTCACTTTCGTTATGTTGGATTTTTCCATGTCTGTGAAAATGTATAGCATCGTGCATTTTGTCCGCCTTCCCCTGGCATCAACTACAGTAAAATTTTTCAATATTAAAAATTATATGCACATGACTTCAAATGTAAAAAAATTGTAAACCAATAGCATTCTAACTCTCAACCGATTCAAAAGTCCTGCCTCTCACACCAGCTGAAAAATAGTGAGGGAGGCATATTACAGGCATTTTCAGAACTGTAAAGAAACCTGAGCTTGGTTGCACTAACCCAACATGAGGATAATCTCAAAATCGAGATTAAATTTATGATCCTGAGTTTGAGCTAATCACAATGTCCAAATTATTTCCTTCCAGTGCACAAACAATTCTCACTTCAGGATTAACTATTGGAGTTTGGGAATTGCATACATTTTGATATTTATTTGCTTTAGAGATGAGAAAATTATACGAAAATGTTGGTGCAACCTGACAGCTCGAGCTGGGGATAATCTCTACATTGAGCTCGTTATAACCCTGATGACATTAAATTTATACCAAACTTGAGATCAAACCGAGTCGCCGTTTTGTTCGAGGTTATCTTGAGCTTGAACTTAGGCACCTCTAGTGCAACTTGGCCTTGGTTACAGCCATTGGGCACCATCTGCAAATGGGAGAACAGGGTAAAGCATACAAAAATGCTCCTGATTCAGCAGTGCCTATACTAGGCGTGTGCGCCAAATCCTGTTCCTGGTTCTCCCCCACTATACTCCCACTCGGACAGCCCTAGTACGACTTTTTTGAAAGCAGGATGAGAGGGACGGAGATGGGTGAAATCGTTTCCTGTCTGCAATTCCGCAAAATGCGCTCTTTCTGCAAATTTCAGTTTGAATCCAAAGACTGTGAATGATGCGAGTTTTTTCATAAGTTTCAACAGACTCTTGTGATAACTTATGGTATATAAAATAACTGAATTAAGTATATCCTGCACAGTCGATTTAGTTCTAAGAAGGCTTGTGCTGTAGCTTTTTTTAAAAACTGAGTGGGGTTTCATGTGTAACTTTACCAGAGTTGATTCCTGCTTTATTGACACTAAATTTAGCAAAAAGTTCAAGGCAGTCAGAAGCACACATGTGTGAGGGAGGACATGGTGGGGAGATGCACACTACCCCAAAGGGTTTGGAGCTGGAAAATGAAAAAAATTATGTTTTATGAAAAAATTATGAAAAAAAAATTTTTTTGTCAACTTTTTTTTTAAATTTTTTGTCTAAAAAACGCCAAAAAACCAAGGTCCACCCCTGTCCCCTCCCCAAAATTTCGGAAATGCATATGTTTGGTTGGAAAGTGTGTTGATGCACTAAGCTGCGGAATATATTTTTCCACAGACATGGAAAATTTTTTTTTGAGAAAGAACATAGTTTTTTAGCATTTTACAAGCCATAGCTTGTTAAACTGACAAAATGGCTTGTAGAATTTTAGTCCAACAAGCCAAAATCACTTGTCGGAATTTTTTGAATCATGTGTTTGATCACATCGGATACAAAAGAGATGCATTTTGGTGCATTTTAAAAGGTCATAATCTCAAAATTTTACGGCGCTTCGCACTGGTTATAACTTAAATAAGCATTATTATTTATTTCCTAGCTCAGGCGCCGCTTCTAACATGTCTACCTTCACTTATCATTTAATCTTTAATCGTTTTAATACTTCTTAAACGTATTATCTCATGTTTTAATTGGTAATCTTCAATATTTCATCTTGATATTTAATGAAATTCACATCTTTCCCTTGACACCCTTTTTGAGAAAGATCAATACCTCAAGTCTGTAAACTTTTTGAAGCGATTATTCCTTTCTTAACGTAAAATCAATCCAAAAGCTTCATGGAAGTAGTTTTCGGAAATTCTTCTTCCACTCTCTACTCTTCGTACTCATATCTTTTCCGCCAAGTTCATGAGAGTTTGTGGATAAATTAATGGTTTTAAAATTTTTCAAATATAAAATTCTAGAAATTACGACTTTTGAACACAAAATTCGAATTTAATTTTTGAAATAAGTGTTTTGAAAATTCATTTTCCAGCATCGTAGTAGGTCAATACCCAAAAAATTTTTCCTGCGTTTCACACAGTAAAGATTAATAGCTTTTCTGGGCTCTCACTTGTCATCATAGAGGACTTGACCGTCGATTTCTCTATAATTCAAAGTCATTATGTTCTTGGATAGTTTGCTGGAAAATTTGTTCCACAATGCTTGTAGATTAGACTTTGATCAAACTCAAAAATTTCAAATGTTTCCTGAATTTTAATGAATTAATGGCTCTAAAATTTTATCGAATAAATGCTGAATGAAATCTCTTTTTTGATCGATTGCCGTGATGCTCAATATATACATTTCCTTGAAAAATAGCCTAGCATTGGAATTTATTCACGTATACTGATATTCTAAGATTGGCTTGTAAAAATTTGAAATGGCTTGTAAAATTTTAGGCCAACAAGCCACTTGGCTTGTGACTCGTAGGTAAAAAAAACCCTGAGAAAGAATAAAAATCCAATATAACGAAAGGGAACTTTTTCTGACTTTTACATAAATTCTCAAAAATTTAGTCCGCTCACTTTTCAAGCTTGGCAACTATCCAAATAGGTATATTCTTCTTTTTTCTGCCCTATCGGGGCATTTTCTAATAAATTAGTTAAAATCTGCATTAAGAAACGGTATCTGAGAGGTTCTACCTTCCCTAAGATAAGTTGAAAATTAATTGTATCTCAATTTTTGTGTAGTTTCGTGCCCTGATTTTTCATCGTATCATTGGTTTTGCGTGAAGACGTTTTGCTTGAAGACAGGATCGGATTGATCTCATTCGATAAATGAACATTCAGTTAGCACAAGAAAGAGTAAACTATTTTTTAATGTAATATTTTCAGTAAATAATTGCATGCTACACTTTTTCAGACAGTTTAAAATGTTGAAGATGAGTCGTCGAAATTGAAAAATTTTTGTTTATGTGCACTCCCGAGCAGCTTACCATCAGATGCTGCAGAATTTTATTTTCATTGTTTAGGAGCTCCATAGCTCTGAAGAAAACATACTTATGGAAATGGCTCAGAAGCAATTGCAGTTTCCAGATAGCCCTTGTCTACCCCTCGTGTTATAGTAATTACACGTACTACATAATAATGAAACAGCTTACAGGCTATAGTTTGATTTACTGATTGTTTCACAGATGGAATGCAAAAAGTGTAAGTTGTCGGAAATGAGAAGCAAAAAAAAAAGAAAAATCTTTTTTAAGGGCACGCCGGGCCCCTTCTTATCGCTCACCGTTCTAGGAGCTGTAGAGATTTGCACACAGTGAACTCATTCAAATATTTTTCGAACCTGAATAAGCCTAACCAAATAGGTTCTGGGATAACAGGATGCTTCTTTGCCTGAAACATAACGAGAAAAAATGTTGCTCCAAGTCCTGATAAATTTTCATTGACTCTGGTTCGATGGTTGTTGAACAAAGTGCCTTGAATAAAAAATCGAAAATTTTCAATAAATTACAGAAATAAAGTGGTTATTTAAGACGCGATTTCTGAGAGAACTCAACTTGCTTGTGATAAGTAAAAAAATAGCAATACCTGAAAATCACACACATGGCGTAACTTGATGCGCTAAGAACGAAAATGATATTCATTTCGTCTGAAAATCAAAACTCGCATAGCTACAGTAGGACAAAAATTGACAATTTTAGATTTTTTTGATTTTTGACACACACTTCTTTCAACTTTTGCAGTTTAGGTACATAAAACATCTTGTTCTGAAAATTTACCCAATATTACGCCAATGAACGGGCCATAATTTACTGTAGGATTTATTAGTGTAAAGTTCGTATTAACAATATAATGGTGCTGAAAACATCAAATTTTGAGAGCAAAAATTGCCATTTTCTTCACAAAAATTACCATATCTACCATTAAAGCTTAAAAGCATCAAAAAATTCCCTATACAATGGCTAGTTTACGATGCCTTCTACCTGCTGAAAAAAATTACAGAAATTCATATACTGCTAAAGGATGGCAGGACTTGGAGTATGAATACCATTGCCACCTCTATTGTGAGTGAATCAAAACTTGATACATTTCAAAAATGAGACATTAAATCAAGTTTTGTATGCTGGATATCGAGGTAGTTCTCATATTGCATCAAAAGTAAAACTCACGTAGCTACAGTACCCAAAAGGTGGGAATTTTCGCATTTTTTGGCATTTTTCCATCTATTTACGAGACCCAAAATATGCTGGCCTAGACATGACCTAGCTTTATGATTAAACATTCATAAATGCTAAATGCAATGCTCTATAACATGGTGTAAAATTCTGTTTCCGATTTTGCACTTTACACTTTTCAGAAAATTTTGAAGTGTTGAAGATGAAACGACAAAAATGTTCAAAAAGCTGGTTTTTCCATAAAAATGACTATATCCATTGCTGAAGATGAAAAAGGCCGATAACCTAACTGTAATGGATAGTCCACGATGTCGCCTAAATACCTACTGTCACGTGCTGACAAATTCCGCCCAGCGTCACGTGATTCACACACCATATTTGTCTGTTATGTTTTTCACCATGTTTTGTGTTACAGTGATTTTACATCAATTTTACGTTTCGTTTTTATAATTATTGCATGCATTTTCTGTGTGTACTTTTTTATGTTTCGTTCCTGTTTTACTTTCACACTTTATTCCCGTTACGTTTTGTTAGTTTTCCGTTGCGCACATACACTACCAGGCGAAACTAACCCTCCATGCCGGTCGCGTCCAGGACGCCTCGGGAACGCGTCCAGAACGCATCCTGGATGCACCCAGGACGTGAAAAGCACACTATACTGACAATAAAATTGAACGGCCATGTGCTTGTGTCACACAAAGCTAAAGAATTTTGCTGAGGCTGCCTTCTTACCTCCCTATAGAAAGCACACATTATTTACCAGATATGAACAAAAGGTCAACTGTTGTCATACTGTAGGTCAAAACAAAGTGCATATCCACTACACATTATGAAATAACTATGATTGACAGTTATTGCATGAATGTCAATTACTAAGAAAGATGAAAGTTTTCTTTGTGCTGCCAAAAAAGACGCGTTCCGGACGTGACCTGGACGCAACCCCGACGCATCCAGGACGGGTCCCGGACGCGAATTTTTGAGGGTTAGTTTCGCCTGGTAGTGTAGACTATGGTATGTAACCCGTTATGTACATACTAGTCAAGAATTTCTGTTAGAGATAAGCTCTCCGAGCTCGTCGCTGTAATTGGAGCACAACGTGCACCTCTTATCAGTAAAAACTAGCGACATTTTGCAACAGGAAACGCCTAATTGGAAATTCTCACTGGATGACATTCCTATGTTTAGCATGGAGAGTGAAAACTCGCCCCAGTGTTTAATGTAGTGAACTGGAAAATGTCTATGTGACCATAGGCATCTTCTGCAGTGATTTCCGCTGCAGAAGTTAGCTTGGGTGTGTCTTAGCTCCGCCCAAGGCATACTGTAGATTACGGGGCCCTTTAAAAGGGCTTGTTTCATTAATTTTGCACTCATTTTTGGGCCCAAACCGTCTTCTGCATTTTAGCTTACAACTCTGCATTTGTCAACGTCGTTTATTATAATTTGCATATTGTACCTGCATCCACCACCCTTCATTAATAAATTTACATATTCCCCTTCGGCCTCCCTTGCATTGCCAGTTACCCTAACCCAACCTTAGGAGTTAACCCCGTCGCCTGTTGATCGAGAACCCTGTTGCCTCGCCAGGGAACACTTTGACACCGTTGCTCGCCGACTTGCATTTACCTACCCTCCAAGCGGAATCGCTTTCAGATTATCGAACCGGCTTCCCCACCATCCCCAGGACCCACGTGTTGACCCTTGAACCCATCACCCAGCGCCGAGTACTTTGAGAAGAGGATTTAGTGAGTCTTCTCAGGGGTTATTATTGTTGAGGGTATATTTGTGGGAATCCTCCTTAAGCCAGTTTTCCCTCGAGAGTACCCTCAGTTGAGAAAGCCCTCGGACCCTTAAGGTCAGGGTCAATTAGGGGATTTAGGTTGACAATCGGGTCCCCTACAGTAAGCCATTCCACGAATGGCACAGTCCCTCATTCTCAGTGAATGAGGACTAGGGATTGCCACGCCTGACCCGGCCGCATTGTCCATTATTCTACAGCTGAACCCTAGGACAAGGCCGATGTACACCATAGGTTTTTCCTGTGGTAGTACCAGCTGGGTTAGGTTCCCAAAAGGAAAGTATTAGCGAGCCACCCAATGGGGTCACAGCATGTCACTTGCAGTGTCATGGCTGTATTTCCTATGGGATATGGTATGGGTTTTCCCATCAATGTGACTGATCACCAATTCAGTTAATGTGACATGGCTCCTATTTTGTTTAATGTGACATGGCGAGGCTGGAAAATCGACCTTTAAGTCTGGCTTCACAGCTCTTGGGAATGAACCCTTTACCCTTTTGAGTGGAGATACCGCTTTCAGTTCAGTAAAATTTCGGTTTGAGTGGGGAAACCTCTCTCAAATCATGAGAATCGCCACTTGAGTGGGGAAACCTCTCTCAGGTCAGCTGATTCGCATTCTGAGTGGGACGACTGACCCTTAGGATGATCCTTTGCCCTCATGTAAGTCGGATACCCCCTTAAGCAGGTACACTGCCCCTTAGGTGGGAAATGGCCCTTATGTTCAAGTTTTGTCGCCAACTCAAACAGCACCACATTTGAGTAGAGTTTTATTACTGTAAGTCGGGATTAGCCCCAACCAGTGATCAAATTGATGATTCTTGTGTGTAATTTATTGCCTTATATGTGTTGTACTGCCTGTAAGCTTTAATAAATCCCCTGGTGTTAGGTTTTCCCCCAGAGTTGATCCCCAAGAATCACAATTTTCCAGAGTCGAGTTTAACTAGAGTATTCTGCCTAAATCTTCTCTGAGCTTTCTTCTTTTATTTTTCTTTTTCCTTTAAAATTGGGCCCTTCCTCTCTGCTTGTGATCTGATAGGTTACTGTATCGCCGTATGGCTATTTGGTTACAGTAGGACTGCGATTTGCACATACTCTGACTACAGTATACCTGGGTACGGGTACTTGAGTATCACAGCCCATGAGGCTTTACAGCCCCTGAAGGATTGGGGATCTCCGATCACAAGATACAGTACTCCGTCTACTCTTGATTCTGGACATCAAGTGTGATCTTGATTTGTTATCTGTGTCCGGTATTTGTGTCAACACACTTTTTCAAAATTTTTCTTATCTTCACTGAGCACTAGCCAAGTTGCTCATTTTCCGGCCAAACAAGCCAAAATTATACTGTTGACACATATAACACCGTATTAGCAGATCACTTTGCTTGTCTCTTCGGCCTCAAATTTTATTTTATTTACTCTACTTTTATTTTTCTTTCTCGGTCATCTATACATAATGTGTGACACCAATTATAAAAACTTTTCCACCCAATAAATTTTCTTATCTCAAAAATCAAATCAAATAAAAACTAATAACCTATTTTCTCTTCTTTCTAAACAAACAAATTAAAATTTTATCCTTTTTCTTTCTACTAAAGCAAACATCCTTAATTAAAAAAAAAACATTTCTTTTCTTTACGGGTCACACATACGTCATAGTTGGCAAACCTTCAGTAGGTCATTATAATTATTTTCTCACCTACTGTATGGTCTTCTCTCTCTTCTCTCTCTTTAGCTAACTGCGCATGGTGATGATCTTACGGATTGTAACCACTGACGTCAGCAACAACAACTTACCATGTTGTTGTTATGAGGCGTTGTGTCTTAGGGACCCTACCTCTGACGTCTGCAACTACTTCACATGCTGCTGTTGCACTGAGGCCCAACTAGCTGGGTCATGCCTCTGACGCCAGCAATGGCTGCATATCACGTAGCCATTAAGGGGTTGCTGGTTCTCTGTATCCGTCCCCTGCATCTTCAACAGCTGCATCTCTTGCTGTTGCTTTGAGGGGTGGGTGGCCCTCCGGCTTTACCTCTGACGTCAGCAATGGCAGCATAACATGTTGTTATTGCAGGATGGTGACTGTACGGCACTGTCTCTCCATTGTCTGCAACAGCAAAGGTCAGTGCTGTTGCACTACAGCTGGTGGGGTACACCAGTTTCAGTCCTTGATGTCAGTAACAACAATGCTACGTGTTGTTGTTCGGAGATGTGAGGCCTTACAAACCCCACATCTGACGTCTGAAACAACTGCATCTCTTATCATTGCTGTAGGGTAACTGAAACTCAGCTATTACCTTTTGACATCAGCAATGGCGATGCTCCCTGTTGCCGTTGCAGGGTTGCTGGCCTTAGGGCCCCACCTACTGATGTCCGCAATGATAACGTTTCTATTCCAGTATAGGGATTGAGACTTTACAGTCCTATTCTGGTGTCATCAACGGCAATGCTCCGTGTTGCTGTAAGAGTCCATGGCCCTAGGCTCTTACCTTTTGGCGTACATACTGCAATATGAAACTATGGCACTTACATCCCAGTCACCTGAGGTTAGCACCGAGTGTGTGGTGGTGTATATCACACCTTTTCATCTCAGCACCAGGTTACTGTGGGTTTATAAGATGCCACTTGAGTCATAGGTGTTTGCTGGAATATGACCCTCTCACCTACGGCTCTTGTCCATGGGTTGGGTCTGCATATCACTGATGCCTGGGAAACATCAGTTGACATGCCCACTCAGCCTGAGATGCACTCCATCCGTGATACTGATCAGGTTGTCGGCCCGGGTAGCAGCACTGATTGATCAGCACATGACCACCTTCAAAGCTTTAACTGCAGGTTCGAACGGGTTACACTCAGCCTCAGCTGGGTCAGTTGTTCAATTTACGCAACAGTTAGGCATTTGCAGTCGGTACTGTCTGTGTCTAACAGCTACAAGGGTTGACAACCTTCCTGTAAATTTCTTATCTAATTTCTTGCATTTCTTTCACATCTATGATCTTCTTCAGTGTCCCCACTAGAATAATTCCTTAGGAATTAGGGCACAGCCACTGGTTGGGCCTGAAGTGTAAAAGGCTCCTCTGTAATCATTCTTTACACTCAAAAGCCTTCGTTAGCTGGCCTAATAATGTCCCCACTAGAGTCACCCATTAATCCTGAGTCCACCTCCGTTGGTTGTCCATATAGCATAATATGCAGCTAGTCTGCCTAGGGGAAGGTGTTCGAGTCCGCCTAAACACATTACAACTGAGTCCGCCTTAGCTCCTCACTTTACACTCATTTAATCGAGACAGACTGTACCCCTGATCTCAAGATGCTTTGAGCTCCACCTCGAATCATAGGAGGAAGCCTGCATATCCCCACCTCCATTAGGCACAGCTGGGCCAAGGACCCATATGCCACCCATTTACTGACGGTGTGTGTTAGAATAGCACCTTGGTACCTGGTGCTCTTGCCTCCAACTGGGGACCTAGCAAGCCTCACTTCATCTCAGTGATTGGAATCCCGGCCACCAGCTGTATATAATGCTCCTGGAGAGCTCCCGTTCTGTCCAAAATGCACATTCTTGTTTTGGGCACAGTTGTAAAATATATGCGAATGTCGTCCCCTTGGGAACTTCCTGTCTAGTCATCACACTTTTCAGTGATCGCAATAACTCCTAGTGAGTGAGGCTGATTGCATAATAGTGCATCCCCTTTACATAGTCTGGTGTGTAAACTAATTCTGTCTCTATCTATTTACACCCACTTAGTATACTTCAAGTTGTCCCCCTTTACTTATTAATTCTTAAGCTACTTCACATGCTACTCCTGGGGAGTAGGACTTTGTCGGTTACGAGCTCTCCCAAATCCAAGGTTTTGTAAACTAGCACAACGGACTTAACCTCCAAATAATATTCCCTTTTGGGCGGGATTATCCGTACTCACGAGTCCTTCCATCATCCTTCTTTTTGGTTGGGAAACCACCATTTCATTCAAAATTTATTCACTTTTGGTTTAAACCACTTGGGCCTAACCCCATTTTTCTTCACTAAAGTTTGGGACGTATAATTTCCCTCTCTTTACACACGGGTCACCCCCTCTCTAAGTACATAGGTGACCAGATAAATTCCCTTCTGAGTCAGCCTATCTCTCTGGCCGTTCTGACAGCTAAAACCTTGTTCTTTTCTAGCCCCATTGTTGAGTAGTCGCTAGTTATTGTAAAGAACAAGTGTTAAAGCCTCAAAAATGCCATCGCCTAAACGATCTCATAATTCCCCCGTCTCTTTGCCGCAAGACCACAAGAGTAACACTTTTCATGAAATAGAGACACCTAGACATTCCTGCCATCTTAGTTCTAGTTTTAAAAAGACCAGTGAGCCTCTCTCTATTCAGTTTGATCGAATATCTTCACAGGCATGATTATCAGTCTTAGCCACCTTACAGGAAGACAAATCCTCAACTATGAAGTCAGAAGTTGACCTACCTTCACAGATTGAGAATAAGGTTCAGGCTGCATTTGAGAATGCCCTTAGACCGCTCAACCAAAAGTTGGAGGCTATGAATGGCAGAAGGCATCCTCCTGTGTCCAGCTTCATGGCCCCTCCTGCCTTTTCGGGTGCTTTTGGTGAGTCGATAATAGATTTTATATCCCACTTGACCCGTTTCTTTACACTTCAAGGGGTAACAGAAATGGACCATGCATATAAAATCGCATTTCTGGAGTCTTGCCTAACAGGTCCTGCTCTTGCATCCTACCAGGACTTTAGCAGTGGTACTCTGCAGCGTACCCCCTACGAAGAATTCACAGCTTTTCTAAGGAAAGACTTTCCCATAAGGCGTGATTCAGATCTGCATCAGCAGTTGATCCAAGATCGTCTGCAGAAGCTGACTGAGTCTGTGATAGTCTACCTTGAGCACCTTGAGAGACTGTCCAGGGTGGCTTATCTGGATCTCGCAACTGATGTTAGAGATTCGATTATTAAACCTATCTTTCTGCGAGGGTTGAAACCAATGCTCTGAGATAGTATTAAGTTCAGGGAGTTTACAACTCTTGAAGAGACTCTCAAAGCAGCTTGTTACGCAGAATCACAAATTTTTCAGGATGATATCAGGTATACTGCCCCATCTAATGCTGTTTTCTCTTCAGAACAAAGGACCACCAACAATGTCAGGTCAATGTGGAATCAAAGGGGCACCGCTCAACATCCATTGGCAATGCCATCCGAGGAGATTCGACTTTTACAATCGGAGATGGCCCGGCTTACGGCTCACGTTGGGGGACTTATGGCTCAGCAAACAGCACTGTCTCCGAGAAATCCGATGCTGTCAACGACACCATCAGTGGGCGTCCAAAACGCTGGCGATTGCCCGTCAGGGGCACATTTACAGATGTGCTCCTACCATGGACGCTGCACCCAGAATGACGCTAGTTGCCAGGCCCAACATCCCGACAGTGCAGGCCCTAGCAACACCACTGCCACTGGCACCAGCCATTGCTATTTTTGTCGAATGAGGTCGCACCCAACTGACCGATGCAACAGACCCTGTCCGCATTGCCGACAAATAGGACTGCAGAGGGCCACGGCCTGCCCACATTGGAACCCGACAATGCCTGGTGAGACTAACTTTGGTAATTCTGGTTACTCTCCTCAGGGGGCAAGCGGGAATTTTCAGGGATATGCTAATCCACCTCCCCACAGGACAGGAAACCAATATTGGCCACCCCCGCGGCAAAATAATGCGGTAGGGGCTACCAACGGTCTTCCTCACCCAGATCTGTTTGATCCGTATGATGAATTCTGGCTGAACACCTGGCGGATCATTCACAATTGTGTTATCCTGTCTGTGTAATCAGTATTGGGTTTTCAGCTGCCATAGTGGTTTCAGCACTGACTCTGTTGTTCGCCTTGCCACTGCCGCCACCGAAATACGTGATGCCAATCAATGTAAACCCGTCAATGATGCCAAAAATGACTGGCGACGTCAGCGTGGTCGCCTTTTATCGACCGATGGAAGGTACACGGGCCCCTCAGACCCGTTTTATCACCCAAGGATGACCCCCGGAATTCCTACAGACTCCGTGTTGGAGGTCGTTGGTTAATTGGAATCGATGAATCTGCTAGGTACACTACCTTCTTTTTCTGACATTTCAGGTCTGAAAATGAGATATTCTTATAAGTCACCGGCTTTAATGATTTCTCATTTACAGATTCCTCATCCGTTACCGATGCGATGTGGACTGTTTGGTCAACAGATTTGGCCAAAAAGGTATCCGCACCCCCCATGGGAGCTACTCAATGAGCCGTTCGAGGTTGAGGTGCTCACGGCTGCCGACATAGTGCTTTTGGCCCCAGCGGCATTGCAAATATTGGGGCCCGAAGTTGCTCGACGAGCGCTCGAGTTTATTGCGGATGGAACTATTTGCGCCACCCCCTTGGATGGTGAATCGTCGTCGTCGGCAGTGGACGCCATCCACCACGCTGTGGAAGAGGCGAGCCGCAACACGCAGCCCACAGCAGTTGTTGCCGTGTTATTGTCAATGACGACGACAGGAACCCAAACACTGGCGGCGATTGCCCAGCAGCAACCAGTGGCCGATGCGAAACTGCCGCCCACGGTTGCCAACGCCTTTGGAGATATGTTGCATGCCCTCAACCACAATGTCAGGGTCATGGAGGCGTTGCCATTCCGTATGGCAACCACCCCGGGATCCCCGAAGATTGGTGTTCTTCGCCAAGTCCACCCATGCCGAGGCTTAGTCATCGACTTCCCCGGCCAGGAACTGATATCATCTGACGACGACGGTGAAGAATGAACCAGCCCGACAGGCCGACACTGTACATATTGGTGTATATTTATGAGCACCATTTGTAAATAGCTTGTACATAATAAATTTGGCCTTCGTGACACTACTGTTCTTAGGAATGAGCTCTGCAACACATGCTACTCAGTACCAATTTTGGGGTCTTTCAAGAAGTGGTCATCCACTTGAGCTACCTCAAAAAGTTGAATGCAAGCCACCAAGATCTTCATGGAGTCCCCGGTGCATGAATGTTACAGTGTATGTTCCTAGTTCTGATCCAATCACTACTTTAGCATAAAGTGCACTTTGTGAAATGGTAAGGTGTGCACCAACACTGGTTTTTTTGGATCTAGGGGCATTACTACAGACGTCATTACCACTCACAATCTAGCGCCTGCGGCTTGTATGCTAGCACATCACACAAAGGTGTTTGGTTTACAAATGCTTGTGGAAATACACCCTCGCTTTTATAGCACTAACCAAACACTGGATGTGATGTACTCATGGTGCTGCAGTGATGTCTGCAAGACGGTGACTAACCTCTTCATCAAGGAGGGACAGGTCGCTTCCTGGGATGGCACTACAGCTCTAAGTACCTTAGGAGATGTAGGTGGATGCAGTCCCACTGCAGGTCAGTGTACTACTCTGGACGGGATAATTGTTTGGCCTGCAACAAACTTTACAGCACAGTGTCATTATTGTCCTCAGGGCAATTACACTGCCTCTGTGTCAGGGAACCATATCATCATCCATGATTTGCAGGTTGCCCTAAAGATCCCGGGAAACTCTGGTGTCTTCCAGTTGTGTCCGGAGGGATCAGGGTCTTCTTCTACGCATCCATGGAAGATTTAATATGACCCAAAGGTTGTTCGGATTGGCAACAGACTCACATCCTGACCCCATCAATGCCAAACTGAACTACCTGGCTCAGCAGATCAAAGAATAGGAAATTAGCAATTTTCAGTTCATGTGGCTTGAGCTTTGCTCCCACGCTCAATGCTACCTTGATCTGACTTGGCAGTCACTTCCTTTTGACCCTACACTAGGAGCCTGGGCCTTTCTGCAATGAAATGACCTGACGGCGAAATTCATGGGTGAAGCACTGACGATATGGCTGTGTCAAAAGGTCAACGCCACTTATGTCTTCCATTCGTACCGGGTGGGGGACACCTGTTACAAGTATCTACCCATACAGGTTGGCGGTACCATTTACTTTGCCACCCCCAGCAGCCCAGATCTCATTAAATTTAGCCTAAAAGTGCCATGTGACCATCACTTCAGGGGGATGTTCTGAAATCACTCGGGCTGGTTTACTGAGTCAGGCACAGTCCATGTGAGCCACATTCCGCTCAAGCTTTTCTGGAAACAGGGCTTCAATGTCACTCACTTTGAGGCCCCTGCGCGCTTTCACGATCAGTTGGCGATGACCCCTTTGGGTTTTGCTATCTCTAAACAAAATGTTTAGAAGACTGAGCAAATCAAAGCAGTCTTAAACCAGTTGGTAAACTTTACCACTGGTCTATACCTACAACCAGATTTGCTCTATCAGGCAGTTGCAGGGGTAGGGACTGACATCAAGGCGTCTCTGGAAGGTGTTGGTCTGGCAGCAAACCATGTGATTACTGGTCAACAGCACAATCTCATACAAGGCTTACAGTCTCTTCTGAGTGGACCGGTGCAGTTGATCTTTAACACCCTCATCACCCTGGCAGTGCTGGCCGGTACAGGATAACTCATCTACGTTGGGTTCTCCTATTATCTCAGCTACCGCCTGCCGAATAGACAGGTCCAGTTTGTTAGCCAATACTCTTGGTTGCACATCCTCTGGAAAGTTCAACGTTGGGTCGGTTTTCATTACATGCAGAACAATGTGCCGACTCAGTTAGACAGAATTACTCCGTGTTTTGTCATACTGGTTGACGCCAAGGAAACTCCAGCTTTCCTTGACACTGGTTGTTCACCGACCGTCATTAGTCAACCCCTTCACAGGGCCTTGATTGAAGAAAGTCGGAAGGGGGCGATGGCCTTCCAGCAACATCATGACTTTAACCCATTAATGAGTATCCATGGGAAAGCCGTCCATACTCTCCTATCAGGACCGTATGAGATCATGTTGCCCGGAACCCATCAGCCACATACAAGGGTGGATATACATCTCCATGTGTGTAAGACTACGTCTCCTTTCTGGGCACTGGTCGATCTGATTCTTAGATTGGACTTTCTAGAACAATTCCAGAATATCACCTTTGATTACCAACAACATGTCTGTTGGTTGAATGCATTAGAACTGCCACTTCTCTTGACAGCGGCAGTGATTGATCAGGTCCAACCCTGGTAGGAGAACACATGTTCACTATCAAGGGCCTCCAACAGGTGCGGGTCTTGATCAAGATCAAGGACTTCACCCCTTTCTCAGCCACCTTCGCAGGCTTCCTCAGTTGCCTCATCATGTGGGTAGATGAGAGGTAGTCGAACCTCTTCTAGACAGGCCAGTCGTCATTTAATGGCCAGGTCGAGGTCAAGTTACCCTCGACCCCCGCCTGGAAATTCTCTGGTTACACTAGAGAAAGGTAGGTTCGGCGAGCCTAGTGATTCAGATGCACCTGCATCCCCTGTGCTATAGGTGCCAGCACTCTCTGGTACAGAAGTTGAATCACTAGGCGCTACTCAGAGCTCAGGAGAGCGATCGGATCATGTACTTACTGTTCAGGTTCATCCCCCTCCTCGGACCAATCTGGAATCATCGGTTGGTTATGCTCTGGTAGGGTTACTCTGACGCATTGGTTTGCCACCTGATTCAGGTCATGTAGTGTCAGCCTTCTACCCCACTGAAATGAGGACCCCTCATATCAGAGTTCTCCTGAACAATTGGGTGGAAGCCAAAGTTCTGATTGATACAGGAGCAGTTTTCTCGCTCCTGGATCACAAGTTGACCGTCCAGTTACCCAACTCAGTACTCACAGAGACTAGGGCTTGCCCCATAGCAGCCAATGGGTCTCCGATTCTACTGCTAGGCACTGCCATTGTCATGGTGACAGTGGATGAAGTCTCTGAATGGATTCAGGTCAAAATTCAAGAGAATTGCTCAGGTGAACTACTCTTGGGGACGAACTTCCTCGGACGGTTCAATTGTGTCAGCCTGAACTGAGAGAAATCCTTTCTTCAGTTCAAGGAGCTTCCGGTTCTGTGTGAGGGCCACATTCACAATTCTCCCTCTGCTGGTGGTGCACTGCCCTTGCAGGAGTTGATTGTGCTTGAACCTCGCTCACTGACGCAATTTACTGCACCTGTACCTTCACTATATGCGAATGTGCCCGAGGTAGCTTTCTTCCCAAAGCCCCTCCTGGGACAACAAGGCAGGGTATATTTTGCCTATACTGTGAGCACTGTGACTAACAGTTGCATACCCCTACAGGCAGTTAACCCGAGTACACTCTCAGTGGTTCTCTACCCCCACACGACCATCTGTAGTGTGCAGATGCACACTGATTCCTCACCGGGATCAGCGGTCAAGTCTGATACCATTCTTGAACGGAAGTGGGTCGAGGTGAATGCTGTGATATCTCCTGATTTTTCCTCACAGGACAAGACAGCATTACTCGACCTACTGGTCACATTCACTGACCTCTATGCTCTTGATGAGAAGGACACAGGTTCTACTGACCTCATGCACCACGTGATCATCAGGGGTGATGCTCGCCCAGTCAGCCATTTCCCTTACTGCACCCCACCCAAGGAAGAGGACCTCATCATACAAGAAGTCAAAGCGCTCCAGGAGAAAGGTATGATCCGGCATAGTACTTCCCCCTGGGCCACTATACCAGCCTGTTTGCACAAGAAAAATGGGTCACACCGGATGTGTGTTGATTTTCGTGGTCTTAACCAGGTCATGAAAAAGGATGTCTATCCTCTCCCATGGATTGATGATATCCTACACACACTCTAGGATATGAAATACTTCACTACCCTTGATCAGGCTAACACCTACTGGTCTATACCTATTGCCGAGGCAGACAAGGAAAAAACGGCATTTAACACTCCTATTGGACTCTACGAGTTATACTATCTGCCTTTTGGTCTCTGCAACGCCCCTGGGATGTTTCAAAGTCTCATGGACCTGCTTCTCACGGGATTGTAGTGATGTACAGCTTTGACCTATCTCGATGACATCTTGGTGTTCGGGAACTCTCACACCCAGATGCTTGAGCAGCTGATGGATGTGTTTACGCATCTCCGTCAAGGTGGAATGAAGCTCAGACTGAGCAAGTGCAAGTGTTCCCACTCTGAGGTAGAATATCTAGGCTACCATACCTCACAGAATGGCCTTGAGCCGGACAAAGTCAAATTGGCTGCCCTCCAGGATCTACCCATTCCACAAAACCCCAAAGACATCAAGTCTTTTCTTGGTCTCATGTCTTATTATAGGCGTTTCATCCCTGGTTGCGCCCAGCTCAGCGAGCCGCTGACCAAGCTCCTACGGAAGGAAGTTACCTTCCTGTTCTCAAAACCTCAGCAAGCGGCGTTCAACAAACTCCGAAGGCTGTTGACAAACCCTCCTATTCGGCGCCATCTGGACTTTACGAAATCCTTCATCCTTCAAACTGATGCAAGCGTTTCGGGGATAGGAGCGGTTCTGAACCAGTTGGATGATGATGGATACGACCATCCTGTCGCGTACGCCAGTAGAGGGTTAATGGCAGCTGAGAAGAACTACACTATTAGGGAGTTAGAGACTCTCGCTGTTGTCCATTTTGTCAAGCACTTTCGACCTTACCTCTTTCAACATGAGGTGGTTGTTCAGACTGATCATACCGCTGTTAAGGCAGTGTTGGAGAAACCTAACCCTTCAGCCCCTATAGCTTGGTGGGGCCTGGCGCTCGCTGAATTCAAACTGACAATTCAGCCGTGAAAAGGTCGGTCTAATGGTAATGCTGACGCATTATCACTCCTGCCTGATCCTAATTCCCTTGCCAGGGAGAGTATCAACAATACTCCCTTATACAGACCTGAGGGAGAGATTATGATGATCTCGGATGGTGCTCAGTGCCTGGTGAGATCATCTCATATGATCTCGGATGGTGCACAGCGCCTGGCGAGACCATCCCAGATGACCACCGATGGTGCGCAGCGCCTGGCGGGGTCAGAGTCTTATGCTGAGATATCACAGGATGCGCAGCACCATGACCTTCTCGCAGCTCAATTTGAGGATCCCAAACTAGCCTCCATTCTTAGGTCACTAAAACCCTACGGTGATCAGAATGATGTTAATGGCTACCACCTGTTGGATAACATCCTTCAGAAGTGGACAGGCGAGTCCAACAAGATTGTCATTCCCCGATCAATGGTTACTATCATTATCGAGGCTCATCATAATGACATTCTCGCTGGACACTTAAGTGCTAAATGTACCGCCAGGCTTATACCCCGCAGGTACCACTGGCTTTCCCTCATTGCAGACATAAAATTCTTTTGTCAGTGGTGTGACCTTTTCCAACGGAATAAACCCGCGAGACGGAAGACCCGAGCAGCTCTGAAACCGATCACCATTACGGGGCTGTTTCATCGAGTAGGTGTTGACTGTATGGGACCAATGACCACTAGTGAAAGTGGCAACCATTTATTGTAGTCTTTATTGATTACTTTACCAAATGGGTTGAAGCTTTTGCTACTCCGGACATCACTGCGCAAACCATAGCCAGCCTTTTTGTTACCAAATTGTCTGCCAACATGGGGCATGGCAGATTCTTCAGTCTGATCGTGGCACTGATTTCACGTCCAAACTGATGACGGAAATCACTGCGATTTGTTCAACTAAGAAAACCCACTCCACCACTTATCACCCGATGACAAACGGAGAAGTGGAAAGAGCTAATCAAATGCTAGCTACAGGGCTACGTATGTATGTCCACCAAGGTTATACTGATTGGGATGAACACCTGCCGTATTCTGTGTTGGCCATCAACATTAGCATGAATGAGTCCACAGGATATTCCCCCTTTGAACTCATGTATGGTCGTATGCCCATGCTACCTGTTGATGTGGCGCTCTCATTCAACCCTCTGGCCCATATCATTGATATCTCCACATATGATATGGAGGTCAAACTGCATTTTACAAATGCCTTGACCTTGATCCAGAGCTGAATTGAGAGATCACAGGTGGCTTATGCTCCGTCTTATGATGGCATGGCTCGGGATGTCTCATACAAAGTTGGTAATCAGGTGCTCAAACTATGCACCACTGGCAAAGTGGCCTTATGCCTAAATTGCTGCCTATTTAGGATGGGCCCTACTTTGTAACAAATGTGGCATATCTTATTGTCACCATTCAGCTTGAGGCAAATCAAGAAGATACTGTGCATGTCAATCAGCTCAGACACTACATGTCACCTGATCAGCTTTCTGAAGCAGAGGAGATACCTTCCACTTCACAGGTAGTTGAGTCAGCACCCTTGTTGATTCCATCAACAAGCCGAGACTTTACACAAGATCTCATTGACCCACATCTTCATGAAGAGGTCTCCAACCCCTAATCAAGAGGCTCTTCTCTTCTTTAGTCGACTTACGTACGAGGTCGTCTTTTTTTCAAGGGACTGCTGTGCCCCTCATGGAATACCCCCTCCTGCTCCATGCTGGAACAGCAGTGTAAAGAAGAGAAGGAGTAGCGATCACTGCATCTAAACTAGGGTATTGCTTCATATTACAGGCGCATCCGTGCGATAGCCTACATCTCCCCCCTAAAATTTTTCTTTTAATCTCGTTACAGATCTCACAAATCAGTCGATAAATGGCAACTCCACGCATTACCAAATGGATCAACTGGCGTCAGCAACCCCATGCATTTCCAACTGATGTCAGCAACCCCATGCACCATTGACACAACTCCACAAGCCAAAACGCACCGAAAAACCACTGGACCATTGACTGCCCGCCGTCACCTCTACCTGGACGATTGACCACCACAGACATGCTGCATAAAACCTCAACAACACAAAGATGAGGAAGCACTATTTTCGAAGGACCGCCATGTCACGTGCCAACAAATTTCACCCAGTGTCACATGATTCACACCATATGTTTCTGTTATGTTTTTCACAATGTTTTGTGTTACAGTAATTTTACGTCAATTTTAGGTTTCGTTTTTATAATTATTACATGCATTTTCTGTGTGTACTTTTTTATGTTTTGTTCCTGTTTTACTTTCGCACTTTATTCCCGTTACGATTTGTTAGTTTTCCGTTGCGCACGTAGACTACGGTATGTAACCCCTTAGTCAGAATTTCCATTAAACCATAAAGATGGCTGGAACAACTAACTAACTTTCATTTTTACACAAGCATATATTATAAAATCTTTCTCATTCAATATTCTGCTAGAATGTCAAGGTTCACTTAATATTCCATCAAAACTTTACCCAATCATGCATGACACAGAATAAATGACAGATACATGTGAAAGCCGAAATTGCACATTATTATGCAGGAAAACATTCTAAAACTTGAAAACGAAGATGATGCAATAGTGTTCACCGTTACAAGTTTCCCCGGCACTTTAAAATGGCGGCCCCTCGTTGCCCCTGTTACAACTGATCTTCAACTTCTTTATTTTGTTCTGATTGATTATCACTTGTGGATGTTGAATTTCTTATGTTGAGACTTGCATCTGTCGTCCAGCTGCTGACGTATATTCCTGTAGGTTTTACATGGACAATGCCCATTATGGTTGAATCTATTTGTTTCAACTTCTTAATCAAGGCTTTCATTGATAATTTGATGTCATTGAATGCTGGTATCTTGAATTTCAATAATTTTTCATCTGCTTCTTTATACCAATTGAGAAGTAGGATGTAATGGAGGCTAGTAGTTGCTTGCCTATTATTCACCTAAAGTTGGAAGGCTTTGTTATCTTTTCCATGTAGATGGAGGAATAAGGGGGTGACCTTTATGTGAATATTGGTTTTGGTTTCCAATCCAATGTTGTTGATCCATAGGACTTCAGCTTCAAGTCCGCATTCACAATTTGTTGGCTTTTTCTGTCGTTTGGACCAACTTTCTTCCTCTATGGTCAGAATTTCTTCAACTGGTTTCTTTGAAAACCAGTTTATACATTTTTGAGACTTACAAGCAACAATTATGCCAACAAAAATTATAAGAATGCATATTAGTAGAAGGTATAAAAGGCTGTTGAGGCTTGTATGACCTGTATTGTGTCGGGTGCTTTTGGTGGATCTTGGGTAATTGGTTTTCCTTCTTGAGAAACCATGTCCCAAAACTGATTTAAATCCTGCAGTCATCCATAAGTGGCTTGCATCAATATGACTATAAACAACATAAAGGTTCCTAGGGCTTTGTAACAAATTGCAAAACTGACAATAGAATTCAGAATTACTAAAATGGTGATCATACTAAGCCACACATTTGAAGTCATTGTGGTGTAAGTTGATTTGTGTTGCATATTTTTTATTTCTGCCTGAATGGCATCTGACCTGGTGGCATAAATTTCCTTATTCTGTGTTGCAATTTTCATCAGTTTTTCATAATCATCAGTTTCATCATTTCATAATAGCTTCCAGTATGTTATCCCAGCTAGTGTTGACTATCGCAAAACTTACATTTCTTCTAGGAATGTTAATTGGTCCTGGTAGGTATGTGTTGCGATCAAGATTTGGATAAGTTGGGAGCAAATATTTGAATAAAGATGATGAAATTGGGTATAAGGTCTGTTTATTTGTCCGGTTTGAACAAGATACTGTAACTGGAGGCAGAAAAAGACCATCCGACTCCATAGCACACTGGCATGGCTGTTTTTGGATGCAAAATTCACATGTGTCTAGCAATTTTGTCTCACCATTACACTTCATCTTCCAATGCTTCTTTTGATCTAATAAAAGCCAGTAATCATCTCCAATTGCTTTCGCCATTGGTTGATCTGGTGTTGGTACAGCAGTGAATGAACATACTTTTGATTCATTCTTGAACTTTTGAGTAAGTAAAGACCATTCACATGTGTAAACTGTATCTAAGAATAAGGCAAACTTGCTGGGGCAAAGATAGTGTTCTAATTTCTGACAGAGTGCCAAATCTGAATCTGTTAACAATGCATAATGAGAGAATGTATGAGTGGATGCAACCCATGTATAGTTCAACTTTATGACAGTGCTCCAGTCTGCCACTGCTGCAAGTCGTATTGGTAACGTGTGCAGTTGCCATAAATCTAAGACTGTGGTTTCAGTGCCAACTGATGGCATTCGGATCGCAATATAAATAAGGTCATCTCTGATGATGAGGGACGAATATGGCTGATGGTAAAGTGCTGTTATATTTGTCGGATCAAAAAGCAACTTTGTCTTGACACCAATTTGTGAAAGCTGATGTAGTACTGATTGAATAATCTTTCGAAGTTTTTCCCGATTAACCAATGTCATAGGTATATAACCTTTTACTACATCATTGAAGTCAACATGAAGTAATCTTTGATGTTTATCCGCAATTGCTAAAAGAAATTCCGCTTTTTGCCGCCAACTACTATTTTCATTAAATCTTTTTGAAAAGTAATTTTGGAGATAAATTGCTGCTGTGAGTCGATTAATTCTGTCTTCAATGAGGGATTCAGCCTGGCTTCTAATATCAAATAATTGTGAAACTGTTTCATTAAGTTCTATGATTTGCTGATGGTTAATGGCAATGAGTTCTACTTGCTGTTTTAGTCGATCATCTGCAACTTTGGCCAATGCTACATGATCTTATCCAATGCATTTTACTTCTGAGTGCATCAATGAAGTCTGTTTTTCTAATAGGGTTGCACTTTCTTCAGTTTGTTCAATCTGTTTTGTTGAAGCAAATCCTATCCATCCACCAATGCCCATAATCACATCACTTATTATTGGAATCCACCTTTTCTTTCTTTGATGATGATCTGTGGTTAAATTCTTTTCTGTCCATTCTTGAATAAGTTCTTGTATGAAAAATTGTTGTTTCTTTTGGAATTGTTCAAGAAGTTCCATATTAAACTTTTGTTGTGATTCTATCTCATCGCAATGTTGTTCTATCGCTGATTGGTTAAAATAACTTCCATTTCCACATGTCATCATGATTTCACTAACAGAACATGGGAAATTTGGAGGCGTTGGTAGGCTGACATTCTGGGGCATGATTTGCATCAACACTAACATATAATCATGTGTATTGTCAATTGTAGCAACTTTTGTGGCAATAAATCCAGCTGATGGATTAAACACTGTATTTTGTGGTGAATCCAATGGAGTAGCAATAGTATCAGTTACCAATAAAATTCTAACAAGTAACATTGGGGTAAATATTATTCTAAGAGAAGTGATTAGAATCAGCATTACTGAGATTATTGGAAACAGTGGAACAGTTGATATGATTTGTAAGCTTGCCGTGGAAGCTACTTTATCTTTCTTTAATTGATCTACATGGGCAATTTCCTGTAGCGCATTATCATAGTCTGTGGCTTGGATTGTTACATTCGGGTATTTGACCCTTGTCACTTGATATGGTCCAGACCATTTAGGATCGAATTTATGTGCTTGAAAGTTTTGTTTCAGTACAATGTCTCCTTGTTCCATTGTAATATTCCGTGCTTTTCTATTATAATAATTTGCTTGTTTTTCCTGGGCAATGTGAATGTTTCCTGATGCTATTTCTCTCGCCATATCAAGATTCTGATGCATTTCATTTATGTATTCTTCATCAGCAACAGGAAGTTGGGGTTTGAGAGTGTTATTTGAGACTTCATTAGGAAAATTTGGCTCTCTTCCATACACCAAATAGAATGGGGAATACTTTGTGGTTTCTTGTTTAGCTAAATTATCGGCAAAAAGGGCATAACTGAGAATTTGATTCCAATTTGTTTTGTTGTTGTTCACATACATAGACATACTTGTTATCAAAGTTCGATTCAGTCTTTCAACCAGGCCATTACAATTTGGCTGATATCCTGATGTGAAGCTTTTGTGGCAGTTGCATTGAGCACATATTTCTTGCATTAATCTTGAGATAAAAGCTGGACCTCTATCAGAATGAAGGTATCTGGGTGCTGAATGTCTCAAAACAATCAAATACATGAAAGCTTCAGCTGCAGTTCTTGCATCACAGCTTTTAGTTGCTCGAGCTTCAGCATACTTGGTTAGATAGTCAATAAAAACAATAATGTACCGTTGGCCGAGACTACTTCTTGGCAAGGGGCCAACAAAGTCGACTGATACTCTGTGAAAAGGGCCATGGACTGGTATCTGAACCATGTCAGCTTTTGTGCATTGGTGTGCTGGTTTATAAACTAGACAATACCAGCATTGATTACAGTAACTTTTTATAGATGTGTACATATTGGGCCAATAATAACTCTTCAGGATTCTTTCATACGTCTGCTTGAACCCAAAATGTCCAGCATCCTTTTGATCATGATTTCCTTTCAAAATTTTCTCAACGTAATTTTGTGGGACAACTATTCTTGGTGCCTGTTTCATTTCTGGATCTATTCTGACCAAAAGCTCTTCAACTACTGCATAATGTGGTAATGTGAGAGATATTTGAAAAGCTTGTGTTTCATCTTCTGGTAGAATGCCCGTAGTCAAATATAGCACCGTTGCGGCTATAAATTTATCTTCATTTTGTGCTTCTTTGACATTAGGCTGCTGAATAGGATTTTGTACTACTGCTGCACATGTTTTTCTTGACAAAAAGTCTGCATTTGCATTTTGACGACCATGTCGAAATTTAACTTCAAAGTTGTACTCTTGAAGTTTCACTATCCCTTTTCCTATTCTTCCTGATAAATTCTTCTGACCTAACATGGTTTTAGGAGCTGCATTGTCCATATATACTGTAAAGTGTTGTTGGTGTAAATAGTGCGGAAATGTTTGGATTCCATAAACTACTGCCAACATTTCAAGTTGGTAAATAGGGTATTTTGGCTCTGCTCCTTGAAGAACTCTGCTGGCATAAGCAATGGGCCTATCAGTCCCATCACAGACTTGGGAAAGCACGGCCCCCAATCCTTTGGTTGAAGCGTCTGTTTGTAAAATGAACTCTTGTTCATAATTTGGTGTTATCAGGATTGGTGCAGTGGTCAAGGCTCCTTTCAGTTTCTGAAATGCATTGTCTTGTTCTTGTTTCCATTCGTATTTGCAACCATTTTTTAAGAGGTTAAACAATGGGCCGGCAATAATTGAAAAATTCTTTATGAATCTTCTATAATAGGAGGCCAGGCCCAAAAAGGATCGTAACTGTGAAACATTTGTAGGTGGCAAATATGTTTCTATGGCTTTCACTTTACTTGACTCTGGTGATATGCTATTTTTGCTGATTTTATGCCCCAGATAAGTCACATTTCTCTGGACAAATTTACACTTTTTCAAAGGAAGTTTTAGCCCTGCATTTTTCAACTGGGTTAAAACCATTTCTAATCTTTCCAGATGTTCTTGAAAAGTTTTTCCGAAGACTAGGATGCCATCCAAATACACTAAACATACCTCCTATTGCAATCCAGTCAAAACGACATCCATAAGTCGCTGGAAGGTTGCAGGGGCTGATGTTAGGCCAAATGGCATAACCAAAAATTCATATAATCCATTATATGTAATAAATGCTGTCTTCTCACAATCATTTTTGGCTACTGGAATCTGCCAATATCCAGATGCTTGATCCAATGATGTAAAGAACTCTGCCCTGGAAACTGCATCAAATATATCATCAATCCAGGGCAGTGGATAACTATCCTTATGTGTAAGGCCATTGAGTTTTCGGAAGTCAACACAAAAACGCTCTGTCCCATCTTTTTTTTGAATGAGTACTACTGGCGATGCCCAAGGTGACTTTGAATGCCTTATCACACCTTTCTGGAGCATTTCAGCAACTTGCCTCTTGACTTCTCTCTGTTTTGGTGCTAAAGGATAGGGCCTTTGTTTGATTGGAGGGTTATCACCTGTTGGAATTGTATGTTCTATTAGATTTGTTTTCCCAAAGTCCATTGAGGAACTAACAAACATTGATTTAAATTTGGAAAGCATATGGACCAGTTGATCTTTTTCATTTCGAGTCAAATTTGAATCTGACAAATCCAAATCCAAATTACATGAATCTTCTATACCTGTATGTTGTGTGACTATTGTTGCTGCATTGAGTGAAACCAACATATTATCTGTGCCTGCATATACCTGCACACGGCTGATTCTCGTATTTTTGTACAGTTTGATGGGAATATTTGTCATATTACAAATTTCAATAAGTGTTGCCCCACTGTTCACATGACTGATGGAATTTGTAGAACTTAGATGGTACTTTTCCATTTTCTTATGATTGGGTTCGAAAATCATACAATTCACCAAATGATATTGTGGTGGAATTGTGGCTGATAGAATAGTTGAGCTTCTTGGCATCAAAGTAATGATTTCTGGTAAAATCGCAGCACAATTTGTTGTCTGAGCTTCATTAGTTAAAGCCACCTTTATAGAACCAAATGACACGTGTTGTTTCTTCCAATGAAAAATTGTTGTTGCTTTCATTTTCATAAAGTCTTTGCCAATAATGATGTCAAAGGAACAATTTTCAATCACATACATGGGAAAAGTGATACTTTGTCCATCAATAATTTCAAAAGTCAGATTGACTTGACCAAGTGTGCTTGTTACTTGTTGATTAGCTACTTGAATATTCCAAACTTTTGCAGGTTGTATCGGCAAACCAAGTTTTTCTACAATTAGTTTTCTGATAAGTGAGATAGTTGAGCCAGTGTCCACAAGACTTTGAATTTGTTTGCTATTTGGCAGAATCTTAACACTGATCAGAGTTGAATCATTATCATGTTCGATGCTAGCCGTTGTGTAGTTAATGTCATAGCTCTTTGTTTGTTGGACTTTGGCAATAAATGCTGAAGATGCACAAGTAACCATCATTGCAGACACATTGTTGATGTATGTTGAAAAACTTGCTAATAAGCTGATAAAACATATGACAACTAGGAACCCTTGCAAAACTTCTTTTTTTAGACATCTGGTCCGATTTCTTTTGCATTTTTTCCCATGTCTCCCAATAAATATTAAATCTTCATTGTCCCCATTGGTATCGCCCACTTTGGGATGGCTTGGTAATCCAAGAAAAATGGGACAAAATAAATTCACTAGCCAATGCTTGAAGCTGACCTTTGTTCCGGTTTCCGAAGTAGCTTGGCTTGAAGTGATACTATTCAGATGGCCATTAACAAATTGATCAGAGGAGTCAGCTTCAAAATACGGATCCTGTTCTTCATAAAAAGAGTCTGATTGGGCCACTTCCTCCTCTGCTAATCTTTCACTATTTTGATTATGTACAACAATGGCATTGATCCGTGGCCTAGATGTAACACCATTGTTTCCATGTGGTTGTGCAGAACTGTTTCTGGCTGCTTGATTTTGAAGATTGTTATTTCTTTGACCAAAGCCAGGATTTGAAGTTGACACGGGCCCTTGTCGCCTTCTTGCCTGATCTTCAGCTCGTTGTCAACAAGTTGTTGCAAAGTGGCCTTGTTCACCACAATAGTAACAAGTCACGCCTTTATTTGAAGCTTCCACTGGATTTGTTTTCGGTACAAACCATTGTCCTTGATTTTGACTATTTGGGTGTGGCTGTCATTTAGCAAGTTGCCTTTCTAAGTTACTCACTCTTCGGTCCAAATTTGGTTGGATGGGCTGTACTTCAGTTATGTTGCATGCTTGCATTTGGTTGTGTAGTTCTTCTTCTTGTGCAATATGTACTGCATCTTCAAAACTGATTGGGCGTGCATGCACTGTCCATCTTCGGATGGATGGTTGGAGGCCATGAATGAAAAAGTCCTTTGCAATCTCATATTGCATGTTCATATTCCAAAGAGGATAAGCAGCTTTGACCAGTTCTCTCATTACTTGCGCATACACTGCAACAGATTCACCTTCTTTCTGATGACATTGCACCAGATCCATTCGTTTGACTGAAGAATTTCGACCTTCAGGAAAACGTTCCCCAATTGCATTTATGATATCTTCAAATGTTTTTGGTGCTTCCGTACTGTGGATGATGTCATTATATGTTGTGAGGGCGGCACCATTAAGGAAGCATGGGAAGCATGCTAGTTTTCGTTGACTGTCGAAATTTTGAAGGATTGCATATCTATCAAATGCTTCTTTCCATCGCAAAAAACTTTCATTGATATCCCCATTAAATTGAAATGGTGCGGCAAAAACTGATGCTGGTGGTGATGAGGATACTGAGATGGAAGCTTGCATGGATGGCACATGTGATGGTGGAACACATTCTTGCTGTTGCATAGCTTCCTGGCTTTGCATTGAGTCAGGGGCGATTCTTCTAAAAATGTTTTCTTTTGACTGAGCCACTTTGACCTGATTTTCAAATATTCAATGATTTTGGTTCGAATTGTACGTCCTGCCAGTTGAACGCCAAAAATGTAACGGCAAATTTTGTAGGCTAATTTATTTCAAGCAACAAACAGTAAAAGATGGCCGGAACAACTAACTAACTTTCATTTTTACACAAGCATATATTATAAAATCTTTCTCATTCAATATTCTGCTAGAATGTCAAGGTTCACTTAATATTCAATCAAAACTTTACCCAATCATGCATGACACAAAATAAATGACAGATACACGTGAAAGCCGAAACTGCACATTATTATGCAGGAAAACATTCTAAAACTTGAAAACAAAGATGATGCAATAGCGTTCACCATTACAACTGTAGCTACGTGAGTTTTGATTTCCAGACGAAATGAATATCATTTTCGTTCTTAGCGCATCAAGTTATACCAAATGTCTGATTTCCAGGTATTGTTAATTTTTTATTTATGAGAACCAAGTTGAATCCTCTCAGAAATCGGATATTAAAAAATTGCGTGAAATTGTGATTTCATCAATAGAAACTATGACTTGACAACAAAGAATCACAATTTCACTGAAAAATCGCTGGAAACTGTGATTTCAGTACAACATTGCTGGAAATCACAATTTTACTAAAAAACTGCCAGAAATAATAAATTTATTTTTAAAAAATGCCGAAAATCGCAATTTCATAAATGGAAACCATGATTTAACAAAACAATCGCAATTTTACTAAAAAATCGCCTGAAATCGTAATTTTACTGAAAAAATCAGTGAAAATAGCAACTACTAAAAAACTTCTTGAAGCCACGATTTAAAAAAATGGCTGGAAATCGCGATTTTACTATAAAAGCCACAACAAATGGCAATTTACCAAAAATGCAAGTCATTAATTAAACACAAAAATCTGACAACCCGTCATGCTGGATTGTCTATTGCCGTTTCTTGAAACAAGATTACTTTCTTTAGTTTTACAGATGTATTCCATCAAAAATAGTGTCATCTTGATTCAACTGATATAGCAACTTGTTGTTCAAAGACATTGGGACTTTTGAAATCATTTAGTCAGTTTTAAAGTTATTGTGAACAGTTATCAAAGGGAAATTCAGAGTCAACAGACCTACTAAAATGGGCAGACTAGTTTATAGGATAATGCGCCGATGGGGCAGGGGAAAAGGAGAATATACTCGATGAAAGTCTTCAATGCTGAAAAAGAGGTGGACAAGGTTGTAAAGGGGGTGGACAAGAAGTTTCCGCCCAAAAAATTACAAAACAATACATTTTCCACCAAAAAAAATCATTAAAATTATTCACCTAAAAGAAGGGGGTGAATGGACATTTTGCCCTTTATTTTATCTTTGGAAAAGTATATTCTGCAGCTGAGTGCATGTTTCAACCAACATTTAAATGTCTGTCAAATGTACACATAAGGATATACATGTGTCAAATAGCCATTCTATAGTACAATGGCATCAAAACCAGTTAGCCATGCACATGTAAGCATATTAGTGCTGTGATTGGCATGTCAATATTTATATCAAAATCAATATTTGATTAATAAATGTGTTTTGTATGAATATCAAAAATTAGTTTTTTGATACCGATCAGATTACGTGAATTAACTGTGGAAATTGCATATTGAGCACTTCAACTAAAAAAAAGTTTAACTTTTTGACGAAGTTGAAGTTGAGAATTCGTATTTTTAACTCAGCTCAACTGGTTGGCTGCTTGAGTGTTGATTTTGAGCAAATACTACTCATATGTTGATTTTGAGAAAATCTTTAAATTTTTCAGCATAGTATTTTTATTTTCTGTCCAGCTTCCAAGCACAGCACACCACAACTAGTCTCTCGATCAAACTTTGACATTTTGAGAATTTCTGTAAAACATATTCATGATACATTTCTCAAATTATTTCCTGCTCGAGAAATTTAAAAAAAAATGTTTTTCAGTTTGTGCTGCTGAATGATGTCTGCCATTAATTTTCAAAAAAGAAAGGATATTGTGCATGAAAAAAATTTTTTTGAATCAAAGGGAACATGGAAATCAAAAAGCCGAAGAATTAAGAAAGTATCACTATATCAAAGTGAAATTTCGGCCTTTTGTCAGTAAAGCAAATCTGTCAAATCAGCAGTTGAATATACAGATGTGCCAAATCCAGATTTAAGTGGGTATATGTGTTAAGAGCAGCCATATAGGAACACCCTTGTGTTAAATCCATAACTAAAATGTGTGTCAGTCCCAACATTGAGCATATGAACACACTTGTGTCAAATGTATGTGTAAGCATCAACATGTGCGAAATCGACAGATAAGGTAAAAACGCAGATTCAGTGGGCAAAAAATCAGTTTAATAGACATTAAGCAATGCACATTGGCAATGCACAGTGTTGTACACCCCAGCAGCCAATTCTTTGGTCAAGAAAATTTCATGAGATGAAGTTTATGGGGGTAAGTTACCTCTACAGGAGTATAATTCATGATACATTCTGTAGTTACGGGCTAATTTACCACCTGAGTTTGTCATTTAATGGCTCTGAACATTCTAGGGAATAGTCAGCACTAACCCACGATAACTTGCAGTATTTACTTTGGCCTTGCATCCATGGGGGTAAGTTAACTCCATTACCGGTTGACTAAATAATGTGCATAAGTTACCCCTCTTTTGGGAAAGGTTACCCTATGGTATGTACCCCTGGACAGGAATAAATTACTCTCTGACCAAAATAACCAGGCCCAAAAATAGAAAAATTAATCTTTCAGATGTTATGGAACTTTATTTGCTGTCTCATTTGTTCATTTGACCCCAGGAGAGTTGTTGCTGCACGAAGCTGCAGAATATACTTTTTCAAAAATGTGGGTGGGTAATTCTAGTCTACTCTTTTTTCGGCATTGAAGACTCTCATCAAGTATATTCTCCTTTTTACCTGCCCCATCGGGGCATTTTCCTATAAACTAGTGCAAATGTATTTCTGCGATTTTTGGTGGAAGGGGTTTCTGACCATGGAGAATGCAATCAACGCAATCACGTTACACAATAAATGTCCTGTGTGTAAACAAAAGTGTTTCTGTGATTTTTTGACTTGAGGGGTTCTTGACCATGGAAAATTCAATGGATATGGTCACTTTTCCCTCTGTTTACGACGTGTTTTAAGTTTTATGCAGTTTACACATCTTTTACTTTTACCGAAAGTGAGAATTTGTAGCTTGAAGATTGCTTTTCATTGTTTCTTTGATATGAAGATGGCCAACTTTAAAACTTCAATGTGCTTTTATGAATGTTTCCATGCATGGTTGAAGCACAATAAAAAGTGGTGGACTAGTTTATTTGAAAATACCCTGATGGGACAGAAAAAAGAAGAATATACTTGCTTCGATAGTTGCCAAGCTAGAAAAAGGAGTGAACTAGAATTATGAGAACTTGAGTTAAAGTTTGAAAAATCCACTTTTGTTATATTGGATTTTTATTCTTTTTCATTAGAAAATGTTTCATGCCCTGGAAAAGTATATTCTGCAGCTGAGTGCATCAGCGCATCTGCCAATCATTGATGCACATAGGGTGGGGGAGTAAACCCTTCCACTGAGACTCTGGATACACCTGGCTGGCTTCTGGAAAATTTCAACTGGCTACCCCTGGACTTTTTCAAAATCTAAAAACCCATGGAAAAATAGTTTTTTAGCAAGAATTAGTAAAAATTCAAGTTTGTTTTGAAAGTTCATTTTTTGCTCTTCCACTTTCGCCTCCTCGAAAATGCTTCCCATGCACCTCTACTTCAACCATACATATGCAGCTCTGAAATTTGGGGGAGGGTGCCTACAGAAGGGCTGGACCCTGGTTCTCTGTGACAAAAATCCCAGAAAGTTTACGAAACATTTTTTTCATTCAGGAAAAGACTTCCAATGTCAAAACTCTCGGGGTACTTAGCCCCCATATCACTAGTCACATATGTAGACTTCCAACTGCACTCGACGATTTTACTTAATTCACCATCAATTAAACAGGAATCCACTGAGGTTGACGCATAAAATCCAAATGGGGTTTTTGGAGAAAAAGCTACAGCATGAAGTCTTCTCAGAACTAGATCAATTGTGTGCCAAGTATTAAAATTGTGCAAGTGAGGAAAAAATCAGAAATTCAAAAACAAGATTGACATGAAACATTGCCTTACAAATATGGCATTTTCATTCAACAGGCACTATCAATAGTGCTAAATTTTTGTTCAATGTGACATACAATTCAAGGCAGAGGTTGATCAAAAAGAACTATAACATATTAAGATTTCATGGCACAGAGCAGAGCAAGTTTGCCCACCACATTAACAGAGATAGAAATGAGTAATTAGTGAATAGTGTTTCCTATGTGGGTGCCTGATACAATTGTTTTCATATAAAATCGAACATGCATCCATTTAGGGACACAAGTATGGTGATGATAATTGTGTCAGAGTAGGATGTGCATGGCTGAATCAAAAATTTTTTAAAGGCAGTTTTGTGATGTTTTATCCTGTTGCCCTGTTTGCAGGTAGTGCACAATGGCTGCAACCAAAGCCCATATCTGCTAAAGGTTCAACCTCGAGCACAAAATTGAAAAGCAACCACCTCAGTTTCAGCTATTGCACCAACATGTCAATGATATCAAGTGTTAGCTATAATCTCGATTTTGTCAGAATTTTCCCCACCTCGAGCTATTGGGTTGCACTATTTTCTCATGTTTTTAATTTCTAAACTATCATTCTTGAGCCTGGTCTTAAACTTCAGTATTCGCTAATCCTAAGCCCTTTATGAGATTTGTTAGTACTGCAAGAGAAAAATCTTGACATTTTGATTAGCTGGAACTGAAGATTAGTGGTTCACGCTTTAAAAATTTTTTGACATGGGTACCGAGTCTTCATAGTATTCATGTTACTCTGGTACTTTGCATAACCAGCATGGGTACTACATTTAAATACTTGAACATCAGAGTATATAAGTGTTTTACCCACACAATATCTTTTTAGAAATTCGGGTAAATAGGTCATCCTGATTACCTAGATAGCACACAGGTTTCATTTTTGACCTGAATACCCAGGTATACCCGTGTACCCAAAATACCTGGGCACCCAGTATGAAGCACGACTGAGGATCAGCAACTTTAATCCATGAATTCAGATTATTCTCAGATTGAGTCAGCGCAACTAACTCCAAGTTTTTCATTGTCTCTCATGATTTTCATTATATTTTCATTATAGGCAAATGTAAATGGCCCTTAAATTTATTTCCTGGATCCAGTTTCACCACAAAACTCCGTATTAGGAGTAAAATGTCACGAGTTACGAGTCCCATGTTAAGAGGACTACAAATGGCCATCTCACCAAAAATCAGAGTTTACGAGCAATGAATTATGAGTCTAGCAGTGCTATGAGTGACCGTTTCACCAAAAAATAAAGGTTTATGAGTGTGCATCATGTTCGAAGGCAACGATTTTATGAGTGTTACGAGCGACAGTATTTCGTAATTTATGGCTGTTCAGTTTCACCAAATGAGTTGCCCATCATTATGATAATGAAAGGACTCATAGATTTGATGAGATTTTCACGGACTGAAAGTGGGTCCGTAAGACTCATAGCTTAGTGATGTCTGAGCGTTTTTGTCATTTGTTTTTTTTGTCAAACAAACAAAGAAACAATAATTTGAATCTTTCTCCGAAATTACTGCATTTTGGGCGAAAAACAAGCATTTTTGACATTTTCCTGAAAACCCTCGAAAAATCACAATTTTTATGAAAAACCAGTATGTCGACCAAATCGCCCGTGCAAAATAATCCTCCCCCTATGCCATTCCCCTCCTGTAGAAATCAAGGGTGCCTTCCGTCATCCAGCAAGCCGTGAACTCAGAAATCCACTTTGAAGGGTTCCCCCTCCCGTATATAATATATAGAGGGGCAGAGCAACGCCTTTGATTGGCTAGTTTCAGAAATGTGCCGCCCATCTTGATTTCTTTTCAAGATGGCATCTTGATTTTCTTCAAGATTGGATCTTGATTTTTATTTTAAGATGTTATCTTAATTTTTTCTCAAGATGCCATCTTGATTTTAATCAAGATGCCATCTTGATTTTGTTTCCAAGATTGTCTCGAGAAAAATGCGATGCATTTCAAAAAATTGTGATGCACTTGAAAAGAAGTCGAACTTCGAGAAACTGTTACACCTTGATTTTTTTGCGATGCATCTTGAAGTTTTTGCGATGCATTTTGAAAAAATCTTGTGCGTCATGTTCGAAGGCAACGATTTTTTCCAAGCGGTAACAAATTTTTTCAAATTATAACACATTTTTCCAAGTGGTAACGAGTTTTTCCAAGTGGCCCTTCTTGTATTCCGTATGAATGACCAACAAAAATAAATAATCTGCAAAGATCTAGAAATTTTTTGCAATTTCTTTGGATGTTTTTAATAAAATTAACTTATCTTCACAATAAATTTAGAAAATTTCTGTAAAATTGGCGAATTTTCAAAAATGTGATAAAGATGATTTTCCATAGAGATTGAAAGATTTTTCGAAATTGTTATATGTTTTAACAAAATCTAACAAATTTTTACGAGAATTGAGATTTTTTTTGTAAAATCGTTCACACAATAGCTTGACACGAAAATTACAGCCTGTTCCTGAAAAGCTGTCAGTAAAGTTACAGTAATCCCGTTTCATGGAAACTGTTGTTTGGCTTAAGATGCGTACTCATATTGAGAGAGAATGAAAAGAAAAAGATCAGAGAACATGCAAAATTGTTGTTTCACACAAATCTGTACTCAACTGTTTATAAATAATACTATCAAATCAGTTAGGTACCATCACTGTAACTATATCGCCAACTTTTGGAAAACTTGGCCAACTATGCGAGACAGTCAATCTAGCCATATGTGACATCATTTGAACAGAATCGATGCAAAATTCAAAAGAAACAAAACAAATTAAAATTAATTCCGACGTCATCACAGAATAATCTAACCAAAGAAACCAAATATTTCCCGATGAGATTATAAAAAGATTAAAAATTCCCGTATAATGAGTGGCAAAAAACACCCATAAAAGGATCATTTTACAAGTCCTATGAAAAACATGGCGAAACACTCTTACTAGGGACTCGTAACTCAAAGTACGTCACTCATAGCACAAATTGCGTCACTCCTACATTGTTTTCCATCGCCCGAAGGTTGCAGTTCATGCCCCATTGCACGAGTAAAGCTGGGTATATACTCACCCGTACCCACATGTCTCCGGGGTGCTATGTCCCCGGGGTGCTATTGCATGTATCTGCAATGTTTTTATTGTTTGGCCGTGCTCGTATGTTTTATATGTTGGTTGTTTATTTCTATATTTCTTGGAGTATTTTTTAGGAAATGGAGTTCCCGAAAGATAAAGTGGGTGCATTAATCGAAGAAATTCAAAATTTCCTGTCACTTTGGAACAAAAAATCGAAAGATTATAAGGATTCGGCACTATGGGAGCGAAATTGGACGAAAATTGGTCATTTATTAGATTTGGATTGTAAGATTTAATTTCATTTAATTTTGTCTTAATTCAAACGGTTGAATGAAAATAATGTTTTAAGGGAGCGCATGCGGCAATGAATTGGAATATTTACGAGATAATTTTCAAAAAAATTTGAAAAAAGCATCTGGTTCTGGAAAAGCGCCAAAATGGGAGTTTCATAACACGCTTTTATTTCTTTGTGAAACTATGGATATTCGACAGTAATTACATATTTGAAATTTCAAATTCTTCTTTGAAAATGATGTATCTGAAATGTATTTTAAAACTATGTTATCAAATTTCAGCTTAATGCCATTTTAATTGTCAAAAACAACCAAATTTTATGGGTTAAGCAAAAAAGGGGTAGCTGGGTTCTTAGTGCGGTTACCCACATCCACGCTTCTCTGATTCAAAGTTGGGTAGGTAGGAGGGGGATTACCCCCTTGTCCTCCCAACTTTTACGCTCTTGTCTGGTTCAAATCTTTATCTACCCAGAATGATGGAATTGCAAGTTTTAAAGTTTTCTATTTTACAGAAATGAGACTAATTTTAAAATGCCATTAAATGAGACACCAACATCAGCAGGCCTTGGTGCCATTGATTTGGACAGGGGAGACATTTACAGCGAAATGGGTGATCATGTCATGTCAAAAAATTTCGATACTAGTCAACAAGAGGGCGATTTTGAGTGGAGTGAATTGGCCAAAAATGCGAGAGCAACATCGATTGAACATCGGCCAACCTCGATGACACCAAAAAGTTGCTTTTCGGACGATTTTCAGCCAAAATCGAAGAAAAAACGTGCAGCAAAGGACGAGTTGGACCAGCTTTTTATGGATACTGTAAAAATGGCCCAAAATAAACCGGATGAAGATGAAGCTTTGGGTAATTTTGATGAATTCATAAAGAATTTTTAAAATGGAAGCAGATATGTAAAAAGAACAATTTTTCAAAATTAAAGTCAAATTTCAGCTAGAAATTGGGATTTTCTCTAGAAATGAACAATTTGCATAAAAAAAAGAATTGTCTACTATTTTAAATACTTTGTGTTTCAGGACATATCATTGCCAGCACAGTGGCCCATTATCCACAAAAATGGAAGCTGAAGATCAGAACTAGAATGATGCAAATGTTGGAGGATGTGAATGAAGAGTATGAAGCCAGTTTGTGAAAAATGGTCCATTTTATTTGACATGTGAAATACAATGAAATGGTTGAAATTAAAAAAAAAATACAATCTACTATGCATTAATCTAAATTTTGCCTTGCCATGGGACGGATCCTTCTTCTGACATGAAAAACTCTGCAAAATTGTTTCTAACTTCATTGGCTTTCCAGCTAAAATTGTTTGAACCAATGTTAATTTTTTGCAGCTTAAGGCAAGTATCATGTTGAGTAATAATTCTCCATTGACCACTGGCCACTGACCCATCAGTGTTCTCATAATCCACAAAGTTGGGGGGTAAGTATCGTGGTTAAACTGCTTTCAAATTGCTATCAATTAAAAAATTGTGTAAAGCAACGGCTGCTTTGATGGCAAAATTAGCATTTTTGCGACCCATTGATATAGGTTTCTTGAATACACACAAATGCCCTGCCAAAATTCCAAATGGGTTTTTGACGCACCTCCTTGCCCTAAAATAAAGTGTACTTTTTAAACAAAACATAATTGTAATTAAAAGTTATGTTTATTATAAAGAATTTTTTCATTTGCAAAATGATAAATTATTTCTATTAAACTTTATACCTGGACAGTCAATAATTAAACACGCGTTGTTTAAGTTCATTAGTTTTTCCAGGAAATGGTTTTAAAATGTGTTGATGCAATTTAAATGCATCATCAGCAATAAACACGTGTGGACATTGAGTCATTGTCACAGCTAAATTGCCAGATTCCAGTAAATTTAGGGTGCCATTATTGGACCTGTACAAAATTCGTCGAAAAGTTGATTCTTTAAATGTTCAACTATCATTTTGGCTTCCTTTTCCACCAATATCCACAATAAAAAACTTGTAATGGCTGTCGAAAATGGCCATCAAAACAATTGAGAATGTGCCCCTGTAATTGTAAAATTCGCTTCCAGAATTCGAGGGTGCCTAAAAAAATGGCATTTTCTGTGAAACATATGTTTACAAGTTGAGAAATTTCAAAAATATTACTGTAATTTGTACATGCTTCCCATCGATTGCACCCAGACAAAGAGGGAAATTCCAATAGATCCAAAAATCATCAGCAATTTGGCGCCATTCATGCACATTTGCTGGACTTTTAACAAACTCATCCTTTAAATTGTTCCAAATTGCACGAGTCGTTTCATTGAATATTTTTGCTACAGTATCGTAGCCCATCCGATAATTGTAAGCCATGCTTTGTCTTTCATTCCTGGACACCAATAGGCTAAAAATAATATCAAAACTGCACAATTTTACTGTTGCTAAAAAGTATGAAATGTTACCGTAAAGTCAAAGCTAAACGCTCGTCAGAAAAGATGGGCATCACATGTGTATAACTGTGCATTATATCATGTCGAACCTTTTTGTCCACAAAATCAAACTGGTCGGGCATCATTCTGATATAATCCAAATACCACTGGGGATCGCGCGACCTCAGTTTTCGAATAAACTTGTGATATTGCCTGAATTGTTGACAATATAAATTTACTGGCCAAACGTACCAGCGTCTTATTTGGCGTTTGTGGCGTCATTTTCTGTATTGGTGAACCATAGCCACGTAGGCTAATTGACTTAAAGGCATTTTTCGTTAGAAATAGTCCTAAAATTAAAAATGTTCAAGAAATAAGCTGAAATTTAATTTAAAATTAAGATTTACACTATCTTTCCAATTAAACTTGACTTTTCTTGATACAGTTATGTACAACTTTGCACATTTGCAGATAAATTGTCCGACCAGCAGTCAGAAAATGGCTGATCAACACTGTTTTTTCCCCCAATGACCCATATCCCAAATGGGGAAAGAGGTCAAAATTTTTTTCCCCATTTCCAAAAAATGGATTTTTTTGGTAGTTTTTGATCAAAAACACATGTAAATGCTTCTTCCTAATGTTTTGAGCAAGAAAATTAATGATTTTACATTTTAGACTACCTACAGTCAGCGTCTGATGTGCCCAAGAGGTAGATATTGACAAATATTAATAATTCGGTGTGGAGCGCCAAAAATTTCCACAGTTTTTTGTGAGAACGCATAAAACTCCATCAAAATTGAACAATTTTGGGGTGAAATTTTTTCCCCATTTCCAAACATTTGATTTTTTTTGATACCGAAAAATTGATTATTTTGATACTTTTTGATTAAAAACAGAGAATTAATTGATTATTTTATATTTAAGTACTTTCAGAGAAATAGGAACTCAAAATCGCAAATACAATAAACACTAAAATTATCTACTAAGCAATTCAATGCTCTAGACACTTAAAAATAATACTGAAACACAATAGCAACAAAGTTAGACCCCTTAAAGTCTGCGCCGGATGCGCCCTGAAGATAGATAATAGTAAATATTGTTAATTCGGTGCCGAGCACTGAAAATTTTCATGATTTTTTTTCTGTAAAACACGTAAAAATGCATCAAAATTTAGCGTTGGGGGTAATTTTTTCCCCCAATTGGGGGAAGAGCCCAAAATTTTTTCCCATTTCCGATTTTTTCCCCAAAAACCCTGTTTTTTTGGGGGGGGAACAGTGCTGATCAAATCAAAAATTGTCTAAAAAATAAATTGTAAAATCTACAGTACTTGTAAACTATCGTTTTTTGCTCATGGCGCATGATTGTACTTGATTTTCCAGCCCTCCCTCACACCCTTACGCATACAGTTAAATATATTCAAATGCGGCCCGCAATGAGGCCGCATGTGTATTTTTGGCTGAAGTATATTTTGACAACCCGCATTTTGGCCACGCATTGGCAGGTCGCAAAACTGCTCCGCACGTGCATATGGGTAAGTATATACCCCGCTTAAAGCTGGTGAAACTCATTTACTCCTAGAATTCAACACTCATAGTACTTCTAAGACTCATAATGTTGTGGTGAAACTGGGCCCTGATCTCCAGTAAGGCTACATTTGTTGAAATCCCAACAGCTGCATCGATCATTTTGAAATGAATAGAGTATAGAAATTAGGAAATCTATTTGATAATCTTGAAATGGTTGAAAAGTGATCGTCAAGGACGTTGCATCATCAAGGAAAAATTAAATGATTAGTCAATGAGCATTCAATAATTTTGGATAAAAATTTGGTGCGGCCTCATTGCATCCATCATTTCAAATGAATGGAGTATAGTATAGGAAGCGCAGATTACAAAATGTAATGAACTAATGCATTGCGCTATGGAACCTGGAAAAATAGATTTTGATGATTTTATTCTTATCAGAGCTTCAAATGGGTTCTGCAATTCTCACCTTATTGATAAGGTCTGATAAATGCTTTTATAAAAATCAAAACATTGCCATGCAATATTTATAAAAGTAAAATTTTTTTCCTTTGCGCATGAAACCATAAACCACCACCAGCGGTCAGATGCTAGTAATTCCATCGCCTCTAGGGATCAAGCCTGATAGCCAGACAAGGTCTAGCCACAGGCCACGGGCAACCATACTTATGGTAAGTAGATGAGTGCACGTTTCATAGGAAGGTTTCCGGGGCGTTCATGTTGATTCTTAATTAAGCATCAGAAGTCTTAATTTGGTTCTTTGTTTAGGATCCCAAGTCTAAAATGGGTATCTCAAAGAGGGGTATACTCATGTGAGTGATCCCCACTGAGCGATTCCGAAGTCAATGATTCCCAACTAAGCAAAGTCCCCTGAGAAAATTACCAATTAAGCGATTCCCATGTGAGCAATTCCCAATACATCAATTCCAAACAAGCGATCAAGAATTTTATAACTTCTTCTTCATATTTTCTTTCTTTACCCCATATTTTTCTCTGTATGTATTTCTTTTTTCTTTCGTTTATTTTGTGTCTTGCTTATATTTTCGTTCATGTATGTTCTGACGTTTTAATCTTTTGACTGTGCTTCCTTCCATTTTCTTCCTTCTTATCTAATTTTTTCTTCTTTTGCTCATGGTACAGTACATTACAAGTTGTCATTTTAAATAACCGTAGTCTTCCATATAATTCTTGTACAGTTCAGCATGCTTGGGTCTTTCATCATTGTAAGTGTGAAAATCTTCAAAAAATATAAACAAAAGAATGCTGGAAGAGACAAAACATCAAAAGAGAGGAAACATCTACAAAAATAAAGACATAAAGAATAAGTGAAAATAGGTGGAAATGCATCAGGAGAATAGAAAGAGAACCATAAATAGGTGAAAGCAAAAAACTAAGATGAAAAGTGGGTAAGAACGAAAAAAAATCACAAAGGATAAAATTAAATAGGAAATAGAGTGTGTCAAATTGTATAAAAATTATATGGAAGACAATGCTGACTGTAATGTATTGTTTCATGAGCAAAAAAGAAAAAAGCAGATGACAAGATAAAAGAAAATGAAAGAAAGCAGAGACAAAAGATAAAAAGGCAAAATCATACATAAACGAAAATGTAAGCAACACACAGGATGAAAAAAAAAGAAATATATATAAAGACAAATATAAGATAAAGGAGGAAAATCTGAAGAAAGTGTTGTTACATTCTCTATCGCTCTTCTGGAATCGCCCAATAGGGAATTCACTCATTTGTGAATTTGCTCAATTGAGAATTGCTCCCATGGGAATCACTCATTTGGGAATTTACTCATTTAAGAATTCGGACAATGAGGAACCGCTCACATGGAAATCCCTTAATGGGTAATTCGCTCACTTGGGAATTTACTCCCTTGGGAATCACTCAATTGGGAATTGCTCAATTGAGAATTGCTCAGTTGGGAATCACTCAGTTGGGAATCACTCACTTGTGTTATATTTAAGATTTGTTGAGGGGACTCTGGCTTGATGATCCACCAAAAATATAAATGATTTTGAAGCCAAGAATGATTGAAGCAGGATTTGATTCCAAGATGTTCAGACCTTAAAAAATAGGACTCACCACTGTTGGGCCTGGGCAGGAAAACTTTTTCCACGAATGCAGCAGCATGAAAACTATTCGAAAATAAAATGAAAATTGAATATTCTAAATCGCCAAATTGACCGAGGCTGATGTTCTAAGCTTGTTTTATTGGCGAGAAGCCAGAGAAGTCGACTAACTGGTGGTAAAGTGGGTGAGAATGTGAAGTGAATATTAAGACAGAAATGAAATCCAAAAAAAGACTACAACACCCGCCTCCCTTGGAGCACATCACCTTAAGTGATCAAACTGAAGGTTATAGAGAAAGTCATTGTCGTGTTGAGAATTCCTCTCCTCAAATAAGGGCAAAGTGTAGTAAGGGAATATTTGAAAGGGTGAGGCAGTGACTTTCATGGGATGCGAAGTCATGGCTCCTCTTGAGGGCGATGTACACTGGGATGTGTGAGAATGGTCATTGCCAAAAAACACACAAAGAGAAATACTTCACAGGGCTGGTCAAACTCTACAGAAGCTCTAAAATTAAAGTAAAAAGAGGGGCACTGAGATTGTAATTTTTGATCAAAATAAGAAAGACAAAAGAAAAGAAAGAAAGTTACACAGAAGAACAAAAGACTGAGCAGTTTTGGACTTCAATGTTTGATTTATTGAAGAGCAGTGTAGTGACTGGAATGGGCTCTAGAAATATGTTGCAGCAGTGGTGGATGACCTTGTGGAGGATGGACGTTAGCATTAGGGATGATGTTCAGATGATCAGGAGAAATAGAGTTGACAGGAAGAGGCATAGGAGGTAGAGCTTGGACTAATGGCAAATGAAATGGGTTGAGAATGCACAGAGATGTGGCAGCTTCACTTTGACCATTGGCACAATTTTCAGCCAAGTTCACTGGGAGATCAGGGGCTATCAAATTAGCCTCGCTGACTTTGCTGGGTAATTTTTTAATGACATCAACAGAAAAGGAGTAAGCTTCAAGATAGTGGTCAGGGCGAGCAGGGAGGGACATTCATGGAGGGAAAGCGTAAGAGTAGTGGTTTGAAACACAACAAGACAGCCAAGATTGTTAGCCCATCTGGGATTCCAGGAAAGGGTGGTATGGAAGAGGCTGTCTGAAAAGTATCGACAGTATTGCGGAGGTAAGCAGGAAAATAATCATCATGGAAAAGTTGATAGAAAGTAAGGACTGCAGCATATGCTAGCTGGGCAATGGCAGTTGAAATAGGGATATAGTGGAAAGTGATGAAATCAAGGTTAAAATGGTTCTGCAATGTTATGGGTGTGAAATATTTCCAGATGTACTTGTTGCAGTGGCTGTAGATGAGGTAGATTGAGAAATTGAAGGGGCGGAGGTAGTGACAGATGTTGTGACAGTAGAAGTCAGAGAAGGAATGGTAGATGAAACCATAGATGTAGACAGAACCAATGTTGAATGAAGTTGAGATGCCCAGTTTGCTGCGGTAGACAGTGTGGACGAGGTTGGTTGAGAAACAACTGTAGAGGTTGGTGGAGCAGTTGAAGGAGGAGGAGTAGGAGGAGGTGGAGATTGAGCAGCAGGGGCAGCAATTTACTGTCACAGTACCTTCTGATAATCAGCAGCTGGAGTTAAGGGTGAAGAAGGAGGTGCAACTCACACAGCCATCGCTGCCCATTGGTTAGTGGTGGGTTGTTGCTGAGCAGCAATTGGTTGATGAACAGCAGAATAAAGAGGAGGGGCAGTAGACTGAGCAGTTTCTTATGATTGATGTTGGGAATAATGATGAGAGGCGGTCAACACAGCTGTGGTAGTTTGCGGGGGTATGCAAAAATCAGGTGAAAAGGTGATTGAGAAAAAGGAAAGAATAGTTCCAGAAGAAGCCTTGAGAACATGTTTAGTTGGTGGAGGTTTCTGAGCAGTAGATTGCTGAAGAGGTTGAGGTTGTGGGGAGCCTTTAGGAGTGACAAGAGATTGATGCAGTTGGTATTGTTGAGCCGTTAGAGGTGCAGGTTTAGCTTTAGTGGCCTCAACACCTTTAGAGGTGGCTGGAGTAGATTTGGAAGCAGGTTCATGAGATTTACCAGTTTTGCCATGGGTGGTGTTAGTCTTCTGCATCTTTAATTGCTTGCAGAGCTATTGAATGAGACAGCTTTGGATCTGGATTGGACCTGAGACAGAGCATCAGAAAGTTGTTGATGAGTAAGTTTAGGACCAGAAATACGAACAGAAGAAGTATTTGAAGGTAGTTGCAGTTTTGTAGCAACAGCTGCCACTTTGTTTTCAATTGAGATTTGTCAGGTCGGGGAGTGAGTATCTTAGAGGGCTCTGAAGATCATTTGAAAATGTTCCAGATGTTATTCAAGGGTTCTTGAAAAGACTATAATGTCATCAATGTAGACGAGACGGATTTTCCAGATATATGGGTGGAGGATTTTTTTTATAAGACATTGAAATTCTGCAGGTACATTTTAAAGCCAAAGAGTAAAACCTCAAAGCAAAAAATTCCTTCCTGGCAGATAAAGGTAGCTTTGTCTCTCGATTTGGTATCAAGGGGAACTTGCCAGTATTCAGCTTTCAGATCCAACGTTGTGAAAAACTTAGCTTTTTTTGACATCTAGGTAGTTGTAAATTCAGGGAATCAGAAAATGATCACTGGGTGTAACCTCATTAATGCCTCTATAGTCCACTACTGGTTGCCAAGAAGCATCCTTTTTTACCAGAAAAAGAGGAGCAGCCCATGGGGAATGTGAGGGTTTGATAAAGTCTTTATCGAGCATTTCTAGAATATGAGATTTAACTATAGGATGTTGCTAAATCGGAGCACAGTAGGCACACTAGTAGTGTCTAGTAATAGATTTCACATTGTCAGTATCAATGTTCACAGTGAGTTGATGAGTAAATGTAGAGGAATCACCAGATAAGCTGAAAGTATCATGATACCATTTGAGCATTTTGATAGCTTTGGCCTACTGAGTAAGAGAAACAAAAATATTGTCACTCATGTTTTGAAGAGCAATATGAAGTTTTTGAGAATCAGACGTGCAAGGTAAAGAATGATCTAATGCAGCTGGTTGGTTATCAGCCAAATGTTGTTCTGATGCAGCAGCAGCAATGCGAGAGAGGGGACTTGCTTGTCAGCTGGTTGGAGACTTTTCGAAAGAGTGCTTAACAATAGCAACTGCTTGGTTAGTGCGGAGTTTAATACAGTAGCCTGTATTGTTGATGAAGAGTAGAGGGCAGGTACCATTTAGAATATTTATGACATAAGTCTCCATGGGTTATTCTTCTCCATCAGAGGTGTTAAGTGCTTTTTGAACTATAACGTCGGGAGTTAATGCATCAGTTTGTGGAAAAACATGACCACGAATCCAATGCTGAGAATGTGATTGAATTTTTTCAGTAACTTAAGCGACTATGAAAATGGGTTCTGAAAATTCAGCAACTATTAGATTGTTGGAGTCAACAACAGTTTGAGTCAGTTTGAACTGGTCAGTCCAAGAGTTGAGCTTCAATGTCTTCGACTTGATCATGACATTCTGATGATTCCTAATTGTTAGATTGGTTGGGAATTGGAATTTCTTCCATAATAGGTCCTTTGAGACTAGCAAGAGTAGATATTATTTCAGGTGATTGTTCAAAGTTCCTAAGAATCATAGTAAGAGGTTGCTGTTTGTCAGCTATCTCATTGTATCTTTTTTTAATGTTCAATACAGCATTGACCTCAGGATGTGCGAGAAAATCTGTGCTGATAATACACTGTTCCCCAGCATCATCATCAAAAATAACATATTTGATGAGGTGTACCATATACATGAGTGTGATATTCAATAGGGTTGTTGGATAAACCATATTGAAGATTTGGGGGTGGTTTTGACATTGGTTTCACCCCCAATAAACTATTGTTAATATTGATCTTCATAATGTCCATGTGAAAACATTTTGGGGTCGATTTTTATACAATAAACAAAGAATGTGCATGGGAAAACACACAAAAATATTAATTAAACAAATAATCAATAAACTTACTTTACTTACCTTCTACGTTTCCGGACTGGTACAGTTACCAGTGCAAGATTTATGAATAGTTGTGGGTGGATGAGGGGCAGTTGATGGTGGCGGAGGCAAGAGGTGCGAGGGGAGATCCAGTCCATGAGCTTTAGGGAGAAGGCCTGGTAAGAATGGTAGTCTTGTCAAATCAATAAGTCTGCAAGTCAGACAGAGGAGAGCTTAGAGCAAATGTAACCTTTATTTTAGACAAAAAACATAAAGACTAAAAGAAATATGCCTTTATGGCCTACACAACATGCACATAGTTTATGCAAATACAAACGAAAGAACAAAAAACAAAAAACGAAAATAAGTATGCATTTTATTGTTGATACCTTTGATAATTATGAATTTACTGTAATTAAGAAAATAGAAAGTTTACAATGTCTTCTATCTGCTGACAGAAAATTATGGAAATTCATGTACTGCTACCGGGTCCCAGGACTTGGAGCATGAATACAGTCTGATAATTAAATTTTCTGATAATGGCAACCTCTATTGTGAGAGAATCACAGCTTGATAAATTTCGAAAATGAGACATCAGATTAAGTTTTGTATAGTGAATAGTGCAGTAATACTCATAATGCATAAAAGTAAAATTCACATTGCTACAGCACCCAATTATTAGGAATTGTAGCATTTTTGGAATTTTTCTGTCTATTCCTGAGACTTAAGATGCACTGGTCTAGACATGACCTAGCTCTATCAATAAACATTCATTACATGCAGAATACAATCCTCTATAAAGTGGTGTAAAATTTTTTTCCTTATTCTGCATTTTACACTTTTCAGCAAGTTTTGAAGTGTTAAAAATGAGAAGACAAAAATGTTAAGAAGCTGTTTTTTCTATAAAAATGACTATATTCACTGCTGAAGCCCAAAAAACCAATAACCTAACTGTGCTGTGGATAGTTCATGATGTCTCCTAAACGCTTAGAAAAAATGACAAAAATTCACTTACTGCTTGGAGGTTCAATCTACAAGAAGCTGCAACCTATCTCAGTCCATGAAGTTTGATTTGCAATTCTCCATCAACAAAAATCAGCTTTTCTTGAAATTTTATGTGTCAGATTGAAGGATAGTTAAGCATTGGTAATGGACATAAATAGAAGAGCAATGCATTACAAACTTTTGAAGCATGTAGGCCTATAGAAATTAATTCGGGTCATACAGTGTTGGGCCATTCATATCTTCTGTTTCAAATTCCTCACCTAAATCGTCTGCTTCAGTAAAATAGTAGGTTTCTCCATGTTAATGGAAGGCGACTGAACTTTTTCCATGTCAAAAGTCAAAGAACATGGAAAATGGTCGTGCCACAGCAAAAGAAGTTCCTGAAAAGAATGTTTGATAAATGTCTTTGTCTTAAACAAGGGTTTGACCCTGAAATGACATTCAGACTGATGCACAAAAAAGGAGTTTCCAAAGATGAACCAGGAGTGCAACAAGTTGCAGATTTCTGGTTGTTAGAAGCAAGTCGTCTTCATGAAGACCAAAGAGCCTACTACTATCATATTGATGCAAACGATCTATGTGAGGAAGCTGATGCAGAAGCTATGAAATATCCTCTGCTATGACCCAAATTTGAATATGGGAAGTGATTTATTCTAAATCGATTGCTTCAAGTCTGATGCTTTGTGTAATTCTTGATGTCCAATCTTAATTCTTTTAGATCATCTAATCTGAAACATAGAATTTCGAGAAAAGCAAACTTTTGTTCAAAAATTAAAATTAATCAACTAAAATAGATCCCTGTTTTTTGTTGATTTAACCCGATAGCCGAACATGAAGTTTTATTATTTTTCGTTAGCAACAAGAAGACATCATGAACTAGCCACTGCATGGGGATGTTTTAGGTTTCTTTGAACTTTAGCAGTAGAAACAGTCATTTCTGTGGAAACGATCATTTTTAACCATTTTATCTTCTTGTTTTCAATATTTTAAATCTTGTTAAACGGTTTAAAATGCTAAATAGGAATAAAATGTTATACTACATTATAGAGCATTGTATTTAGCATCTAATGAATGTTCAACCATAAAACTAGGTCATGTCAAGGCCATACTTCTAAGGTCTCGTAAAAAGACTGAAAAATGCCCAAAATGCGAAAATTCCCAACTTTGAGGTACTGTAGCTATGTGAATCTTATTTTTTATGCAATGTGGGCATTACATCAATATTTAGCATACCAAACTTCTTCTAATGTTTCATTTTTGAAATGTATCAAGTTTTCATTCTCTCACAATAGAGGTCACAATTATAAGAAAATTTAATTATCAGATGGTATTCATACTCCAAGTCCTGCCATGCGACTCTCTAGCAGTACATGAATTTCCTTAATTTTTTGTTCGCGGGTAGAAGACGTCGTAATACGTGTATAGGGATTTTTTTGATGCTTCTGTGCTTCAATGGTAGATATGGTGATTTTTGTGAAAAAACGACAATTTTTACTCTTAAAATTTGATGTTTCGAGCAACACTGTATTCTTGATACGTACTTTACACTAATGAATCATACAGTAATTTGTGGATCATTCATTGGCCTAATGATGGGTAAATTTTCAGAATACGATGTTCTGGGTATCTAAATTTGTATAAGTTGAAAGAAGTGTATGTTGAAAATTTAACAATTTGAAAATTGTCAGCTTCTATCTTACTGTAGTTACGTGAGTTTTGATTTTCAGACAAAATGAATATCATTTCCCCCCTATGGCATCACCCAATGTGTGATTTTCAGGTAGGGTTAATTTTTTATTTATCACAACCCTCTGTATGAGAAGCTCAGACATTGTCTCTTCAAAGTAAAATCACTTTTTCCGGTGGGTTTTTAGTAAAATTGTAATTTCAAGCAATGTTTTGATCAAATGAGTTTCTAGCGATTTTTCAGTAATATCGCAATTTTTTTGTAAAGTTATGATTCCCATCTGTGAAGTCACGATTTCTGGTGATTTTTTAGTAAAATCAGGTTTTCTGGTGATTGTTTAGCAAAATCAAGATTTTTTTACATTGTTCGGTCAAATGGAAATTTTTTAGTGAAATCACGATTTTTAATAGAAATTCACGATTTCCAGCAAAATCACCATTTTTTAGTGAAATGCTGATTTTTTGGCAGAATCACAACTCTTCACCTAAACGCCATTTTTCATTCAAATTGCGATTTGTAGTGAAAAGCGAATTGTAGTAAAATTATGATTTCTTGCAATTTTTTACATATTCATGGATTTTACCCAGAAATTGTTTTTTTCTGTTCCCACACTGTCGCAGTATGCCCTGTGGATTTGACATGATTGAAAACTCCTTTTTCCTGAAAATTTCAAAAATCACAGATTTTATATGAAAATTAATTCTTTCATGAGAAATCCCCAAAAAACTTTTTTTCACATATTCAGCAGTATGCCCATTAGTTTTGACACGATCGAAAACACTTTTTTTCAAAAAATTTCAAAAATCGCTGACTTTACACAAAAATTACTTTTTTTGTGAAAAAATCCCCAGACAGATTTTTTTCACATTGTGGGAGTATGCCCATTAGATTTGACACAGTCAATACCCATTTTCCCAAAAAATTGCAAAAATTGTTGATTTTACCCAAGAATATTCTTTTTCATGAAAAATCCTCAAAAAAATTTTTTCACACTGTTGGAGAATGCGGATTAAATTTAACATGGTCGAAAATTCCTTTTTCCAAAAAATTGCAGAGATCCTCGACTTTTACCCAAAAATTACTTTCTTCATGAACAATCCCCAAAAAAATGAGGGGCCGAGCTGCGGCGGAATGAGGGGGGGAGGGCAGAACCACTCAGAATAATTTTTTTGTTCTAAGTGACCTCGTTCATTGAATTTTTCATGGTCGAAAACACCTTCGACCAAAAAATCACGAAAATGTGCTTGTTTACACTTGGGATAATTTTTTGTGTAAAGTGATCGCATCTTTTAAATGCATAATCTCTGGGGGGTATTTGACTTTAAAGGAAAATTTATGTTTTGTTGTCCGTCCCTACCCACCTAAATTTATGTTTTGTTATCCGTCCCCATCCGAACCGAGCCTGCATGCCATAATGATCTCACATGAATCAGGCAAAGAAATAACGACACTTTGGGATGACAAACTCTAAAATGTATGCTTGGTAGAAAATACCTGTTGTGGGGTCATGTTTTTGGCGCTCTGTTCAAAACAAATCATTTTTCAGTTTTTCCTTAAGTCGATTATTTATTCAATTTTTCTTCATTTTAGCCTGTGGGAAAATTTTCAGGAAGATGAAGATGACAAAGATGACAATGATGATGCCCAAAAATAGTGACAATGGACAGGCGAAAAATGCCAATCATTGGAGATTGACAAAAGCTGAACCCCATTGAAACGAGCCAAAAAGGTAAAAAATAGCAACCATTATGATGAAGAAGGTTTGGACGCCAGCTGAATTAAACGGCACCTGGCCCACGTTATCAAAAACTAATAGTTTTGAAAAATGAATTTGACGATTTTTGTTATGTTTTTGGCTAAATCATCCATTATTTCATTGAAGTGATGATTTTTGATGCAGCAGTGAAAAAATAAAGTTATCAGCTTTGCTAGTTCAAGATAATGAGAAGAAGATGACGCAGAGACGCCAGAAAATATGTTGACAGTTTTTGTTTACAATTTATTGGTACTATTAAGCTCATCTTTGAGTCGAAAAAATGTTTTTTGGGCAGCATCACATCCAAATATGTTTCCCCAAGTGATCCCCGACCCGTGAGACGGCATGCAAATATTTTTCTAAAAATTCAATCCAAATTTTAGAGCCAGAAAAAAATATTTATGTTCATACAGTAAACTATCTTATTGGCTTTTTCTGATTGGTCCCTGTATATACATAAGAAATCTTGATTATCATGAAACTTTCTCCATGACTATGCCTTAAAATTCCCCACAGTCGAAAACTCCTTCCAGCAAACAATAACCAAGATAAGATTGTTTACACCCGGGATATTTTTTATGTGTAAAGTGACCGCATGCATTGAAATCCCTATAGTCGAAAACCTTTTCCCCAATAAGATCACGGGAATACTTTTGTTTACACTCAGGATAATCAGGTAACACTACATCTGTTTCACCAAGAAATTATATTTTTTAACCTAAACGAACATGCAAATTAAAAATTTCATTCGTTAAAAATTGGGAAATATGCAGTGGCAACTGATGCGCATCAAAATTTTCAATTTGTCCATATTTCCACAAGTAAATGCAAGAAATTGTGTTCTGCCAAATGCATGTCATGAACTGCGGTGAGATGTGGTGATTTGTTGTTCTTGGCCCAGGGTTATGCCAATAATTTTAAATAGAAATGGAATAATTGCTATGGATCCACATTTGCTGAAAATAATAAGTCCTTGGTCTACTTGGGATGTTATTCAACAAAAGTTTTTTTTAAGACACGATTTCTGAGAGGATTCAGTTTTGTTGTGAATAGTAAAAAATTAACCATACCTGAAAATCACATATTTGGTGTAATGTAATGCGCTTGGAACAAAAATGATATTCATTTCATCTGCAAATCAAAACTCGCATAGCTACAGTAAGACGAACGTTTAAATTTTCGATTTTTTCGATTTTTGACATACACTTCTTTTAACTTTTGCAAGCTTAGGTACGTCAAACATAGTATCATGAAAATTCACCCAATATTAGACCAATGAGTGGGCCACAATTTACTGTAGGACTCATATGTGTAAAATGCTTATTAGGAATTCAGTGGTGCTTGAAACATCAAATTTTGAGAGCAAAAATTCTCATTTTTTCACAAAAATTACCATATATATACTGTTAAAGCTCAGAAGGACCAAAAATTCCCAATACAATGTCTTCTACCTGCTGACAAAAATCACGGAAATTCATGTACTGCTAGAGGGTCACACAACCTCAAGTTCGAACACCATTTTATAATTGTATTTTCTGGAAGTTTGGACCTTCACTGTGGAACTACTAGAGCTTGATAAATTTTAAAAATGAAACAGTAATACAAGTTTTGCACAGTGAATATTAATATAATTACCAAACTCATAAAAAAACAAATTTCACGGGGCTAAAGTATCCCAAACTTTGGAATTTTCGCATTTTTGGCATCTTTCTGTCTATTTACTAGACTTGAGATATAACGGCCTAGGCATTTAGTAATTTTATTATTGACTGTTTTTTTTGATATAGAATACAATGATCTATAATCTAGTATGAAAATTTTTTCTGAATTATGATGGATTCCTCTAAATGACATCCAGTCCACAAAATGTTGTTCAGTGAATGTAATAAACATTGAATTAGGACTTAAGTTCGCAAATGTCAGTCTTCATATAGAAGAAAAAGTAGGTCATAAAAATTCATTGACATGATTTTCCACATGCATGAGTTCTTGCATGAGTATTCTCATCTGTTGAAAATTGAAAATTAAAATTTATTAACTGTAGTAGATTTCTGCAGATTAAATACCTCAGCAGTGCACAAACTTTGGAAATTTTTTGTATGCAACTAGCAGACATTATAATATATTCACTGTATAGAGAAATTTCGGGTGCTTTTGGTTTAGCAGTACATATAGTCATTTTTGTGGAGAAAAACCTGCATTTTCACAATTTTTTGGGTCTGATTTTTGACATTTTAAAACTTCCTGAAAAGCGTAAAATGCATAATTCAGACAACATTTTCATACCACATTATAGAGCATTGTATTCTATATGAAATACACAGTCAATAATAAAATTACTAAATGCCTAGGCCATCTCAAGTCACGTAAATAGACAGAAAGGTTCTGAAAAATGCGAAAATTCCAAACTTTGGGATACTGTAGCCCCGTGAATTTTGTTTTTTATGAGTTTGAAAATTATATTAATATTCACCATAGGAAACTTGTATTACTGTCTCATTTTTAAAATTTACCAAGCTCTAGTAGTTCCACAGTGAGGTACGAACTGCCAGAAAACACAATTATAAGATGGTGTTTAAACTTGAGGTTGTGTGACCCTCTAGCAGTACATGAATTTCCATAATTTTTTGTCAGCAAGTAGAAGCCATCATAAGCTATCTACTGTATAGGGAATTTTTCAGTCCTTCTGAGCTTTAACAGTATATGTGGTGGTTTTTAAGAAAAAAAGACAATTTTCGCTCTGAAAATTTGATGTTTCAAGCACCACTGTATTCCTAATAAGCACTTTACACTAATGAATCCACCAATAAGTTGTGGCCCATCCATTGGCCTAATATTGGGTGAATTTTCAGAACCTGATGTCTGACGTACCTAAACCTGCAAAAATTAAAAGAAGTGTATGTCAAAAATTTAAAAAATCGAAAATTTTCAACTTTGTCTTACTGTAGCTATGGGAGTTTCAATTCTCAGACAAAATGAATATCATTTTCATTCTTAGCGCTCAGATTACACCAAATATGTGATTTTCGGGTAGAGTTAACTTTTTACCTATCATAACAAAACTGAATCCCCTCAGAAATTGTGTCATAAGAATTTCCTCAATAGCACTGCTAGAATCATAGCAAAAAAGTGTTCTAAGTCTGTTTTTCTTGAAATGCTGCTAAATAATGAAGGCAGAAAGCAAGTAGCATTTTAGATTTTCACGATTTGCTAATAGACAATATCAGAGTAGCGTGGCAGTGCATACTATATTATGTTTGACCCGAAAAGTGATGCCACTAACTTTGAATGCCAATATCTCTTGACCTGTTGCATGTACAGAAATGATACAAATTGTTTTGGAAAGGAAATTGAATAAATTTTCATAATTCATAAAAAAATGTTAAATTGGAGGTATAGTTCAGGACCTGTTTACAATCTATGGAGAAAAAACGGCGCTTCATTTTATTTAGCTTCTAATTGAGATAAAAAGATGATTTATAGCTTATTCGAAAGCCCTTTATGCTGTTTTTTTTTATTTTCTCAAAATTGACTGATACAGGGTGTCCCAAGGTTTTGGGCAATTCCGAAAATGGTGGTTTTCTAATTGCACCTCCTTCAATTCTGGCCCAAAATTGGCGAAACTAGTTTTAAAATGTAGATCTCGGCGAGATCTTTCATTTTGGACCAGGTCATATTGGCAAATTTATTAGTTGTGCAAAGTTGAAAAAAATAATCATTTTTACAGTATGCCTGAGCGCGGATAGTGTATCTCTGTGAATTCTCAATATTTTCAATGAAAAAACCGCAGTTCGAAAGACAATTGGATGGCGAACAAACAAAGTTAAATTTGTTTCTCAACGTTCTGTGGTTCAAGAGATATGTGATTGTAAAGTCGAAAAATGCGAAATTTTCGGGTTCAAAAACGTTGAAAAATGAAAATAGCTAACGGACGGGTAGTGAAAGAAGAATGCCGTTAGTTTTGTTGAATTTCTCGTCAAAAGTTACATGAGTGGAGTGATTTAATCAAAAATTTAACCGCTGGAAATTAAATGGCGGTTAAAAGTATTTTGAAAAAAAAATTTTTTAGGGGGAAATTCGTTTACTATTTTGTGAATAACTTCATGAATACTCGAAATTAAGTATTCTACTTTATATTTTTGAATTCAGCATTCAATTTTCTACAAGGACGCGATAAAAGATTTGATGAGCGCTGGTGGAATTGTTCGGTAATCGGATTTTAAACTAAGCATCAGAGGTCAAAAAATTATTCAGTGTTGATTTATAAAAAATCGAATATCAGAAAACTAAAGTCGAAAACCAAAATACTTAAACAATGGGGCACTCTAGAATTGAATGGGCTTTCGAATGGTATGTAACTAATGTTTATGCGGTCGAAATTGACTTCAAAATTGCTGTTCTCGGTTAACTTTTTGATCGTTTTTGAACAGTGTAACCGAAATTTTGAGCATTTATATTAAAACGTTGAATTTATGGTTCATGTATGTTATATGTTCTACATATTATTCGAAAAATCTTCAAAAATCATGTCTGATGGTTGAAGCTTCATGAATTGATTATTACTATGTCGAGAATTCAAGATTTGATTCAGGATAGTTCCGGAGATGAAAGTTCATTTGGTATAGGTGCACAAAATATGATTCCTGTATAGTGTGCCAGTTGTGTAGTTGTATATATCCATAGGTGACACCACTCCAGGCACGTACGCAGAATTTTTTCTCATAGGGGTCCAAATCTTAAATTTCCAAAAAATGAAGGGAAATTCAGAGTACATTTTCTACAAAGTCATTGCAAGAATTTTACTGAATTTTTCACTTTTACCTATCAATTCTTCGATTTTTTACACAAAAATCATGTAAAACTTTTTCGTTATCTAAATAAAAATCTCGATGGATGTTCAATATCGCAAATGATGAGCATTGCTGATCACTAATTGTTGATCATAGGTAAGTTTTTAAGCGTCCCAATGTTGAGAAACTTCCTTCAGCTGTAGCTGACGTTACAGGTAAAGTAGCAAAAATCTAGAAAATTGAAACATCATTCAGCAATATAATTTATAAATTAACCTGAGCATAAAAAATTTTGAGCTTACTTAAAAAGCTTCATAAACATATGGATCAAAGTCTCTATCACATGCTTTCGAAGCATCCAAGGCGTTGGATGGATGATTTCCACCTGGCACACTGGCAAATTGTCACATATATGACAAGCAGTTTAAAAGAAATTCAGATTTCGTACATTGTAAATTCTCTGACAACAAGTCATAAATTTCGTTGATAGGTGTCATAATCTCCAACCAAATTTTCATCTGAAAATAACAGATTTATAAAGGGTACTTAGTTATTCAATATTTGAACTTTATGTAGGATTACCGAAGTAAGTTGATGGAATCAAATACTGCAATTTGAGAATTGACTCCTTATGTTGTCCAAACTGCTCAATTAATTGATCCCGAATATCAATCAAATATCAGCAATACATTTCATTATAATAGTAGTCTCGTCGGCAACTGTAAGTACTTTCATAGGGAATATGATCTTTCATAACTTTTCCCATCGCTGAAATAATAAAATAAAGTATTGATTTATTTGTTAAAAAATGGGTTGAAATTAACTTACAAATGCTGATTCATAAATCCTGTTGAAATGCTGTCTATCTGGAATCGCCAACTCAATTTCAGATCTAAAATCATCCGAGCATTTTAAGCAGCCAATAAGATCAAGTGATTTTCGTTGCAAGTTTTCTGCTATTAAAGCTAGTTCAGCCGTGAAATTGTTAAGAAGATGTGTGGTGAATAAGAATTCAAAATCCAGTATTCCTTTTAGCATCCCATCAATCTAAACATGAAATAAAGTTAATAAATCAAAATATGCATTACGACTAAGTATGTTTACTCTTGGAACATCACTGGGCAAGCACTGGTCAAACAATTCTTTCAAGGTTGTAACAATTGGAATGAATAATTCCTTGAATGCTTGGGCACTATAGTGTCTCTCAACCCATCCAAAATTTGAATAGTTAAATTTCAATAGCTGCTGTATATTTTAATATTTGCAAATACCTACCTAGTAACACAATACGTCTTGAGCTTTGGATCACACTTGCATTTATGAGAATTAAGTTTATTGGTGCATAGTGGTCAGGCAGCAAAAAAAATTGTTTTTTCTTTGATTAAATTAATTGTGCAAAAAATGCGAGTTGATTTTGATGCTGAATTTAAAACTAAATTCAGATTGTGTGATTCACAATGAACAAAATGTGCCTTTGGGTATAACTCTCTGATACATGCCTGAACACCTTGCAAGTGCCCTTAAATAAAAAATATCACATGATTTTTAGAAAGAAAATTTTGTGATTTAGGAAGCATTTTCTGAAGAAGCTTGATGTAGAACTATCAATACCTGACATTACAGAAACGCCATCATAGGCCTGACCCTGAAATTTGTCTAAATTGAGCCCAACTTCTTTGATAAATGAAAAAATATTAGTGCTGATGGATTCAGCATTTACACTGTCAAGTGTGATGAAGCGGACAAATTCTTCTCTTATAGTATCCTAAAGAAAAACGAACATGTTCAAATGCTTTCTTTTTAATTTAGTTTTTTTTTTAATTTACCTCTTCAACAAAACGTATTGAAAGGCTTAAAAGTTCCTCATTTGCCAGATCTGTAGCTTAATCTGCAATAATTGAAAAATATTCAGCTTAATTGCAATGCTCAACAATTGACTCCTAAAATATGTTGGAAAATTTTTGATGCAAACAAAGATATTAGCTGGCTAACTTGTATTGAATTATCTTTGCACAACAATCAATTATTTCATTTCGAATCTGTGGTGAAGTATATTGCTTGTTTTTAGATCCATGTTCTGAATGACATTTTAAATCTTCATCATGAAAATTGTAAGCAAGTGAGCGCAGCATTTCACGAAAATTTTCTTCATTCTGGCTGACTGTTTGTTTAATTTTTCCATAATCTTTATCTCCTTGTAAGGGGATGTTCTGTCAAGCCAAAAATCTAATTACATTGATAATTTTCAACATACTAAAATAAAAAATTCAATCATCATAATTTGATCATTTAAAATGTATGACACAGACAGAAAAAACCTACATTTTACGATTTGTTTCCTTGGTTTTTTAGTTATTCCGTGTAATTTTTCGATGACAGAAGTATGTGCAGCCATACTTTTTCTAAAATCTTTTGCGGCTTGTTCACTATTTAAATGATACTGCAAGTTTCCAAGTTTTTGTAAATTTTCAAATCCTTTCTAAAATGATTGCAAAGTTTACCCATGTAACTAAATTTACAGCAATTTGAAAAGTGTCACTTTATAGTTTATAAATGGAAAAGTGACGAACTGTCCAAGATTTTTGTTGCACTGTTCCATTGTGGCGAATAAAATGCAGCATTTACAAATTGCCCATTTTTTCAGGTCACTGTAAGCCAACCGAGGAAATTTATTTTATTCAACCAATCTCTTTGAAATTGTCTAGATCGTTTGCATATAACAACTTTGGGAAATTTAAGTTTCATTTGGTGTCCAAGTTATGATCAATACATCCAATGTGGTTTTGTCATCCACCGGCTTGATATTTGTGTATAATCAGATGTCAGGCACTGAAAAGAGGGAATCATTTTTCAAAAAATCAGGTATTTTTATGTACTTAGATTACCATTTGAAATGACCGGTGCATCTTCATCACCATCAGAATTAGCACTAGCAGGGCTGTGACTCAAATCAAGGCTTGCATCTTCAGCTCCACTACCTTGCTGACTGCTTTGATCAGCTGAAACTACATTTTCTGATGTGCCTGGTGTTTCAGCATCATCCACTTCATGACTGCTACTAACACCTGTGGAAGTTTTCTTTAGAACAACATTACGGCGAAAAATAGAATCTGAAGGAGACTGCCGCTTCATTCTACCTATAACAAGTGAAGTTGTTTACTTTATGCACAAATTTTGAGTACTTGATTAATTTTATCTGCAAATATATAAAAAGTTGAGCAGTGTCTTATTACTTTGCTCACCAAAGTTGCCTGATCAAGTGTTTAGAAAATGCTAGATTTTTTAGAAAATAGAAAATATGTGACTATCATTGAAAAATTAGGCAACCAACCCGAAATTTGGATTTTTCAACTGACAAGAACATCTGTCATTCTTTCAAACTGATGATGTTTCAATCATTTGCTGAATGCAAATAAATTTTGGAGTTTTTACAGATGACGGTGGCCACGCCGAAATTTGTCTGACGCTGGTTTTTGGGGGTTTTCATGATGAAGGGAAGAAAGAACAAGCGAAATTATGCATGGGAAAAGCGCCAAAGCGAAGTTATGAGAGAAAAATTTGCATAATTATTATGCAGTGTCAAAATTGGAGAAAATTCTTTTAAGACCCTTGGTACTATTTTAACTAAACAACTTCATTTGGAAGAGCCTCAACAGCGCTGCGACCTTGGGGCGCAGCTGCTGTACCCTAAGCCTAAGCCTAAGGAAAATTTTAAAGGAAAAATTAATGTCTACTCGCTAGTCATGGCAGTGGCCACCCCTACGGCAGTGTCACACTGCATAATAATTATGCAAATTTTTTCCCATAATTTCGCTTTGGCGCTTTTCCTATGCAGCCATTTCACAACAAAAATCATTCGATTGAAAGGGAGATACTAGAAAAATGAACTACTTGAGATCAAAAATCATTCGCTTAAAAGGGTGATACTAGAAAAATGAACTACTTGAAATCAAAAAACATTCACTTAAAAAGGTGATATCTCGATTTCTGATCCCATCAAAACATAAACCGCCCCTGAAAGACCAGAAGTGTCATTAAACCTGAAGACTAAATAGTTTGTTTTTCTCAAAATGACTGCATTTTATGTAACCAGTGAGCTATTTCATACATATTTCTATGCTTTTCTCCAATTCTGGATGAACCATTTGTTTGAGTCAAAAATTGTACTGTAAAACCACTACATGGTCGAAGTTGATAAATATGATACATTTTCGATCTGCATTTGATAAAAAAATTTTCGATCAGCATTTAATTCGCATTAGAAGTGCTAGATTTTTGTGAAATACTAAAAAATTCGATCTAAAGTAAGTGCATAATCGATTGTAACACTTATTATTATTACTTAAATGATTACAACAAAATTTATTTGCCTTATATTGTGCATTACATCTTAAGTTTTAGATAGAGTTATGGAATTTTAGTATGCTCGAAAATAAAATCACTTTCACAGAAGTAGGCTATGTCCTGAAGTGGAAAACCTTGGTTAAGCTTGCTTAGGTACATGTGTCAATAAAATATTATTTTGAACTTAGAATTTTATGGTTAAGTAGTATCGCCAGCATCTTTTGTTAACATCTAAGTTTTCATGGATTGTATATGGCTTGTTTGCCCAAGAGAATCGAAAAAATCTGATTCCATCAAGTAATTATGCAAATATTATACTGTAATGCCAAATTTAGCAAAAATTCAACTAATGATTTGTCTTTCAGGGCAGTTTATCTTTTGATGGGATCAGAAATTGAGATATCGCCCCTTTAAGCGAATGATTTTTTATCTCAAGTAGTTCATTTTTCTAGTATCGCCCTTTTAAGTGAACGATTTTTGATCTCAAGTAGTTCATTTTTCTAGTATCGCTCTTTTAAGTGAATGATTTTTGATCTCAAGTAGTTAATTTTTCTAGTATCGCCTTTTTAAGCGAATGATTTTCGTTGTGAAATGGCTAATTTTTCTAGTATCACACTTTTAATGGAATGATTTTTGATCTATAATAGTTGATTTTTCTAGTATCGCCCTTTTAAGCAAATGATTTTTTTCTCAAGTATTTCATATCCAATTGCTAAATAATAGATTACTCATAGTCAAACATAATGAATTTTTGCTATATTAAAAATGTGGCATTTTTGGTAGAATGTCATATAGGACTGGAAATTTGTAAGCATACTGACCTAACCTTCAGCAATTTTTCGAGTGAAAAATTTCACAGTAACAGCTCTAAGTAAATGATCTTGACGACAGTACTTATTTGTGTCACTTTTCTATTTGCAAGCATTTTGTAAAAAACAAACTAAGTTTATTGAGTTGGAAATCCTTCAAAAAAAGTAGGGTTCACAAAAAACTCCACAGTAGCTGCAATTTTGGGCTTGGATGGAAAATTTTGTCGAAGTTGGTTTGAGACCTTGGATGATATGTTCACAAAAATTTGATCAAAATCTGAGATGGTCGAGTGGAGACCCACGTTTTTCTTGACAAGCTTATAAATAAAGGTGGAAAGCAAGTGCTATTTCACATTTTTCCAATGCCCTGCAAATATACGTCACAAATGACTTAAAATTTATTAACCTAGCCTTTTGCAATTTTTTGAATAATGAGTCATAAAGTAAAACTTTGTGTAAACGATTTTTACGGTAGTACTTATTATTGTCGTTTTTCAGCTTACTAACATTTAGTTAAAAACAAACTATGGATTGTTCTTCACCATAAGTTCCGTATAAAGTCTTCAAAAAATCAATCCTGCTGAAAACTTACATTCGAGGTAGACTAAAAGGGTCTATAATTCTTTTTCATTTTATTACAGCAAAAGCTGTAGGATGTTTATTTTGAAATGTCATATTCAGCGAACCGATAAAATAAGTTAAAGTTGGAAGATAGTACGTCTTTTACTCTAACCAATGGGGGAAACTTTCTTGCTCGTCAGCGACAAGCAGACTGATTGAAAATTTCCTGTAATAACTTGGTCAAATACACATACAGGTCGATGAGATTCTATCCAGATCAAAAATAAACAAGCACGATGTTATTCTTTGTTTCTGGCCGACCAAGAAATCCATAGTTTTTCTGCAGTATAGAGCTTTCCTTTCAGTTTGTGGAAATTGCGCATCGAATTGAGCTTACTTATTTATTGTCGCTGCATCTGCCATTGCAAAGTGAATGGGGTATAGTAAATCACAAAAGCTGTCAGGAAAAAGACTTTCAAATTATTTACATTGCTTCTTTGATGATGTTTTTTTGAAATGTTCAAATCAGTTGTCCTTGTTTAGGTGCATTTAGGCATCGCGTCCACCAATCTTTTTCATCCTATTTTTGTTCTTTTCAGGGAACTTTTTCGTTATTATGCAAAATCATGCATCACATCTTTTTTCTTCAGGTCTCACGTTTGGCATCGAAATCCATGTGCGATCAGGCTGCGTCGGTTTTTTCTCTGATTCTCTCGGCGTTTTTTAACAGTGGAAGCTTTGCGGTCACTGACACGTCCAAATAAAATTTTTGCACATTTTCGATGAATGTAATGTGGCCAAGTCACCGAATGCCAACTGAATCCGGACTCATTTGCATAATTTATTGTCAGACTTCAAAATATCGATTTTCGGTTTGAAAACTTTTGAAGTAGTTCAGAGTCGAACTCTGGGTATTTGGAGCTTGACGTTTTTGTCTGATCTGAGTTGATTTATAATTTTAAAAAAATCCGAAAAGGAAGAGCTCAGTTGGAAGCAATATTTGCATGATCATCTTCACTCATGACCTATGCCATGTTTCTAGAATTCTTCAAATTCTACGAACCCGGGCTTCAAACGTTGAATACGTCTCGGAGTAGCTTTGAATTAAGTTCCATATATACTCTGACGCACGTCGACGCACATTGATGCTTGTGACTATTTTGAGACCGTACGCATTGGCACACATCCATGTGCGTCAATGTGCGTTATTATGTGTGGTCCCCCACATTTTTCAGGGGCACAAAATACCTGTTGTGTAGCCTATTTTTTTCTTGAACTGATTGTAAAAATCAAGAGTAAAAAGCAAGTAATATTTTGTATTAGGCCAATATGTATGTATTAGTATATACCAGGCAAAGAAGCATCCTGTATTTCCAAAACTTACTTGGTTGGGCATTTATCCAGGTTCAAGAAATATTTAAATGATAGCTCAGTGTGTGCAAATCTCTACAGCTCCCAAAACTGTCAGCGATGAGGGCGACATTACTTACACAGTTAATTTAGGAATGTACGAACTAAAGTATAAAAATATATAATTCTGCGGTTATCGTTAGTGAGGGTGCTCAGGAGTGCCCCTAAACAGGATTCTTCTTTTTTTGCTTCCCACTTTCGACAATTAAAACTTTTTTGCATATTGTGAAATGTTCATTGTGAAACTATCAGTACATTAAACTATAGTCAGTAAGTTGTTTCATAGTTCTATAGTATAGATAGTAAGTATATCCCAAGGTGTAGACAAGGGCTATCTGGAAAATGCTAAGACTTCTGAGCCATAAGTATGCTTTCTTCAGAGCCGCGCAGCTCCCAAACGGTTCAAAGATTTCGATATTCAACCAATACAGTAAAAATGCATGAGCTGTGAAATATGAAAATAAAATTCTGCGGGATCTGATGAGAAGATGCTCGGAAGTGCACATAAACAACATTTTTTTAATTTTGACGACTCATTTTCCACACTTTAAACTTTCTGGGAAAGTGTAGCATGCAATTATTTACTGTAAATATTACATCAAAAGATAGAATATTTTCTCTTGTGTAAAATGAATATGCATTTATCGAATGAGATCAATCCGATCCTGCAATATCGCTTGACTAGCAAGACCACAGAAAAATGCCAGAAATATATCAGTTCTCAAACTTTGGTATACTGTAGCGATGTGAATTTTCATTTTCATGCAAAACTAATAATACCGATTTTCAACTTATCATAGAGAAGGTGGGAACTCTCAGAAATCGTGTCTTAAAATATTTCTATATTTTGTGCAGATTAACTTTCTGCATTTGGAAAATCATTGTATAGAAATGATAATTCGAATATTTACCAGCTGAGGAATTTAAATTTGTGGTGGCTTTGATCCTAACTACATTTTCCTTTTTTGGAAAAATCAATTAATTAACTGAAAAATAGAGTTTTCATTTGGGGAATAAATGTCGAAAAGATCAATTTCAAGTGTTTTAGAATATCAAACTATGGAAAAATTAAAGTGTGTGCTATGTGCTGAATAGTCTATTCTCCAAAACCCTGAAAAAGTCATCCACATAGCCATGTTGATGATCTTCAACACACGTCTATACTGGATATGCATTAATGAGCATCAGCGTACCTAGATGACAGCCAGCGAGTCATATGCTCATTTGCATGAGGAGCTGACCAGCATACGCTGGCGCCCATGCACATTGATGCATGTTAATGCACGTCAAGTATAGAAAGGGCTTTACTGCATGCAGCTCTATATTTTTGATGTCTTCTTTTTGCTGGCATAGCAACATATGAAACTTTAGTCTGTTTTCCTTGAAATGCTTCTAAATAATGAAAGTAGAAAGCAAGCAGTATTTCAGATTTTCTCGATTTGCTGATAAATAATATATCATATGGGACCTTATTATCTGTACCAATCCCTACACCTTCGAATAATTGTACAAAAGTATGCAAATATTTGTCTTCTTTACAATTTAACATGTAAGGAGTAGTTGGTAAAGTTGTAATACTGCTAGTTAATTTTATCTGGTTTAATTCAAAATGTTTAAAATTAAAGGGGCTCTGTTGATAATGACCCCTAGCAGCAGCACCATCAATAAGTGCCACAATGAGTCGATGAGGTAGAGGTCCTGTGATTTCAGAGTTTGGAGGTGTCGAGCAATGACTAGCTGTTATATATAGACTAGTGACATGACATTAAGTAATAGGATATTTTGCAGCTGTATTTTATAACATAGATTCAATAGCTAAATTAATATTATCTGCAACTTCAACTTTTCTAATAATTAATGATATGTTCTTAACTTCGATTTCATATGCCTTGTCATCAGTAGATATAAATTTTTGCAAACAAAAATTATCTCTATGTCAGTATTAATAAATTTTCAAAGTATGCTGATTTATTAAAAAGTGTTCTTGCATGAATAGATCAGTATGTATAGGAGCATTTCACTCAATGACTGTGCTGTTTTTGAACATTCACACTCTTTCCAAAGCACCCCTGTTTTTCTTTATATCAAGAACATCAAAATTCTCGAAAGTATAACAAGCAGCTGTAACATGCATTGATTTGGCATTAGGACCATAGTTCAATTCCATCTCCAAATAAGCTCTGTAAGCCTATCTATCTCTGCTGAAATTTTGAATAAATTTCAATCCGTTTAAAAAATGTTTTACCAATCAGATTGATTGGTGCTACAACATTTCCAGTATGGTTGTTGTTGGCAACCGAGTTTAAATTGCAAACACCCCCATTAGCCTTTGTAATTCAAATAGTAAAATATATAAAAAATTTTTGATAAATCTTGCATATGTGAATCAGGTGAAACAATAAACTCGTATGATCCTTCCCAAGTACAAAGATTCTGGAGCTGAATTTCCAACCAAAAACTTCTACAAATAGCTACCTGTGTTGGAGGTACAGTAAATAAATCTAATTCAGTTTTACTACTGAGACAATGCAGCATCAACAAAATTTATTCATTTTGAAAAGATATCCTTGAAACTGACTACTCTACATGGAGTCTTTTTTAAGAATGAGGAATATCATTTTAGATGTTTATGGTTATGTTGTTTTAGATGACCATTATTCTACTTTTTATTGCTCTTCATATGTATTGTAGAGGTCACATGTTTATGCTTCCCTTGACCTTTTCCTTTCTAAATACAATCACCCATCTTGTGTAATAAGTTTCTTGCTGCTTTTCACCCCTGATCTGTAACACTTTCTTTAAAAGAACGTCCTTCTACCATATTGCCTGCAATTGTAGAACCTGCAGCAAGCATGTGTTTCCCTGCAGACTTTAACAAGGGCATAGCTAGATGCTGTAAACTCTTGAGAAAATTACCCAACCCAGCTCCTTGGTGTCTATACTATATGCATATTTTGCTTTGTAAATAAAAATAAAATTAATAAAGTAAGAGTGTTTGCAAAAATTCAACTGGATGACAACATGTCCAAATGCAAATGAATGAATGAGTGAATGAATGTAAAAATTCAATACTATTATAAGAATGAAGCACTACATTGCTGCAAATGTAGTTTAACTATAACGTTCCCAAACTGGAATGGTATAAATTCATTCATACTGCTTTTTATATTAATTTCAAGAACAGTAATTCCTTTGAATGGGAATATAATGAGGTGTTTCATGTAATTGGCTTACTATAGCTTTGTATATTCCCTGCATATTCACTATACCTAAAAGGGGTGCTAAAGTATTTCTAACAATTTGATCCTCAATGATATTACAGTAAACATAAAAGATCTGTAATCCATTTAAATTTGGTGGTTGAACAACCAACATACACAAATGCTTATTCCCTTGATCAGCAAGAAAAACAGACTGAGATGCTGGTACATGAGCAATATAATTTTGCGGTTTGTCTCCAATTGTATGAAGATTAATGTAGACACTTGTATTTACAAAATCATCAGGAGATGCAGCAGTATTGGTAGCAGAAAACCCATTGCTTATATTAATTTTACACAGACTTTTACCACTTTTTATTTTTAAATTAACCAATCATGTAAAAATGCATATATCTATTCCTGCAATAGCTGCTCCAATTTTGGTATTCAATTCATCAATTAAATCAGCCATATTAAAATTTTTTTTCAGAAACTATCAGTTTTATTTCTTTAACTGGTTCGAGCCTGTTTCCAATACAGTCTGTAAATAGTATTATGACCTTGTCCCCATTCCAGTTGGAAATTATAGCCCAGCATATATTATTTTGCTTAATCCTACTTCCCAATTACCATCTAGTTTTAAATGACACAGTAAATGAGCTGAAAAACCTGGGGGTGTGTTTCCATATTCGCTATTACTAGGTAAATAGATATGAAATTGGTCATCAAAGGTTGTCTTTATTTTTTCTAGTGTTAGTTCTTGCTATTGTCTTTAAAAAATTTGGAGAAGGTAACAATCCTGGTACAGGGCTAGGTAATAAATATCCTGTACAGGCGCACAATAAACCAACCCACAATTATGTATTATTATTGTAGATGTCAGAGGGTCAATTTTTCTGATCTTTGGTCCTCTATTATCATCTATTTTATTTCTAACGTTCTTTGTTGCTAAAGTAAGTTCACTTCTCATTAGTTAAACAAATATTTTGAAAGGGTTTGTGCTGTTCTATTTTTGGTATCAAAAATAATAAATTGATGAAGATGTTTTCCATAATGTCCTAGTTATGGATTGGTGTCCTTTCACCTATTTTATTCATTCCATCATTTTTTAGTGATTTTTTCAGGTACACCATTTTTCTCTTTGGTCATCAGTGAAGGTTTGGTCACTTATTATTGTGTTATATGGTGCACTTCGATGATGATGGTTTTCATTTCTCAACATTCACTCTTTATCTGGGAATAGTATCCCAGTTGACTTTCTCTAATGTCCATCGGTCTGTGTCCCTTTTGGTATAGTTCTGCTACTGACATTTTGGTAGAGTGTTCAGGAGTCACTAGGCCTTGTGGCCGGTGTTGGTTACTCCACCATAACAACCTTTTTTCCCCATTGTGAATTTTGGCATTCTAACCTGTATTTTGTTTTGTTCAATAATAATCACCATCATTCTACATTGGTCTACAGGTAGTCACTGCTTCTTATCTCCTTCTCACCCAGTTAGCATCAGGGTAAGGACTGAGTTAGGAATCTACCACAAACTGAAGGAGGGTTGTCCAGGGTATACAAGGCAACCCATTACAACATTGGTGACTGTACAACATTGGTGACTGTACAACATTGGTGATTGGTGCGGCTACACAGGCAAAGATTGATGAGAAATTTGCAAAAGCCAAAGTTAGGATGATGAAAACAACCATTAAGGACTTCAAAATCGAAATTGTTGACATTGGAACTGAATGAAAAAGACTTTAAAAAATGAATGGCCAACATGGACGAAACAGTCAGCGAAGTTGCCAGGAAATTTGTAAATTCAGTTGAGGACACTGATCAGGCAGCAGACTTGGATGCAGGCAATCAGATGAATAAGATTGCGCAAATGTCTTCTGATTCTTCCTCTTTTGATAAAATTTATTCTCAAATAGAGACGAATTATTCAGTATCCTAGAATTCATGAGTTCATCAACTATAGCCTAAATAGATGCCAAAATGGACCTCAAATTGAGAGTGCCAAAAGAAATAGAGAGAATGAAGAAAGGGAATATTCAGGATGTAGCCACTCTGGCCATTCTAGAATCCATTCATCAGAGGGTAGAAAAATCAACGAATGTGGTGAATGCAGAGCCAGCCAAGGCTACACTTTGGGAACAAGATAGACTAGATCAAATGATGCATGAACGAGCAGAACAGATGTGCTGGAGGAGTAGTTTCATGAATTGGAACAGCAGAAGGCAAGGAAGGTAATGGAAAAAGTGGAGAAACAAATGTGAGAGCTATTGAAGAAAACCAAAAAGAAAACTGAGGAAAAGATAACAAATCAGGTGGATACAGAGATACTTCCATCTGAATCAGTCAAAGACCCTTCAGATAGAAGGTTGAGAGGAAACTCAATTGGTTCAAGAATCATGTGGCCCAGGCACAAAATGCCCATTAAAGAAATTTGAATGAAGAGCTACCTTCAACGTCATGGCATAACTCAAGAGAGATCCTGCAAATATTATGAAATATGCCACAAAATCAACTGGAATATTTCTGATATCAAGAAGATCCAGGAAAGCAAATACAAATTATCCTAAGTCGAATGAAGAACAAAGAAATATCCAAAAAGATGGAAGCTGCAGAAATACTCAACTTTTCTGCACGTTTGGGAGGCACATTCAAGAATGAAGACACAGAAGACCTAAAAATTGAAGTACTCTGACCCTGCTGCGATTTTGAGACATCAACTTATATGGATAAAAATGGAAGATAGGAAGAAGGAAAGGCCAGTGTTATAAGAATGATAGCCCCTAAAATGGACACTCCTGCACTCAGAAAGGAGCTACATGATCTCAAGAAACAAAAAGGGGAGAATACCAAAGATTTTTTGCAGCAAATAAAACTTACGTACATTTATTTAATTATGAAAAACCAGAAAATGAAAGAAATCGAATTGTCATCAAAATGTATTTTCACAAAGCTCCCATCTACAACCAAATTCGAATGGAAGGAAGGCTGCATGAATTCAAAAATATTGCCTCTTTGGCAGAATTCATATATAAATTGAAGGCTGATACAACAACCTGGGAGGAATTTAGCCAGGATCAAGAGGATGATGAAGATGATCAATTGAATCAAGTCTATGAAAATAGAATAATAAATAATCAACAAATCCATCAACAAGATCAAAATTATACTCAACAACAGAGTATGCATCCCCTGATTATGTGACCACCACCACCTGCATTTCAAAACACCTTGACCTATCAGGATATTATCAAAATTGTCAATGAAGCCATAAGGAATCAGAACTCTCTAGCTCCTAACCATTGAGGGTTTAACAATAATAATAATAATGCTCAATATAATAACTTACCTGATTGAGTTTTGGAAATACATATCGTTACCCATATTGCACTTATCATAAATCGAATAGTCATTCATCTGAGAATTGTTTCATTTTGCATCCTGAATTAATCCAACCAGTGGATCGGTGAACATTTTGGAATCGTAACAATAATGTGTACAACAATAATCAAAACTTTGATAATTGGGGCGGATTTGTAAATCGAGGACGTGCCAGATTCAGTAATTTTGGACAACAGCAACAATATAATAATAATAACCAACCAAATTCAAATATTCGTTATTATTACTGTCAAAACAATCAACAGCTGCCATCAAATAATCAACCACCATGACGTAACCCTCCTGCAAATCATCTCTCAAATAATTCCATAAATTTAATTAATTTGCAGGAAGCTAAAAAGAAAGAACAATCAGAAATTGTAGCCCTCGATTGAGTCCTAATAAAAAAATATGACCTAAAGTTGGCAAACATAATCAATTCAACATCTGAAGCAAAGCCAAGATTAGGTAGAAACAAGGAACAATTATTTCAAGAAAATTTTCCAAAGTGCCAATGGTTATTGATTCATGTTATAATCCATGGTGAAGAATTTGAAGCATTAATCGATGCAGGAGCACAATCTAGCTTTATGAGGACAGACACAGCCTTGAGATTATTGAACACTCCCAAACCAAACTTCCCTATTTTGAATTCTGTAATTACAGCCCTAGGCAAGTGAGTAACAACTTATGGGCCTACATTTATATATGTCAGAACCAGTTTTGGAAATTTCTCGGCAAGATTCTTGCTTTTAGATAACTTGAATGAAGGTATTATCTTGGGTCTAGATTTTCTTACCCATCCTAATATCCAGGCAGCGATCAATTTTGGAAAAGGCCAGATATGACTAGCAAACATCCAAAACGACATTGTTAGTGGGGTGCTATTTGATGATGCACAAATACCACTGAGGTTACCCACACCAAACAATCTGATGATACTGGATGAAGTGCAGATTAAGGAAAAAATTGAAGATGAAGAAGTGCCCGATTTGGAAAGTGATGATGACAAAGATTGCGTAATGAGAATCACCAGAATGGGTGGAGAAACTTTCATATGGACAAAAGCAAGAACTTGTGTACTGCCTAATACTACTACTTTTGTTCAAGCTGTGGTTTGGCCACAGAAAGATTGGGCAAAAGGACCTGTAGTAGTGGAGGAATCGGGAAAGAATATGCCCTTTGATATAGATGCCTTGATTGTTGATACAAGAAACAATGATTTTAGAGTTATGTTAATAAATGATACAAACAGAGGAATACCATTGCCTAACAATGAATTGATAGCCAAATCAAAGAGGAAAACCATCAGACCGGACTTTGATTGCAGAACAAACCACAATTACAACTGACTGCAGAGTGAACCGGAATTCATAAAAATTGTTATGCAACTGGTACGGAGTCCAGCATCAATTGAGAGGGTCAACAAAAACTTATGAATGTTTTACTCAAATATAGACATTCTTTTAGCATGAAAATGAACTCATTGACAATTACACATGAAGCTGAACATAAAATTGACACTCCAAGTGCACTACCTGTACAAAAACATTACTGGAGAGCACTGATCATGCAATGCCATATGATATGTGAACATGTAAAAGATATGATAGACAAGGGAGTCATTCAACCTTATAGAAGCCCTTGGCCTGCACCATTGTTTCTAGTGGGTAAAAAAGATGGCATCTGGAGGCTGGTAGTCCATTACTAAGGGATAAATCAAGTGACAAAGGACAACAAATTCCTGATACCGAGAATAGATGATTATTTGGACACATTCAAAGGTGCAAGATACTTTTCGACCCTTGACTTGAAATCGGGCTATTAGCAAGTGCCTATGCTTCCTGAATCGAAAGAAAAAATGGCTTTTATTTGCCAGGATGGCCTATTTCAATTCAAGGTGATGCCATTGATGTTAAAAAATGCCCAGCTGAATTTCAATGTCTTATGGAACAAATTTTATACCCATATGTTTGGAAAATATGTTTGATATAAATTTAATCATATTCTCAAAAACTATTAATGAACATCTCAAAAATTTGGAAACCATCTTCCGATGTTTAGCAAGCACGAACCTTATGTTCAAACCTGACAAACTTTCTTTTATGCCTGCCAATGTGAAATTTCTTGGCGGCATATTAGACAAAAACGGAATGTCAGTCCACCCCCAAATAATCGAAGTTGTGAAAAATTTTGAAGCACCAAAATTAATCAAGCAATTGCAGAAATTCTTGGGATTGGTACAATGGTTGAAACGGTTCATATGTAACTTAGCCTTTATAGCCCAACCATTATTCAAGGCCTTAGTGAAGAAAAACAGAAAAGAAAAATTTTAACTTTTGCAGGAACAATTGACAGCATTCGAAAATGTAAAAAATATGTTAATAGCTGCACTTTTTCTTAGGTATCTGGTGCTTGATGGATCTGCGAGATTCATCATCCAAATTGATGCCTTGGAAACAGCCATAGGTGCTATTTCGTATCAAGAAATGGAAAATGATCAATGGACTATGGCATATTTAAGTAGATTATTGAATGTCGACAAAACTAGGTACTCTGCTATGGAAAGGGAATGTTTCATGGTAAAGTATGGCTTTAAACAGTATAGACATTACATCATGGGGTTTAGAGTCACAGTGCAAACAGACCATAAGCCTCTAATATGGTTATCAGCCGAAAAACAACAGAACCAAGGATTATTGAAGTGGGCGCTATATTTAGGCCAATTTAATTATATGATTGAATATGTGGCTGGAAGAGAAAATGCCTTTGGGGACTTCTTGTCAAGATCTGAAGAAAAGGAAAAGCTGAAAAGGAAACAAGAGGAATATAGGAAAGAAATTAATGATAATGAAGAGTTAAAAATGGGAATGGCAGTGACTCGAGCAAAGATGAAACAAATGTTGGAGCTGGAAAATGCAAGAAACTTTTATTGACCTGCCACCCCCAACACAACAAGAAATTAATCAAATGCCTGGAGAAGCAAAAGATGCAGAATTGTTATCCCTCAAATTAATAAAAAAACTACAATGATTGGATTTAAAATTGACAGATATTTTCAAAAATATTGGTAGAAATAGCTCAAAAAAGTACTTCAATAGTTTTCACTTGGAAAACGAAGTACTATATCCTGAGAATATCCACAGAAAGAATCAACTGGTGGTCCCTACAAGGCTTAGATATCTGTTATTGCATCAATATTACAGCAACACCCTGATGGGTCATTGGGGGATTGATCAGATAATTGCTAAAATCGGAAATAGATTTTAGTGGCCAAACATGGAAGATGACATAATTAAATGGGTCAAATCATGTGTAGTATGCCAATTATGTCACCCAGTAATGAACCAAATACAGCCTTTGAATCTACACATGAGAAATAGTAGCCATGGATGTAGTTAGTATTTCACCATTAAGGGAAAAATGACTGTACGTGATTGTTTTCATGGATTACTTCACAAAGTGGGTCGAAGCCAAATGCATACTGGACCAAAAGGTTGACACAATAGTGAGAGCATTTATGGAAAAAGTCGTATACACACAGGGGATGCCGAAACACCAATTGAGTGATCAAGGGTCTGCTTATATGTCTCAATTAATGACAGATGTTTGTGATCTACGTAAATTCAAGAAAATTCGTACAACACCATATCTTCCACAATGTAATGGTATGATGGAGCGATTTAATCATACACTTATCGAACAAATTTGGAGAGTAGCAATAACTGACCCCAACAATTGGCCACACTATCTTGAACAAATCTTATTTGCCTACCGAGTTATGCCCCATAGAACAATAAAAAATTCACTGCATCCTTCTATATGGCCAGGAGGCAATACTCCAATTGGATCAAGAAATTGCCTGGCCAATAATTACTCAAAATAATTATGATGCCTATAAATACATGCAAACAGAGCATTTCCATAGCATGTATAAAACTATCAACAAAAATCACAAAAAAGCAGCAGCAGAGAGAAAATTACAGTATGATAAAAAGCCTTGCAAGAAGACTTTCCAGGTGGGGGAAAACTTGTTCCCTACCAGGAAGGCATTATCAAAGGAAAGGCCGTTACAACCAACAATGGACCCTATGAGTTGATAGATACAGAAAACATTGATAAAAATGTAACAAAAATACATCACACCAGGAAACCTGATTTGTGTGTACAAATTGTATCAATGAATCGCATAATGCCCTTTTTATGTGAATGCCAGAATTTTACTGTATGTAATAATTCACTTTTATCATTTTATTTTGCATTTTATTCGAATTTGTTTTATTTATATCTTATGTGTGAAAAAGTTGCGAAATTCCCCTTTTCAGTATCAATTTTATTCAAAAGTCTATTTTTGGGTATTTTATGACATTTTTAAGGCACTGATCAAAAGGCAAGCACCAAAAATTTTAATTTATGGGCCGAATAATATTTTTTCACATGCTCAGTGTGAAAAATTTGAATATTTTTATAAGTCCCAATCCACTCCCAACAATTTTTTTCGACATAGTAGTCTTACCATGGAGAAATTTTTCAGATTCAAGTATGGATATTTTAATTTTTTGATTTTAATTATTAACCGGACAATTCAAGAATTTTGGATTGCGATGACGTATGGAACCCTCAAGTACTGTCGAAACTGACATAAATTTCGGCCAAGCCCAAGAATGCCAAGATAACACTAATTTCGTGCTAAGCAGCAAGTTTGAGGAAGAAGAATTATATTTTGAAGAGAAAATAGATGAAATGTGACTCTAAATTGACAGGCCAGCAATTCATATGCTGAGGATTTTGGGTGTTTGTGAGCCCGATCAACTCCTTATGTCCAAATTTATTCTTGAGCATTTGAGTCGTTTAGTTTAGAAATCTTCAAGAAATCGATAGTTCAAAAATTAAATGATAATTTTAAAATTATAATGTTCGGCGTATGGTTTGGTCAACGAACATATGTAACTATTTTTCCTCTCTATCCATTGTACAACACACGGTCATTGAGTCGGGAATAAAGTCGTTTATTAGAAGTATTAATGATTCAAAATTGCGAGGAAGAATCGTCATAGCCCTAAATAGAAAAAGCAGAATAAAACCAAGGGTGTCAGGCGCTAAACCATCCGATGTGTTGAGACTCCTAACTATTTTAACAATGATGGGTAAAACCTTCATCGTTGATTTAAAATTTTGGGAGAAGGACAATTTTCCAAGAATTTATAGGACCATTTTTTGCCAAGATAATATTATCATCAGTTTCCACATTAAGGAGGACATAACCCTCTTGTTGACAGGTATCTTGAAGCCGAAAATAACAGGCCAGGAAAAGATGCAATGACATGGATTACATACTTTCCTGTTTCATTTATGACCTAGAAATAGTCATAAATGAGATGAAGGATGAACCAAAAGCATGAATGGCTGCAATTAGCCCTGAAGCAGTGAATCTTAAAGCACTAATTACAGAATTGGCATTTTTGTGGGTTGACGCCTATAAAATTTCTTGGGGCTAATTGAACTCCTTGGAGTTTAGACAATTAATGGACACAGACAAACTATCCATGGAAGTTTTACGATATGCGATGTTGGATGCGAAGGGGTCATTATTGTGCTTCCTAGCCCTTTTGTGATATGGATTTGCTCAAAACGTACAAAATTGTTTCCAACTATTTCCCCATGATACCATAGAACCAGAAATGATTGCCAATTTGGCAAAAAGATTTCCGGAAACATTCGAAAACAAACAAAAAGAAGAGGATTGGAAAGAGGCATATGAAACACAAGAAATATGCAATAACACCTCTGCATTGTACTTTATGATGCGAGGAGAGGCGACAGCCACCCATAAATTGGCAGAGGAACAAGCCTCTGGAGACTTCTTCTGCCCACCAAACATCTCAAATTGTGATGCTGAAATAAAACCGCTACCAAGAGGTTGGTACATGTGGATTGATAAAAAAGTGAAAACACCCAAAAAGAAAAAGGTTTGCAACAAAGATGAAGAACCTGAGAACTTTCTTGACTTGTACCATTTTTTGGTGGTGAAATCATTCAGAAAAACCATTGAAATGAAAGACATCAAAGACGGAAAAGTACGGCAAGGGATAGCACCGCTGTCGAATAATATTCGGGAACAAAACATCGCCCCACGAGACCACTGTAGAAGTAAAATTAGTCTCGAAATTGTACCAGTTTTGCAAGAGCTATCCCAGAAACGCATCAATCCTGTCATTTACTTCCTGTGGCCACATTCAGCACAGGAATGGAAGGTATGGATACCAAGTTTCACATCGGGAAAATGGGCAGACCTTTAGAAAACTAATAAGGAGTGATTCACATTTGCGAAAATGATAGGCCAAGACATGGAGGACAACACAGTGATGCAAGAAATGGCCAAATTATTGGAAAGATGCCCAGCTTCACCTACCCAGAAATTGATACAAAATGTATTCTGTGTGTTAATAATTATGTTTGTACCAAGAATGCCGATAGAGCAAGTATATGAAGAACAAATGAGTTTTTGCGACAATACCGTATACTTAATTCATTGCCACTTCTTCAACATATTTCTTTTCCTGAATATTCATGTTGCAAACCAAAGCTTGATATATTGGAATTCGGCAGCTCCCATATTCGAGGCTAAAGATATTAATCAACCCTCAACCTCGAGAACTTTTAAGTCAGTCTCTAAATGGCATGAAACTGATCTAATTCCCGGAGCAGAAGTTGTAATCCCGACTTGCCAGGGTCCTAATGAAATAGTTTTTTTGGATCAGACAGTTCATAAAATCAGTAATAACGAAACTTTATCTATTTTAGACCAACCAATAGACCAAGAACAGCCTCAAGAAATAATTATTGCCAATCCCCCTATTGCCATCACACCTGCGATTGGGAGTGAAGATGTTATATGTGTAGAAAAGTTGATAGAAGTAATTGAGACTGTGGAAAAAAGATCGACTGCATTAGACATATTGATGGATGCCATCAAAATAATGAAAGAAAAAATTGAAACATTGGAGAAAGATCATTATGGGAAGGAAGCCGTAGAGCTAGTGAAGAAAATTCAAACAAACAATGAAGAAGATGAGTCTACGAGTGAAGAACAGGATGTGGAAGTGGTATTGGAAGCTGCAAGTGAAGAGGATGATTATCTGGAGGCAAACACCTTTCCCGTACCTGCCATTTAAGCTAAGGCTAGTGGGCAGGGTGTAGAGGAAATAACAAACTCGGAGTGATTTTCCAAAGTGATGAAAGAGAAACAGGAAATGAAACAACAGTGGTTAAGTAAACAAGAAAATGAAGAAGAATTGGAGAAAATTAGGAGTGGTAAAGTCTGCCAACCACCAATGAACCGATATGATGGCTTAAAATATCAGAGAGGTCTAGGACAATGTGGGAAAGCCCTAAACAAAGCCTTGGCGCAAGGAAATATGTAGTCGATTTTCAATATGGATGGGTTCCCCTATCAAGTCCATGCATCCATAAATATCTAGTACATGTACTTCCCACATTTGATGAAGAAGTGGCAAAAATGACCTCGAAGCTTATAAATAATATCTACGACAAAGCCAGGGCATTCGATATTACGAGCTCCAATGCCATGTACTCCAGGCGAACCTTCCCAAATAACTATGAAATATTTTAGAGAGACAATTGTAGGAATGGACGACGACTCGCCCCACATGGTAAGCGTATGGAGCAGCAGTATGGGCCTGTGAATGTCTCTTTATGAAATTGTTGCAATTAAGCAGAATACTGCAAAATTTTGCCAGCTTTCATTGCCAAGCACACCCGTTTGTGGTGATGAAATTACAAAGGGAATGTAACCGAGAACTCCCAGCCTAGAATTTAGCCATCAGGCTATATATCAGTCCTGCCAAACACAAGCATCTGGACTAGCCTTCCCATTAGCTGAAGCAGTATTCGAGGACAAGAAAGATTCCGAACCAATGTATACAAATATGCAAGTATGGAAAAAGGAGGTAGACAATACAGATCCGAGGATACGTTTTTCGGAAGTCATTGATTGGAAAAAGGCGAAAAGCATACTTGACATAGAAAAAGGATTGAAGTCTTCAAAAATTGAATACAAGGTTCCCCAGCCCTACAATAGGACTGGGACAACAAAAGTATCCAAGCGTTGAACCAAAAAATCGATCAAAGGACAGCCAAGGAAAGAATCCGAGTCACCAAATAGAGATAGAAAGCAGAAACACAAAAGCTACCATGGGGAAGAAAGATAGAAAGAAAGATTGATATCGAAAGAAAAGAAACGAAAAGAGGACAAAGACCAAAACGAAAAGCATAAAGTAGAGGAAAGCAAAGTTAAGAAACAGTAGGAGGAAAGGGAAAGATCGGAAGACCGTACAGGAGAACAAGAAAAGGAGGAATGGCACGGCAAAAAAGGCCATAAATCCCGCTGTCATAAAAGGACGCCTGTGTATTATCAATGTGATGATCACCTGGATGTGTCCTATGCCAGCCGAACAAGCTCACTGGATAGGGCAAGGAACGAGGAAACCATTCAACCAGGTGCAAGAATGAATGATCCTAAGGCAATGGGCCAGGCGCTTTGATGTATTTACCGCCAAATTACCCAAGATTGCCTATGGTAGGTATTGATGCATTAAATCGCCCAATTATTATTATCACCAATTTCTGATACCGCTGTCAATGAACATGCTGCTGCCGAATTTTATTCCCCCTGTTCGAATGGGGCAAACAGAGGAAAGAATGGGAAACACGCAGCAGCAAGGTGGGTTCCCTATGCAGCAAAGACTGCCATCAGCAGGCAATCCAGACTATGTGTAGCTGTTGAAAAGAGACCTGGCAATTGGCCAACCAGGCAGGGACCAAAGCGGCCACAGAGATAAGTAATGTGTTGTGAAACCATGGACCTTGCTCTTTGTGAGGTCATGGAAGAATGTATGTCATAATCAATTTTCAAATTCTGTAAAGTTAATTCCTATTTCTGTTGCAAAACAAAACTTTTGATTGTGCTATATATCGCCTTCCTTTTGATCGTGCCTTGCAATTGCCTTAAAATTTTTTTTTGACTTGTAATATTTTCGAGAAATCTCGTATAAAAATTGTTTTTTTTTCGGCATTGAAAAGGGTGAATTTCACGAAATTTCTATTTTTATTTTTGCAATATCTTCCTCGCCATTTCAAAAAATCAATATAATTTTCAAATTACAAAATTTTCAACTCAAATTCCTTATATAGCACGAGCCATATTGAAATATTTGTTTACCTTTTGATAATGCAGACCTACTTTAGCACAAATACCATATTTCTTGACTCAAAATCTAGACAGTCAAAGGCATAGAAGATTCGGCTTTCGGGCATCCTTTTTCCCTGAGCTAGGACTTACCAAAGGCATTACAGGGTCAGTGTTTGGCCAAGGGGCCAGTGGAGAAGACTGGTGGGATTGATGTGAGTGGGCCTACCACCACCCCAATAACACCCCCTCCAGAGAGGATGGAGTCACGTTGTAGTGTGTTTCCGCTGATTTCGTCATTTTTGTCAATCCGTGCATGAGGCCCGCAAGTACCAAGTGGAGCAAGCAACGCGGACCATCAACAGCCATCTTACTGTAGCGCACGTTGGTATGCGTGCGCTGACTCTCTCTTAGTATATATAATATATTGTTTTCATTTTCGTGCGCTCAACACTTGTTTTATATTATACTCATTGCCTCCCCCCAGGCCTCATCACTTTATGTTTTTCTCCCTAGTGCGTGGGAGTGATTTATGTGCGCTCTCGCCCAGCCTCTTTGTAAGTAAGTGTTGTTATTGCATAAAGGTAAATTTGTAGAAAGTCTCTCTTTTTGTGTGATTATTTTCAGTTGGGAGACAAATTAAGGAAGTACCTCTCCTTAATTTGTAGGGTAATCAGTGTCGGGTTTAAGTACTATTAGTTAAGTTAATTGGGTAAGTGTGGGTGTGGGAAATACGTACATTAAGGAGGAACCCTGGGATCACACTCCTGCGTAACTCATCGATCCCCGACTCATTTACAAATACAACACTGGTGACTGTTTGGATTGTACGCTTCCTTTCCCCACTGTTGCCCTGCATCGGAATACGACCCCAAGTTTCAAAATTCAACCACACCGTAGTTGTGCCCAAGGCTACCAAAAAGGCTATTATACCCTCCAAAAAACATGCGGAAAGTAAGCCACCCAGCCCCTGATCTCACACGCCTCCCGTCACAATCAAGCTCGCTTAATGCTGCCATGGCAGCGCGCTGTGCCCTAAGTTTTGACCAAATATTACTGTTGCCGCCAATAAATATTACCCAATCATCAGGGGTACCCACAGTAAGCCTCCGGCCCCCTAATCCGCCCTTGTCTACTTTCAGTAGCTCCGCCTTGGACGGGAGCGCACAAGCTCAAGTACCGCTCATTTCGGCAATCCCAGCGATAGTCAATTCACATGCCCCGCCCCCCATAAGTCAAGACCCAGTCATCGCCGCTGTTATATGTGCTAGCGCGCCGGCCGTATCACAGACACCGCCATCCAGCATGGCTGTGCAAGTCAACAACGACACAACCGTTGCTGGAACTGATTCCTCAGACTCCTTCATTAATATCGATCCACTGCAGGCCTCAGCCCCCACCCATGCTCCAGTAACCAATCATTGCAGCAGTCTAGCAATCGCAAATGCAAACAAAGTTCACAATTTTGGAATAGAAGCATGTGACACTTTAGAACAGCTCAGCACTGCCGCGGCGCGGATAACCAACAATGTTCCAACCATCCAAACAATTGATCAAATTATCGGCGCCATTTCCGACCAATATCAAGCCCAGCAAATACATGTTCAATGCAAAATCCAAGAGCAAGCGAAATCCACAAACGCGTGCTTCACCGCCCTAGCAGAACAATTGCAAAAATTAATTTCAACAACCACCGCCGCAGCAGCAGCACGGAACCCGCCTACACCAAGACCACCGCTGGTGACCTCATGGTTTCACGGTGAGGAAACACACGATATCTATATTCTGAACGAGACTCTCCATGAAACTGAACCCGCTTTGGCTTTTGGTCGGCCACCAGTGCATGTCAAACCTAAAGCACCGTCCACCAACACCCTGTACAATAACAATTTTTTTCGTAATGCGCGCGGGGAAGAGGAAATATCATGTTCTGCACCTCAAAGATGCCCCCAGCCTGCGGCCAACCCATTTGGTTTCTCGGATTACCTGCCCGACAACTATTATGACCACCCACAACCTCAGTACGATTTGCCACGCACGTCTCATCGCGAAGAAGATAGCCGAATCAAAACTATTGTCGACAATATGCACCCGCTAGCCATTGACGGAGCCGGGACAAACAAGTGCCTCCTACACTTTTTCATTCACTTAGAAAATGAGTTCGGATATGATGCCTTCATCCATATCAAGATGAGTGCACTCTGCCAACTTACCGGCGATACGCCGAGCGACATGATTCAAGATATGACAGGCTACGAAAAAGCAAAAAATTTCCTCATTTTCCAAATAGCCCCAGATTGCAACCAAATGACCCTCAAACGCGAGCTCCCATCGATCACCCCCGAAGCGGGAGAGGAACCAGCCCTATTTTTGAGTAAGGTAATGACTTATGTACAATTGTTATACCAAGATGAGGATCAAACTTTTCAGCACAAACAAGTAATTGACACCTTTTTGACTAAAGTGCCTGTTTTCTACCAATTAACAATCGGCGAACAAGGGAAAAGCTTCACAAATGTCCAACAATTGGCCAACGCTGTCGCCAAAGCCTGTAGCGTCTTCAACGCAACTAAAGCCCAAATGGGAATGGCGAAGCAACCAATACTTGTCAACCAAGCCGATCAGGAGATGCAGCAACCAAGATCGCCGCAGCCATCCAATCACCGTTTTGACCGCCGCCGTAGCATGGACCGATCACAGGACCCCTATCGCGACCGCACACTTTCAACTGATCGCCACCCACAAAATACGGCGCCACCACCCAATAAATTCATCTCTTTTCAACCACAACCGTTAAAACAACCCCCGCAGTCAAAACCGCGCGCAGAAATGCTCCTGGAGCAATTGATCCAATGATACAACCACAACCATGAAGAACGTAAATCAGGGCAATGCCCCAAAGAATACCCACCCAATGCCTGGCTACAATGCCCTGGCCACCAATCTCAACCCGGAGACACTTATGCCAACCGCTTTGACCAATCTGCAAGCCATGACCGCCCCCACATGGCGCAACTGACAGGCCTTTGGTGCGACACTCACAAGTCCCGCACCCACAATACCGAAGATTGCATTTGGCTTGAGGGGCAAAATGCACAATGCAACCACAAGCAAGATTTCAACCGTCCACTCCATGCTGTTCAACCACCGCAAACCGATTTTCAAATCAGCTCTAACGATATTTGTGGCCAATGCGATTGGAGACTATTCCGCGGAGCACCACCCCAGAGAGGTTCCAATTATTCCCAGGGCACAAGGAACTATTTTTATGAAGGTAATTCAGTAAGTCGTCCAAATGATTTTGTTCAGAAAACCTATGCCGTCTACCCAAATCAACATTTTCTGTCACCGCAGAAACAACACATTCACTATAATGCCATGCCAGCCCCATACCTTACAATGCCAATGAATTCCTCATGCACCAGTTCTCAATCCTCAGAACTCCCACTTGCGCTACCAGCTTTGCCATCATCCTCAACCATTTCCACGACTGCTCTGGATACGCGCGCCCTCAATCAATCAACTTCACTGCCAACATGGTTATCCCTTCTAAAAAAATAGCATCTGCGGCCCCGATCGTGAGCCCAGGGATCATTTGTTGGAATGCAACCCGCCATGCTTTCTGAGATCCATGCCACATCTGTTTGTTGGTTTGCCAGATTGACAATCTCACGCCATCATCAAAGACTTTCGTCCGCAAATACGCCTCTACCAGAGCTTTCCAAATCCCAATTAAACTTGGTGCCGTCAAGGCACACGCGCTCATAGACACGGGTGCCCAATGCTCAGTACTGTCTTCAGGACTAGTCAAAGGCGCTTCTTAATGGGACATCTTCTTAACGCCGATGGGACATCTTCTTAACGCCAATGGAATCGCTGCCGATCCAGACAAAGTCAAGGCTATCGACGAGTATGAATTCCCGACTACCAAAAAAGGTATGCAAAGTTTTTTAGGTCTAGTCCAATGGTGCAAATGATTTATCCCGAAATTGGCGACTTTGTCCAGTCCTTTGTATAAACTACTACAAAAAGAGGCTCAATATATCTTCACTGAAGAACACTATACGGCATTCGAAGGCATCAAGAGAGCTCTTACATCATCGCCTTTCCTCCACTACCTGGTGTACGATGGTAAAGCCCAATTTGTTATTCAAACCGACGCCAGCACAACCGCCATTGAAGCAATTCTGTACCAGCAAAATGGCAACCACCAATGGGTCATCGCCTACAACAGCCACATACTGACCGATGCCAAAACCCACTACAGCACAACTGAACGCGAGTGCCTCGCCATTGTCTACGGCTTTTGGATGTACTGCCACTACGTATACAGCCAAAAGGTAATCGTTCCCACTGATCACAAGCCCCTCGAATGGCTCAAAGATGAAAAACACAGAAACTTGCGCCTCCAACACTTCGCTATCAATCTTCAAGATTATGATTACAAAGTCCAATACATCAAAGGCAAAGACAATGCCTGCACGGATTTCTTGTCCAGGAAAGATGACCACGAGAAACCACCAGTTCGGAACACCAAAGACTTAACCGCTGAAATTTTTCGAAAAAATTTTCGCCCTGCTGGTGCATTATCAGAGGCCGACTTAACAGTACCCAATATACTCCCAGCAGCAGTTTTGCCGCCTATGGAAATTGACGTGAACTTTAACATCATCACCCGTGCAATGACCAAAAAGATCATCAGTCAACCCACACTCCCCAGTCACATGCCATTGGCTGCCGATTACGCCCCACCTCCAGTCGAAGCCATAAATATCGCCTCCCAGGATGAAGTCTCACGAGCACAGGTCGCTGATCCAGCTATCACCACACTCAACCCCTCTCTACAAATCCCCAACATCGCAAAGCACCCGCCGATTCTCTTCACAGAAGATGGACTTTTGTATCCACAAATCAAAGATATCAAGCAATTGGTCATTCCCACATCCATGGTCGATCAAACGCTTCATTAATTCCACGGCGCAAAAATTTTGAACCACCAAGGATCCACCCCCAAACTGGCAGCCATCACAGCTCATTTTTGGTGGCCCCACATGGAAGAAAAAGTCCGCGATTGGATCAAGTCCTGCAAAATTTGTCAATTGACGTCCCCGCCCACATTGCCGCCTCTGCCGCTGTTGCGGATCCAGCCCAAGCACCCTTTCCAGATTGTCGCCACCGATATTGTCAACATATCACCGGTAGGTGAGAAACGCCCATACGTTATTGTTTCTCAGGATTATTTTACGAAATGGGTCTCCACACATCCCATCCCCGATCAAAAGGCTTCAACCATCGTCGAATGCTTCATGAACAACGTCCTCCTCACGCATGGTAGCCTGCTTGTCCTTCTTTCCGATCAAGGTGGATGTTTCACGTCAAAGATCATGCAGGATATTTGTGACCTACTCATAATATGGAAAGTCAAAACAACAATGTATCATCCCCAGTGCAACGGAATGGTCGAGAGCTTCAATCAAACATTAATTGCTCAACTAAAGAAGTGCACCGCTGACGACCCGGACAATGGGAGCCCTACTTGCCGTATACTATATTCACCTACAACGCCACGCCGCATATGGCCATGCGTCACTCACCCTTCAGCTTATCAGGAGGCTACGAACCACGCATAACTTTCGACTACGATTGCACTCACCGACTCACACTACCGCTCAATTACGAGGCGTACCAGCATATCCTCACCCAAGTGCAACTAAAGATGCACGAGAAAATCAAAGCTAACCTTGATGTAGCCACCGTGGTCAGTAAAGAATACTTCGATCAAAAAGCCCGAACACGTGATTTCACCATCAAGGACCTTGTTCTCTTGACCAAAACACGAAAGGCGAACAAAATCCAACCTGATTTCATTGGACCCTTTATTATCACGGTCACGTCCCGGGAAGCCCAAAACGTCCTCACCATTGATTCACTCGATACGCCCCGCCAGCCACAAACCGTTTCCATGACGCGACTGAAACCATTCATACCGGGCCCTGCCAAAGACATCTTTGACCTCGAAACCGGCGGACCACGTTTGCCCCACACTTCACACTGCCAATAGTTTGCTTTGAAATTTTCTTTTGTGATATGGCGCTCATCATGCCGAGTTGTACATAACTCCCGCATTTTCTTTAATTTAGATCCTGGGGACGATGTTGACGAGCCAACGACTACGGACTAAGTGTAATCCGTTTGGTTACATTCTCTCCGCCCAATTCATCACCAGCGAAAACTTTTATGACTTCACACCATCGCCTTACACCTTCCTCGTTTTCTACACTTTCATGTAGGAGGGGGGATCTTCTTTAATGTTAGGTTCTGTTCCACGCGAGGCCATTCGGTTTACTTCCGCCCAACCCTGGCCACATTCACTCTCATAAGACTAACTGGGAAAGGTTGATTGTAGCTCCCATTAACATAGTGGTGTTTGTATTGCTTTGTCATAATCATAGTTTTGCATTTTCCTACTTTACACTTTTTTCACCTTTCAGCGGCTTATTCTTTACTTATTTCATTTCTATTTCTCGCTTCCGCCTGCAACAGCCATATTTTCCAGTCACTCTCAAAAATATTTTTTCAACATGAAAACACCATCAACTTCTTCAGCCTCCACAGCCGACAAACCCCCACCATACTGGGAATCCATAAACGTCAACAAACATTACGTACAATGGGCCAAACAGCAACCACTTCAGAACAATCTTAGCTTCTGCTGGGACATAACATTTTATTTTCAATGCTTTCTTTGCTTCACTTTTGCATGCTCTTTTCTGCTTGGGATCCCATTAGAACCCTTCTCACTCTGTAGCCCCCACCAGAGCCCATGGTCAGCCCCCATGATCCAATCATCGTCAAGTTGTGGCCACCACCAGGCCCCAACTGGCCGCTGCTTCGACCCCCGCATATGACAACTCTGGTCATCTCACTATCATAGCCGGATCCAGTTGACAAAATGCGTTGGTCGAAGTGACATTGTCGCCCAAGCAACCATTTTCCCAGGGCATGCTCACCTCTCCGCACAGCATACAACGCCATACCCCTCTTGGTTTTGTTCTAAAGTCAACCATTTGAATCCATTTCGCTCCCTCGACCTGGTACCCACTCAATTTTATGTTGAATATCATGCCCGCTCTTCTTTAGAAAACAATGTCAAAAGGCTGATTCGGGCCACCGATTTGGAGTGTTGGTACGTCTCCTTGTTCGCAAGACCTCCGAACATGCTGCCCCCGCTGATCTTTCTTTCACCTAGAAATTTGGGGATGGCCTTGGCCACCCAGCCCATGCCAAATTTCCGTGGCTACACTCTGGTTGGCTTTGACACCGAGTCAATTATGGCCGTGGATATGAAAAATTTCCAGTTTGCTGTGCCCATGCCAGCTGATTCCATGACGTCCAGCTATCCGCGCTATGTCCAACTCGCGTTCCCCAATGGCACAATGTTCGTTTTTGAAACCTTCACCGCCACCCCAGAAGACTGAACCTGGTTATTCTCCCTGGTCAACCGCAAGCACACTTCGATGGAGCCGACAACTGGGTGGGAATTACGCTCTTCTAGGCACCCAGTTTTGAACGGATCCTCAAAAGAAGAATAAGGATCCCCTCGTCAAGGCGATCCATTTCGACACGTACCGCATTATGCGAAACATCCATATCTCCCCACCGCTGTATGAGCTGGCTTGGCAGATAGGGTTTTTCCTCGAAAAGCGTACCTTGAAAGCTATTGTCTCCGCCATGTGGGACCAGGATGTTTCGAAACTCATGCTGAGGTTCCCAGCCGCCTTGCGATTCTTCAACAACCGGGCGACATAGTTCCTACAATCGGATGTCCTCGCCTATGCCGCCCTTGACGCCTATTACCCGCTTTTATTGTTTTTGGCTTTCAGCCATTACGGCTTCATCCCCCAAGTATACAATGCTTCGGCATTGTTTCCCCATGACTCGTTGGATGCCACCGAAATCAACCACCTCACTGAGGCGTTAATAGCTGCTTTTCACAACCTCCCATTAACGGATGTTCTACCCACCAACTCCCCCGACAAAATTTATCCCACTATCTCGCAAATCGCCCTCACAGCAATTATGCGAGACGAGGTTCTTTGGGAACGGTGCCCAATGCTTTTCGAAACATCAAAATATTGATGCATACGACACATCCCAAGCTTCTCACCGCCCCGAAAGTGCCCAAAAAGAAAAAGAAGAAGCAAAAAGACGAATGGAACAAGTCGTTGGAGGTATCAGACGACAAAGACCCTGCTATCCAACCTCGATCGTTGGTGGATGACCCGAAACGCCCTCAAGCAGCCATCACTTCGGCCATGAAGAGCGGGCTCACTGACCGGCTCAACGAATCGCTCAACTTCCTGGTCTCGCCTATGTACAAACTAGCCATCCGCGATTGCATCCAATTTGATCCTGATCCGGCTTTGCCACCGATTTGTCATCCGCGATCGAACCTACCAGGGTACCCATTATCATTATCTCCCTTCCTCCATCCTTAGTCTGTTACAGGTGGATGGCAACTGGTTTCGACGCCTAACAACTTGCATGCCATTGGCCGCACTTTTGGCTTCACCTTGTTCCGCTGCAGAATACGCCTACGTCAATGATTCGCTAATTTGCCATGCTCAAAATTTCGATCCGGCAACACGTACCACCTTTTACAACTGTATGTGGTACCCCGCCAATGGCAACCCTCGAACACGCCTCATGGATTGGATGAATCGGATACTGGAGAGAAAGCCGTTTTTTGCAAGTGATCCCGGAACCTACGTCTGCAACCGGTTCGCTCTGCACCTGATTATCTTTGACGAGGATTTTCAAATGGAAACCACCATCAAACAAATTGATATGGACGAATCGGACTATACAACCAGCCCCTATAGCCGTTTTCATTTCTATTCGCATTTGCTCAACATCATCCATTTCCAAAATCGATTTTCATTCCCTGCGCGGGTGTACACATACCCTTTCCCGACTATGGCCTTGGTGCACACGCTCACTGCCAAGGAACTACTCGACCGCCCAACTTCAGCTATAGACCTAGAGCCCGCTGACAAAGAACTTTGGGCCCCCAATTTTCGATTTGAATATACATGCCAATTTTCACGCCGAGATTTTCGATTTGAATATAGCCAAGCTGCGGCCTTCAACTGACGTGTGGGCCCTTCCTACACTCCTTGCCACAGCTGAGCTTAGGGCGACGATTTAACTGAATAACCGATTTTTTGAAATTGACACTCAACAATATATCGACCCTTGCACGGGTGCAGATGGATGAATCTACTCCGGTCAAACCCACTGCGATGGATGCCGAAACCAACACCAGAACCACTGAGCAAATGCTAACCAATATCCCCGAAGAAAGCACCCTCGACCACTCCACATCAATGGACATTGTGCCAGCGGAACCGGCAATGATGTCGCCTTCAACAGCGCCCGCCGTGGACCAGCACATTTATTTGGCCACTTCAGCCATTCTGCCCGGACCTCCAATTATTGCCACTGTTGCCGCTGATAGGTATAGTGCTCTTGTTCGTTTTTCGCAACATATTATTTCAGGTCAGCAATGGCAAGCATTGGCCGCAACCCTCACCACGTACCACTTCCTGTCGCCACGGCCCGGTATGCTGTTCCCTGAACACCATTGGATGGATTATCCGAATGCGCTCAAAGAGGAAATACAACGTATTTTGCTGCCACAACCAACAACAGTACCGGTTTCTCAAGTCGCTCAACCAGCTCCAGTTATTGCTCAAGCAGCCATAGAGCCACCCGCCACACTGCCACCTCCGCCGGTACCTCAACCACCACCGCCTGCAACTCTATTGCCGCCGACAGCGCCTATGGATGTTCAAACCCCACAGGCTCCCAGTACATCCGGGCCTGCTTTAGATCGTCATGGCCAACCTATCCGAAAACCTGGACATTATGAGCACTCCCTGAAACGCAAGCAGCATCTTCAGGAAGAAGCCAAATCGCAAGTCTCACAAAATGCATATGAAGGACAAACTACGCACTGGACAAATGCCGCCACCCAGTACTTCACATACTGAGCATGGCAAGACGCCCAGTGAACGAACAAACCGCTCCATGAACAATGCAACCAACAGAAAGCTCCAGAAACCGCTGGTCAAACTGGTTCTCAGACTAGCGCCACACCGCAGCCGAAAGTCACGACCACAAAGACAGCAGCGCTGGCCAAACAAATGCTGCCTGCCCGCCAATCGGATAGTCACCGTTCCCATCTCAAGTCTCATTCCCGTGATGACGGCCACTGAAAAGAAACCCAACAACTGCACACTACAAGGGGTGCCAGCCTTCAACACAAATGCCGTAACCATGCACTGCTGCACAACACTCAAAGCGAACAAACGCGTATGGTGCACTCTACTGGTTTTTACGAAGAGGCGTACAAGCACAGTTTCTGCCGATCACCACCCAAACTGACTGACTATATTAGCCCATTGCATCGCGACGTGGAAATCCAGAAATGTATGGAAGCCTTGAAAAATCCGCCGAAACCGGTGTTCAAGGTTCCACTTCTGCCACTGCTCCCAATGGACGTGGAACCAGCCACCTCATCTTCCATGTCGCTACCCCCTACAGCCACGTCGCTGCCGCCTAATGCCCCGACGTCCACCACAGCAACTACCGTAACACACACTATGTCGCTGCCACGTACAGCCTCGACGTCAGTTCAAACCACTATGGGCACTCAACCATCATTGGTCATTATGACAGGACCGGTACTCGGAGCAGCCCCGTCGACCGATACAAATGCAACGTATCGAACCACGTTTGCCCAGCGAAGCGACAAGTTTGCCCAGTTACACATGTTTCGGAACCACGGACTCGCCGCACTGCATCACGCTGGCATCGCCTCGTATCGATCCGTTCATCGAATTTTTCTCTCAGCTAACCTTGCATGAGATAGTTTTGATCAATTTTTTCAGTCCCCTTGGCATCTGCTTTACCATGGCCATCCACATCCGTGCAACCAATGCCTCGCTGGCATTATATCAATACTTTCGGGCTCACTATGGTACTACGTATCACGAACAACAACCACCCGTATCGTCTGACGTCACTGCGCTAATTCTGCGATGGGTCACCGGCCTCTGGGCCGAGGAGCTCGGCGTAGTGGATGCCGTCCACACCGCCCATCTGGCACTCTTTTTGTACAAAGTGCGAGACCTAGACAACCCCTCATGTCTATTGCATGCTTATAACACTGCTGTCGGTTTAATCGATAGCTGGATGGCCTACCCGATATATTCCCCATTCGAACAACCCCCAGAAATGGCGGACATCCAAAGAATCTACCTCCAATACCTTAGCGAAACCCACGGTCCCGTGCCCCTGCTGTGTGGGCACGATTTTTCTGCCTGATGGAACTTGCTGCCACTGAGACCATTGCTGCCAACAGGGTTACCCTCGGACCCCCCCTCTTTGATCACGACACAGCTTCGGCCACCCAGCGTGAATCCTCTCTCACCACTATGTTCGCAAACCTTCACTTCCTCTTCTCACCCACGTCGTACCGCCGACTACGGCTGCTATCCTCGCCAATCTCACCAGCAATCCCCATCCGCATCTGACACTTGCCACCATCCCCGCCATTGATTCAATGCTTTTGTACAGTAACATTTGTTTTCTTTCTTGTTTTCATTAAACTCATTCACACCGGTTGTTTTGTTTTTCTAATCTCTTTTGTCGTGCTTTATTTTTTGTACTAGTTACACCAGCCCATGTGCAGCCATCGCTAAGACCATGCAGTAAGACGGCTCGACTTGTTCTACCACCACACACCCACACTTGCGCTGTTTGTCCTTCTGTTGCCTCCGCCAACTTGTGTGCCTGTTTTGTTATCGCTGTCAATGTAGTGGCCGGCCTCACCCTCCCATCCCCATGGCCTCGTATGCTGGTGCGCTCCAGTATAGCGGTGTGGATGGAGTGACAACATGAGCTGCGGTGTTGCCTAACTTACAGCCTCGTTAATTGCGACCAGCATTGGGAGGTCTCACCCTACATGCGGCCCAAAATTGGCTCAAACAACTGCAACTACTCTGTAGGCTTTGCTGCATGATGCCGAAGATCCCTTCGGCCACCCCGGTGACGGCCTGTAGTGGCGGTGCCCTTTCCCCTTGCACGTTTTGATTATTTCTTGACAAATACTTAGGGTGATCTACTGCAAGGGGGAGGGATGTTGTAGTGTGTTTCTGCCAATTTCATCATTTTTGTCAATCTGCGCATGAGACCCACAAGTACCAAGTGGAGCGAGCAACGTGGACCATCAACAGCCGTCTTACTGTAGGGCACGTGGGTACGCATGCGCCGGCTCTCTCTTAGTATATATAATATATTGTTTTCATTTTTGTGCGCTCAACACTAGTTTTATATTATACTTGTTGCCTCCCCGCACGCCTCATCACTTTATGTTTTTCTCCCTAGTGCGTGGGAGTGATTTATGTGCCCTCTTGCCCAGCCTCATTGTAGGTAAGTGTTGTTATTGCGTAAAGGTAAATTTGTAGAAAGTCTCTCTTTTCGTGTGATTATTTTCAGTTGGGAGACAAATTAAGGAAGTACGTTTCCTTAATTTGTAGGGTAATCAGTGTCGGGTTGAAGTACTATTAGTTAAGTTTATCGGGTAAGCGTAGGCGTGGGAAATACGTACATTAAGGACGAACCCTGGGATCCCACTCCTGCCTAACTCATCAATCCCCGACTCATTTACAAATACAACAATCAGAGGCAATAATCAATGATGGAGGAGCTGTCAACATGACATCTGTCGATGGCATGTGGTTTGGCAGCCTAGCCCAATACACAGGGTGCCATGGGGTATGCTGGAAATTTGGAGTATATAGGCCTGAGGGCCTTAAGGGTGAATGGTTTTATTGTTCGTTTAAACATGCATATTTTATTGCCGACTCAATGGCCAACATTTTTATTTTTTTATTATTTTGGAGCATCAAAATTTGGCAACATTTTGATGCCATTGGCCCATTTTCAAGGAACGTTTTTTAACTTTTTATTTTATTATTGACACAGAGCATCGAAGGATTGCAGTTCAGTGCCAAACGAGGCTACTGAATGTTTTATTATTGTGCCAGGATTCTGGGGCCCTTGGGGGACCTGCTGACTTTCCTTTCATTGGTGGGAGAGTCTTGCCTTTGGGGGGAGGGATGTCAGAGAGTCAGTTCCTCTGATCCTCGGTCCTCTACTATCATCTATTTTATTTCTAAAGTTCTTTATTGCTAAAGTAGGTTCACTTCTCATTAGTTAAACAAATATTTCAAAACAGTTTGTGCTATACTTTTTTTGGTATCAAAAACAATAAATGGACGAAGTTGTTTTGCATAATGTTTGTAGTTATGGTTTAGTGTTGTTTCCCCTATGGTTATGGTTATCATTTCTCAACCTTCACTCTTTATCTGGAAATTGTTTCCCAATAGATTTTCTTTGTGGTCAATCAGTCTGTGTCCTTTTTGGTATAGTTGTGCTACTGATGTTCTGGTAGAGTGTTTAGGAGTGGCGAGGCCTTGTGCCAGGTGTTGGTCACTTTTCCGTGCTGACCTTGGTGTTTTTCTCTGTTGTGAAATTTGGCATTCTAAGCTGTATTTTGTTTTGTTAAATAATAATCACCATCAGTCTACATTGGTCTATAGGTAGTGACTGCTTCTTATATCCTTCTCCCCCAGTTAGTGTCAGGGTAAGGACTGGGTTAGGAATCTCCCACAAACTGAAGGAGGTTTGCCCAGGGCATAGGAGAGAGATAAATATAAATTTATTATAGCTGTATTGACTGCAATGTGTATAGTATGACCTGGCTAAGGAACACCACTTTGTTTGGCAGTAGACATTTTCCAAAAAACTCCCAAACACTGATGTGAGATGTTTCTGAAAGCATTCTATTACTACTATCCATTTTCAAAATAAAAATTTAACAATGAAGTAATCAAATAGAAATTTATAGAAAGGCAGAGCTAGTAAAGTAACCAATAAAATAAGGCAGAAATCCAAAAAAGAAGGAGCAGGGGCTAACTTTTTACAAATGTGTACATAATATGACTTTAATGACTTTTAACAGAAAATTTAGAATGAAAAAACTTACAAATTAGCTCGTCATTATATGCAAAATTTGTATTATTAAAACTTTTAAACATTTTATACATACGAACACATCACACTTTAAAATACAAAAAATACAAGCATCAAACTTTACTATAGGAGTTTTGTATTTCACATTAATTTGTCTTTCTGTGGCATTCTTGTTAATGTAATTTTTGAAAGCAGAAATAATTGGTAGTAAACCATATGAATCAAAATAATATACAGAGTTATCAGTATCAAAATACATGGTGATCCAATGACTTCCTTTTCCAAAAGATGAATCAGTGTTTGCGATTGGAGCAGTAGGTCTTTTAATTATCTCTGGTAATATATGGTAAGCATATACTCTGAGAAAAATTTTCTATAAAATCGGATCTTGTTGAACATAGTATGCCAATTTAAAGTTTTAAAGTTGTTCCTTGAAATTGTTGTTTTGTAGGTCCTTTTCTAAAATCCAGCTGTTGAATTTTTCAGGATTACCCCACCACTTCACAAGTAGTCTATTTCGACTGTCTGGTAAATGTTTAGTTTTTAAGATCTTTTCAATGTTGTATTCCTTGATACCACAGTTAAAATCAATTTTCTGTAACTCTTTTTCATAAGAATGTCCTTCCATATCCTCACCTTCCAAATCTTGAATTCTATAAAGTATTTGGTTTCTAGTCTTTACAGTTTGTTTTACCTGAAAAACTTCCACACTCCATTGAGGTAGATAACCTTTGTCGAACACACCTCTATGCTTACTAATTTGCACATAATCCCCTATATTAATTTTAGATTTGCTTTCTCAGGATAGAGTGCCTACCACATAATTATTTCATTAGAATAATTCACATCAATGGGTTTTTCACCAACTGATCTATGAATAGAATGTTTATAGTTTAAAACAGCTGTTGGTAAAATAGCAATGGGTTTACAAGTGGTAAATTCTATAAAGTTCAGTTTTTAAGGTTCTATTGAATCGTTCCACTATTGAACATTTTTTTATTGAACATATCTTCATTCTGAGAAGTAAAAAATTGTATATCATTTGCTTTTAATAATTTTTGCAAATCTTTGTTGACAAATTCTTTTCCTTTATCACTGCACACTCTCTAAGGGATTTGACCCCTTTTTAAAATATTTTTAAAATATTTTAAAATATTTTTGAATATACATTCTTTGCATGTTTCAACTTCAATGGTTCGACCCATGCATATTTACTTAATACATCTATACAGGTAAACATAAATTCAAATTCATAATTAAGATCTGCTAAGGAAGATATATCAGCCAAATCAAGTGTCCATTGTTGATTGATAACTGTAACATAAATATGGTTACATGAAAACTTTTTGTTGACTTAATTATGTAATGTCTCAAAAGCCAATCTTTGACATTTTTAGGTGTAATTGTTTTATAATGTTTTCTAGCCTTGACATATAATTTATTAATACTAGCAAAGGCTGTAAGATTTCCATGTAAATTTTTGTTCAATTTTGAAAGTAATCTATCTATCATTCTAGTACAAGGGAGTATAACATCTAAGTGTTCTAGCTTTTCCCATATTCTCTTTTTTGTCATGGTTCCTTTACTCAAAATTGTATTGTCTTTGATATCTTTGTCATTACTTGGAAATACACCAACACCTTTCACATGTGATTTATTCAACCATTTGACACTACCAGTTGCTTGATTATCTAGTTTTTCCACAGCTGTTTGGTATGTGAGTTTCTGAGGTAGAGTGAATAATATTTCAGGTAAAGGATTTCCTATAGCCTCTAATGGTACATTATATTTTCTCAAAGCAGTAGCAAACTCATATACACCTAGTGGTTAGGTAATTTTTGAACATTCTTGCAAGAAATCATGTAATAAATCCATAATATGCAATCCTTCATTTAATTTCCCATCAACTAATATTTCTCATTGCTTATTAACATTTATAATAGGGTTACTTCGCACACACTCCAATAATAATGATGCTGAACATTGGTATGTGTAGAAAAGTTGCCTTGTTCATATTGCTGACATTATTGACTTTTCAGAAACTTTCCATTAGGATCTGAATATTTTGCAAATTATTTTTGACCACCTCAGAGCTTTGCCGAAACAAATTAGTTTTTAGGCCATATTTTGAACACAGAAGGTATTACACCCAATCCAAGGGAAATCAAAGCCACAGCTGAATTTAACTTCCCACATAACCAAAAAGCCCTTCAACAATTTTTGGGCATGGGCCAATGGTGTAAGAGATTTATTAAAGATCTAGCTCAAATGGCTGGCCCTCCCTCGTTTTGTACCAAGGAAATGCCATCAATCAGTGGACAATTGCCTATTCTGGCTGAAAATTTATGGAACCTAAAACAGGATACTTAACTATGGGAAATGAGTGCTTAGCTGCAGTTTATGGTTTCCAAATGTATGGACACTACCTTTTTGCTTCTAAAGACATTATTTGAACCAACAATAAACCAGGCATGGCTATGTTCAAGAATATTGTTGTGCAAAAAGTCTTCTGCTCCAAAAAAGGTATATTTTTGTGAATTACTTGAATTTTACTGTAGAGCATGTTCCAGGCAAAGAGACTGCCTTCACCAGTTTTTAAGTTGAAAATATGAAGTCAAAACGTCACCTATATAGTCTTCAAATCAACAAATCAAATCAACAGTTGAAGGCGAAAAATTGTACATTGTTGAAACCAGAGCCAAAGCGAGGCAGAAGATGGTTACACAGTCATAGAACTACTCACCAGCTTTCAAACCACCCCAAAAGGAAAAAATTGTTGATCCTGCTGATTTACTACACTGGGATATTTGGTCCTTTTCTCTGCAGCAAATTATCAAGGGACAGAAAAGCGACCTCACATTGGAGCGAACCTCCCAAAAAGTGGAAAATCAGTTGATTGGTTTTTTCTCTACAATGTGATTCACAGAGAAGGAACAAAAGGTGAACTAAACCAAATAGTTCTACCAAAAACTTCAGGTAAAGTTGCCATTCACCATTTTCAAGGGTCAAATTGGTTCAGTGACCAAGGTATCAATGGTATAAATTACCATCAATGGCTAGGCATAGAACAAGATATTCAGAATTGGGTTAAATTTTGTGACATCTGTCAAAAAACTATGAAAAACAACCAACTACTACAACTGCTATGCCCAATCCAACCTTCAGCACCTTTTTACGTCATTGCTATTGATATAAATAATATTTCAAACATTTGCAAGAAGATTTCATACACAATTGTTTCTCAAGACTAATTTACAAAGAACATGGAAGTGGCACTAATTTCTGATTCCAGCACTGCAAGTATTGTGGACACATTTGTAAGATTAATTGTGTTTGGATACAGTTTAGATACTCCTAAACAAATTTTGAGTGACTGTGGGTCAGGGTATACTTCTAAGTTATTGGGAGATGTTAGTGACCTCCTAAAGGTTAGAAAAATTGAAACCCCCACCTATCACCCATAATGTGACAGCTGTGTCGAATGCTTCAACTCTACTTTAATCGACCGCTTACACAAGCTTGCCTAAAATAACACTGAAGACTGGCCTAAGTTTTCAGATCTCACATTATTTTCTTACAAGGCCACACTACACTAAAAGATTAAGAAGAGGCCACATAGTTTACCCTTCAGCACTGAGCCACCATTAGGGTTAGATGCCACCACAGGTGCAAATGAACCCTTTTAAACAATTTCGCCAGTCATCAATTTCTTCCTTTTGAAAATTTAACTTATATTCATGATGAAGTCCTAAAAGAGTTGCATGCATCTGATGCAGCATTGAAAAGATGATATGATGAGGAGGCTTACAGGCACGATTTTACTGTAGGTGATCTCATGCTTTTGCATTGTGAAATACAAAAGAGTAAAATGCACTTTTATTGGAGTGGTCCTTCTATTTTTACTCTACTTGATAAACAAGGTGTAAATTGCAGATGTAAAGAACATTTTGAATAAGCACCTCATCATGATTTCCATGGTGAAACCATACCCCAAATGATTTTCAATGTTAAAGTGACTCATTTACTAATTTTCAAAACGTCCATTCCACTGATGCACTTGATTATTTTTTGCAAGACATGTTTCTTATTTTGTATTCCATTGTTTTGTAGGACCTTCAGTGGGAAAAACTGAGCTAGATGAGCAGGTACAAACTCTTAGGTTACTCTGGGATACTGTAAACACTAGGTTACACTGCATATTAATCATTGGCAAAACCAATAAAAGATAAAAGTAAATCCGAAAATTCTATTTACAGATAATGATAACAGTGAACAAGCACAACAATCTGGATGGAAAAAACAATGAATAAGAACACAAAAAGTAAGTTTTACATGCAGTATATATACTGAATTTGTGACATAAAAAATAAAAAATTTTTCTGATTCATTTGTCTTATTTTCTTGTTTTTCTTCATAGGATTCCCATGTAGCTGAACAAAGGAGACAAATCAGCATTAGAGCTGACCTTTCAGTGAGTTCCTATCTTGAATTTTTTCAAATTTTCAAGTCTCTAATGTTTTTTATTCATTTCGTTGGCATTCTCTTTGAAGAGGCCAAGGCAGAGATGATGGATGATGGATGATGTTGAAGGAAGAACAGGTTAGTTACTGTAGATTAGTTTCTAGTTTTCTTACAGTTTATCAAAATTTGCATGTCCTCAGGGCTTGATATATTTATTTCCATTGGATGTTTCTTAATTAATTTTGTATTTCTCTAAACACACCATGGTTTTCGACACTAATGGGCATATTTTTTGGCTCCTCTATTTTTGTGATTTTGGCTTCAGTGTGGTAACTATAAGTTGTGATTCAAAAATTTTGATTTTGTGAGTAGTTTTTACAATTGTGTTCATTTTGTGTATATTTTGGACTGTATCATTCATCATCACCATTTACAATCACAAACCACAAATTGACTCAAACATCAAATTTTAAAACTCTTCAACTCACGTTTTCACATTTCAAAATTATTTATAAAATTTTTTTTCTCCCATACTCCAACTTTTTTGCAGTTGCTGATAATTGTCGAGTGCATGATGAGCAATTGACCTTCAGGATCTAGGGATGGATGGAAAAAAGTGCCTTCTATAATCCTATTCAAGCTATACACAATTGGACCTGATGGTTGAATTGTAATTCTAATAATGATGGTGAGTGTGCCCGATTTTGCACATAGCTTTTATTTGTACAAAAAATTGTGTACAAAGATCAGCACAGGCCTGTATTTTTATTTCTATTATTCATAATTCATCTCCTCCTACTTCCTTCTACTCCCATGCCTGACAGAATATCAGCATTCTGCTTCTGTACAAATAATTTTGGCATATTTTTCGACTTCTTTACAGAGTCATTTATTTTCATTCATGAGAATGTAAATGTCATTGATAATGTAAGTTATGTGTTTTGGTGTTAAGCAAGTGCACAGGTTTTAATATTTTTGTGGAAACCAATCAGGTGGTAGTATGTGTGTCTACCTCCTTCTCTTCTCACTTCTTCATTTTTAAGTTTTAATGCTTATTTCTTTATAGAAACAAATCAACAGCATCTAGTGTATTGGACCCTTTTTGACCATTATTTTGAGACAATTATTCAATATTTGACATAAATGGTGACTTTCCCTTTGTAAGTCACAGCTGATAATGTGAGTAATGTTATTCAACACTCACAGGAATCAAGATTTCAAGGAATCAAAGTGATATCGATAGATACTGAGTAAATAAGCAGCCAAAAATAGATGTTTTAGAGATATTAATGCTAGGCGGCCACTTTGCTGCCAAGAGCAAAAAAAATGGTATCCATGTCTACTACAACAGGTTACAATCTCATCCTCAAGAGATCAGCAAGTTCAAACATGTTAGGGACCAAATCTCCTCAAACATTCAATGGGCAGTCCTACTGTAATGTGAAAAATGATTTGATCATTGTTGAATTTTGTTTTGCATGTGAGCGGTTGCTTTGTATTGTTTTCTTTTGTGTTGTGCATGGTTGTCAGAAGGAGGCAGTGTGTAAGTTTTCATACAGTAATTAAAACACCGAATTATGTTTTCTAAGTTTAGTCAAACTATTATGAGAATAGTGTGAGTAAAGGTTATAATCCCTAGACTATTAAGCTAGAATATTCCAAGTCTCACCATCCAAGAACCTTTAGAAATTAGGGGAAGTTCCAGGGACAAGTGACACAATGCACTCTGTGAGCCTTTCAATTTCTATGTATTTTCTAACGTAATTACGGTAAGACACTCTGGGTGTCTCTGAATCAAACTTTTCCATGTTCCAAATATGTTTTATCATTTTTGTGTAATAATTTTGAAACTTGACAGATTCTGCTCTTGTGTGCCTGATATGAGCAGATTTGAACATTGTGCAAATGATTTGATTGAAAATATGGGCACTATTTGTACAATTTGCATACACAATTAATCACAAAATGAGAAGAAGTGTCCACCATTTTTCAACAATTGGGCATTAGTCTACAAGTTCAGGGCTTGAAGGGGCTTGCCTCTGAGTTACTGTGTGTGGACCCAATGCCATTTTGGGTAAGCTTCCAAGATTATGATGTGTGTAGCAATCTTCTAGATGGAAAATTGGAGGAAATATTCCAAAACTACACTGTTATGGACAGCCATCCCAACGATTTTATGCCCCCTCTGAGATCAGGCATATGGCTGAAGCTCCTAACTAGCCTTAGCTGATGAGCCAATAGATGACCTATAGTCTGTCTTTTACAAAATGCTTTTAAAAAGAAAAGTGACACAAATCAGTACTGTCCTCAAAATTGTTTGCATAGAAATCTCTCTGTAAAATCTTCTGCTCAAAAAATTGTTTCCAATTTCATTATTTACAAGAATTTCAAGAAAAACAGACTATAGATGTTGATATGTTTCACATTCCCACCAGGAAACTCCCATATACTTAAAAAGCTATAATTTTTATGGTGCAATAAGCTTCGAAACAATATTTGGTGCATTTGGCTCAAGAAGTCCCTATGACCATTTTTTCACATTAAATCGTGAACACTCATATACTGCTGTGAATCAAAGTAGTATAGAGACCCCCCTTAAGCGTGAAATTGTGCCTAAACCTGTACAAAACATAGGGGAAAGACATGGTGCAAAAAACGAGCTTTAGGCACTATACACAAAACATAGCCGACCTTCCCCTGACTACTATGATGTCATTTTTCGGGCTGGAAAGGAGCATAAGGTTACACCTGGGGTAGAAAAGAAAAAAGTTCCTGAAACTTGGCCCACCCACATCTCCATCAAAACTCGAGATAATGTGACATATAGGGTATTTTTCAGAATCAGCTCAATGAGATCTATCGATTAGTACCCAACATGACCCATTTAAAAAAAGCCCAAATTTAGTGTGGGGATTCTGAAAATGTTTTCTACCATTATTATGCACTGCTACAGCCACCACCGCCATGCAGGTTGGGGGGAAGAAGTTTCCCCAGCTGATAAAAGCTGCCACTTCAAGCTTTATATAGTTAGCCTAAATAGAATAAACCAAAAAAGTAAAAAGTCATGCAATATAGCAACACAAATTGTGTACTCATTCACACTGATCACAGGATCAGTCCCAGCATCAGCCATAGGGAGGATAGTACACATGGGGCGCCAGTACTTTCATAGAAAGTACCCACAATAAATGTTGTTGTTTCACTTTTTTCTAGTATAGTTGTGATCCCAGCTGGATTCTTCCTGCATCAGCTTTTTTGTTCTTTTAATTGGTGGAGGATCAGCCCCCAACTATCTACATCTTCCAGCTTGAAAATATTCATACACAGCATAATGCACAGGATGCATAGGAGTTTTTCCACATAAGTTGCAAGGCTCTGTTTCAGAGAATGGATTTGTCAGCTTTCTACATGACATATTTATACCAGTGGGTAGTACTGTAGCTGAATTTTACTAATACTTGCTCATCAACTCTGAAAATTGACAATTAACTCTTTGAAGTTTTTCTGCAGTTCATTATAAGTTTTGACACCTGTAATAATTATTTTGCCATTATGAAAAATCAATGCACATAAGCCCTGCTTGTTAATTGTATATTTCAGTGCAGGAAATAATTCTGGAGAATAATCACATTGACCCCTATGAGCATTACAGAATTCTTCAACATTTATATGGTGATTTAGGGCATATGACCCATCAAAATGTCACATTCTAAATTTTCTGGGTCTTCATAGATAGCCATATTTGAGCAGGATTTCTGTGGCATAATCTATACTCTTCACAGCCTGCTGTGTTGCCTGAATGCCCACACATACGAGCTTGCCATTTTTGTACAGAAGTAGACAACATTTTGGATTATGGAGGTACCAAATTAGTGACTTAAACTTTCCCATGGTCAGTTTAGAATCATCTAATTTTTTGGCAAGTGAGTCTAAATTGAGTCGACAACCAAGTTCAGCTGTGACAGAAATATTTTGAACTTGCATTTTCAGAATAAGCTTTGCTTTCTAGAGTGTAACTTCACAGTTGTTTTACCATTGACAAATTTCATAGGTCTGTCTTGATCTGATCTAATTGAGATTTCGATAGAATCCATATCTTTTACAAGTACAGGCAAGTAGTGAGGAGCTATATATATCTTATCTATAATGTCACCAAAAGCTCCCTCTATATTAACAATACAAGAGGGGGCTAAAATATCACCAGCAATCTGTTGTTCAATGATGTTACAATAAACATACATGGTTTCGAGACCAGCCTTCATATCAGCAGGGTGTGTAGCAGCAATTTTCGATTTTCCAGAAGTAGTTGTTTCTAGTTGTGATTTCTCAAAGCCCAACAGATAGAGTAGAGGATCACTTAATTTTATGTTCTTGATCCTAGTCAAGTTCACTTTCAGGACAACTGCTCTGGCTAATCTCCTATACGAAAATTCAATAAACTCATTATATGGAACTTTTTCCTGTTCACTCAAAAACTTAATAGATTGTTGAATTGTTTCAAATAAATCTGTTACAGATTAATACCTCATAACAAGCACTTTAAGTAGTCTGAGTATCATAAAATGTTATTATATGGTCATGTGGTACTATATTGAACAGCGTATTAGGGTAGATAAGTTCATAAAATGCACATTCCCATTCACCTTGCAAAATCAATCTATGATGCAACCTGGAACTAAAATTTGGAGCAGAGTTACTTGTATCACTCTGAGCATTGCTTGGTAATGTTACATAAAACTGTGAAAAATCCATTTTTGAATATGTCATTAGGATGGAAACTAACTTTTATATTCAGTTGAGCTGGTCAAATAAAAATGCATCATCATATATGGGAGTATTTATTCTAAAGAGACCATCGATGAAGCCAGGGACATATTCATCAGCCTAGCGTTGTTCCAAACTAGCAGCGATATCTCTCCTACTTATACCTCTAATCATCCACCTAAGAAAGTATGCACATAACTGACCACATGCAACAGTCAAGTACTGTTGTACACGTTTGGTATTGCACTGGTAAGAAGCAGATATAGTCTTGATGTAGTTCCTAAGCTGTTGACGTGGTTCGAGGCTGTGACTGTCAAAATAACAACACTTCTGTTTTTTATCAAGAAACAGAGCTACCCAATGTGAACCAGGTTCATTGTGCTTGTCCAGATTTACAACTAATGCTGTGGGTACAGTGTCAAGAGGTGGTGAACAGCCTATAGGGAATACCCCATTGAAGATTTGTCTGAGAGCTTGATCTCTATTGATCAACGTGTAGATTTCGGAGGTATTCATGCAGTATAGTCAATAAAGATGTGTCTATTTTTATCGATCATAATCAAGTTGTCAAAATCTGCATAAACAATAACTTCTATACCTGCATCAGGTATCCTATCAGTGAATGTCAATTCTATACTTGTGGAACCATCTCTAATCAAGTCCCACTGTCCACTATCATCTTCATCAGGTATAAAATTGGAGGCGGAGTAGAACTGTCCATTTTTAAAATTAAGTCTGCTAATGCCATACCCCTTGTTATCTTTAGCCATGTCTAGAGTTTCTAAGAGCTGATCATATGCTGGAATATATCTATTGTTAGCAAAATCAAGTCTTAATAGAGCCAATGGAATAGCTTGACCACCAGAGACAACCTTGACTTCACGTATACTGTAACATTTAAAATTAAATGGAGATTTTTTTATTTCACCAATGATATGCATTTGCATTGGCATATGCCATAATCATCCTATGTAGCAACTGACCAGTGAATAGAGTATTTAGAGGTGTAGATTCCCTTGTACTAGTAATGTGAAGATTCACCATTTGGACACGTCTGATTGGGTACTTGACTGGAATTTTTAACATTGCTTTTTCCAGAGCCAATCCAACACTGTGGAGAACTTCAACTTTCCTGATGAAGAGTTTCATCTGCAAAACTTCCAATTTTGCATTTTCTACATCACCAGCTGGGCACTGTAATACAAATGGATTACTATTGCTGATCAATTCCAGTTTGAGCTCAGTATCACTGATCAATATGATCAATATGAAGAGGAGCTGTTATTTCCACTGTTTGACCATTTCAAAGTGCTCCACCCTGTCTTTAAAGCCCTGGCAATCCGAAATATCTATTTTAGGACCAGTATATAAAGAAGACTGTAAGTGGCTATTTTTGACATCAAAATGAAAATTTAAATCAGTTTGAAAGAATACTCTGTATGCATACCTATCCCTACTATCATGAATGAGACAACTATTCAGGAAGAGCTTTACTTGTCTGAAAAATGCTTAACCAATCAGATTGATAGGTGCAATTACTGGTGCAACTCCACCAGCAGGAACTGTGTAAGTAATTTTGAAGGTCATGTGCAGATAATTTTTGCTAAGCAGTATCATGTGAGGATATGGAAGTATACTAAATTTGTAGGGATCATCACTTGTTATAGGATTTATGGGGTTAATTTCATCCCAGTGGCCTCGTTTTATTACTACTTGTGTGGGAGGTACAGTGAAAAAGTCTAATTCAGACTTTGTACTAATACTAGAAATTGTATCAATTAGAGCCATGTTTCCTTCTCTTTTTCTTTGAGAATATATCGTTTTTCTTAACTTTTACACTTTTTGGTCTAGTCCCCAGGCCTCTTCCAGTCTGCAGGGCATCTCCAGCACTATGGGCCAACTTGGAAAGTGCTGCTCAGCCATGTTCTTCTAGAGACTCCTTTATAGATTGACTTCCAGCTAAATCTCCAGCAATATGTGCACCTGTAGATAGTGCTTACTTACCAATATGGCCAGTAGCTGACTTAATAACAGGAATGGCCATTCTAAATAAAGATCTAAAGAAGCTTCCTAGACCTCCTCCATGCTGATAGGGAGTGCCTTTGAAACGATAGCCAGTTTGTTCAGCTGGTTCAGTGTACTACTGAAGCAAAGTTGCATAATCTTCTGGATTAAAGTATTGTGTCATCTTTATAAGTTTACAAAATGCTGTAAATTACAACTTTTATACTTTTCCAAATTCTAACCATCTAGACCTTGGTGTAATGCTTTTGGGTGCCTTAATTTTTTTACCATCTACTGGTCCACTTGGGGAAGCAAATGTTTCATCACTTTCACTTCCAACATTTAACTTGGACTAATTTACAAAAACATCTCGAGGCACATTCTCCATTAAGAGGTGTTTTACAAACAATTCTGACCCTATTGCTTACTGATGCCTCTTACCAACTCTAGCCACATCAGAAATCAAATCAACAATGTTGGTTCCACTTATTTTGGTGCCTTTTAGAATCATTTCTCCTTTATCCGACCACTCCATGTGTGGATTATCTTTAGCAAAATCATATAACATTTTAGCTTGACTATGCCACTTTTTTGGTGCAATTTTCGTAGTTTTTTCATACAGTGCATCTTTTCTCGGGGTAACATTGACAGCGCTTTCAGCGCTGTCTGGATTTTTCTGCTTAGGTGTTGTTTCTTCCAGATCAAGGATGGGCTGTTCTGCAACAGGTTCACTAACAGTCAACTCATAAGGTCTGGTTTGATCCTGCGTAGCCTGCCTATATCTGTGCAATGATTGTATAAGATTATCTTTCTGTCAGAGGGCAATGACTTATTAGTTAAAATGTCATTCATTTCTTTATCCAAAGCAGTCATTACATTAGCTGCTATATATTCCCTATGACCAATGTCATGTGGTACAAGAATCATTTTAATTGTATGCATCATATTTTTATAATTGCATCAACTAGTATTTGTCCAGCTATTCGTAAAATTGGTGCCGATCATACAGGAAAAAATCCATGTTTCTGTTCTAGAATGTCTCATCTTTTGCTGAGACTTGTTTTCCCATCTGCTAATACTCATAAATGTCTCTTGTGGGAACTTAATTTATTCAAGGTATTTATGTCAACTTTTATATTGCATTCCAGAAAGTTGAGTGTACATTCACACAAACAAAGTGTCAGTTCTCGATCAGCAGTGTAATAATAGCTTTATGTTGCTTGGGTTTAGCCATAGCTAGTACCCTGATGTAATCAATATTATGTCTAAGATGATCAAAAGGCATTCTGACTACACAACTGAAGAATAGACAACTTTTATGCTCCTGGCACATATATATCATGGAAAATTTTGAGAAAATGTCAGCTCTGAGTCTAAGTTTATTAGGTGTTGCTTGAGAAAGATCAATAATTATATAACTCTATGGTTTAAATGTGGCATCTTCAATAGACTCGAGAAAGTACTTTAATCAGAAAACAACTGTTTTGCCAAAGTTTGTACTTGGAGCGAGCATATCTGCGGGATTTTTCATCAAAACGAGGTACTCTCCATTTATTCTAGATGTTCTTAGACCTTTGAAGAAAAGATTTTGAATGATGTGTATGACAGACAGACTCATGTGATGACATCCATGAGAGAAAAGAATGTCCAGGTGCTTGTTTTTAGCCATTTCCTACATGAGATCATCTAGTATAACAAGCTGGAGTGCAGGACTCAGCTCTCTAATCAAGTTCATGTCGAGTAATCTATGATAGAAGTTGACTCTGCCAGACAAGTCATTGTAGACTGACTGATTCTCACTAAAGAACGGATGAATATGTTCAGGAACCAGCTCAATCAAGAGCTTCACATTTAGTATTAAATTCTTTACAAAGGTTGTTTTGCCACCTTTTGTAGGGCCAGCAACAGTACAAGTAGAGGGGTGATTAATTTTTACAGCCATGTTTTTTTTCTTCTATATATTCTCAAATTTTATAACATGCAACATGCTGGAAATACCAGCAATTGTGCTTTAACTTTTTTCTGTTTTAATTTTTTTTCTTGTCTTCATTTTTCATTACAATATTTACTAACAATTATTACAATATTAATAGGGTATATCTATATGCTCATCATCATATTTTTGTACAGCCTCTGGAGTAAAGTTCATCCAGATCTCAAACCAAAGGGGTCCAGCACTGCACCTTTTTATGAAACCCTCTAGCACCTTGGCAAAATGCCAAAACCCTGTCAATTTTCTCTTACCTGTAGGATGATCCAGTTCATTGGCCACTTTAGCCAAAATCTTCCATTTATGCTTGTAGCCATCATTTATTCAATCCCAAAAATATGAGGCATACCTGGCCACATCTTTTTGAGTATAAGGTCTTTTGAGAAAAGCGCCCATACTCAGTGCAACATTTAAAAAAATACCCTCCAATTTGAAAAAGCGACTAAACAGTAGAAGGAAAAGTTTGAAGACTGAAGACTAAGGAGAATTTACAACTTATATATGTGAAAAGTGTTACCAAATACTTTCAAATCATATTTCACTAGTTTACTGTAGGCTTGAAGATGAGCGCATCTCTATCAGCCAGCTACTTCTTTAGTATAGCTGTGCCAGCTTCCTGCAATGCCATATTGTATTCTAGACATTTCTGGCACATTTCAATAGTAAAGAATGTTTTGCCCTGAGACAACTGGAAACAGTCCTATTGAGAGCTGTTTTTTTGACAAAAATAACACAGTTCAATCTTTAAGGGATACATGGCCCTCGGCAAGTTTCGAGTGCAGAGTTCAATAAGAGCTTTAAGTTTTTTTGACTCCATTCTAGTTAATCAAATGATTTTGAAGTTGCTTATATACTGAAATATAAGGCAGAGGTAAAAATAAAAAATTTTTAGGTCTGCAAATCATTGTTTAGTTTTCATACTGTAGCAATAGTTTTATCAAATCTGTGACCCAACTATTGAATTTATCTGCGTGACCCCTCCATTTAACAAAGTAATCGGTTTTCCCAGCCCTTTTTCTCTTATGTATAATCTTTTCTATAATACAGAAATCTGTAATCTCATCAACTTTCTGTAATTCTGGCTCATAAAATACACCCTGTGTGACTTCTCCCAGCTGATCTTCTACTATATACAGAGGAGGATGTCTAGCTTTTTGCTCACAAATCACAAAAACTTCGTCACTCCAAATGGGTGTATAACCCTTCTCAACATCCTTTTAACTTTGCTTATCCATACCTTGTCACCAGGGACCAGTTTAAATTTTACACCAGACTTACATTTCCTGAAAAGCTTCTTTACAATTTCAGCTTTATTCTCATCAGTAACATCAATGGGAGCAACACCTATGGTCCTTTGCCTAGTTGAGTTGTAAGAGCTTAGCAGGTCGGATAGAACATCTAGGTACTTGTATGTATTATTCTGAGTAAAATGATGCCACGTTCTTTCCTTTAAAGTTCTATTGAACCTCTCAACAATGCTAGCCTTAATTTCACTAGCAGTTATGAAAATACTAATGTTAAGCTTCTTCAATAAGGCCTGGAAGGCTTAGTTTGTGAACTCTGTGCCAGCATCAGTCTGTATTTTTCGTGGCTTCCTGCCAGATTTCAAAATTGTTTGGAAGGAGTGTAAAATAGATAATTTACTTTTATTTTTCAAGGGTACAGACCATGCAAATTTTGACAAGACATCTACACTGTTTAAGAGAAATTTGAATCCATCATTATGCCTGGCAAGTGAACTGAGGTCTACAAGATCCATTTGCCACTGTTCATCAATATCAGTAACTAGTACAATATTCCTGGGGTGATGGCGCCTAGCATACTTGTGTACAGTATATGTTGGCTGTTTTGTAACCATTCCTTAACAGAACATAGAGTAACCCTGGGATTACTATCTCTTGCCTGTAGTAACATGTTCTGAATACTACAATACCCTATGCTTGGGTTGAAGTATATGCTTTCAAAGAGCTTGTCCATCTTTCTTAAGCATACTGCTGTCAAACTTTTATTTATACATCTGTGTGATTGAATCTGACACTTTTTGCACTAGTTCTAGGTTTTTTTTGTGAACAGGTTCTCCAAATATCTCCTTAACAATTTCAATAGAGTCAGTATGGTTAATACAGCCAAAAGAGCCACACAATATCATATCTCAGTAAAAACTGTTTTCCCATCATGTCTTTACCTAAAGTTTATTGATCCAAACCTTCCCACTACATGAAATATTTTATATAGTCCTTATAGATGGAAAGACCGTTGAAAGTCTCTAATGGTTTTCTACTGATGGAAGTAGCAAATAGATAAAATTGAAACAGCTGTGAGGTACAGTATCACAGGCTCAAGTGATTTACATGCTCATTGTTGTGAATCAAAGCTATGGAATATGCTAGAAGCTTCTGTAGTATTGCAGAAACCCTGTCTGTATCTATGATGAAACATCTCAATTAAAGAAAAAAGTGGCTTAATAAAAAGCAGCTGAGAAAATGACTCATGAAGAGACAACTTATCTAAAGAAATGACATGTTCATTTTGATTCTACTTGACTTGAAAGAAAGATCAAAAAGTGAGATGAGAAAAAACCAGAAAAAAACAGTATTTTTCAGCATGAATCATCAGAAAAAGTGATATCTGATGGAATTGATGCACATGTTTACTCTTCCAACTCAGCCTACAGTAATCCTATCCAGCAAAGTATAAAAGCAGAAAAAAATTTGAGAAAAGTTAATTTTCAATTTTGTCAAGTTAGTGAATGGTTGGATTTATTTCTTTGTTATTATATTTATTCATATAATAGAAGCAAAAAAGATTTGGTTTGTGATACATGTGCGAAGACTTTCACTAGTAAGCAAAGTCTCAGCAACGCATTGATTCAAATCACATTGGATTGAAATATCGATGCCCTCAGTGCATGGCTGCATACTCACAGAAGAGGAGTCTTTCAAATCACTTTCAGAAGAACCATACAACATCAAGATGTCAGATTTGCAACATGTATTTTATTAATCAAAGGATGTTATAATCAGAGAAACATTGCCATAAATGTTTATTGATCAAGCCGCAGCTCGATGGATCAGTGGATAGTATCAATCATAAGGAAATAGACATAAGAAATTGGCAACCAATTTTGGAAGACCCAGAAGTACCAGACAATTTGAGTGAATACTCCTCAGAGCTTCATGAAGAGATTTCAAATTATTGTCGATTGATCCATACTCAAAAGTTGATCCCAAATTTGTTGGAGCACACTTATAACTATTGATGGTGTGCCTTTCAAAGTAATTTTGAATAATGTTAACTGACATATACCTAATGGAAAAACAGTGTTTCAAAGTGGATGCAGCCATTGGGTGCATACTAAAAAACAAAGAAACTGAAGAGTTAAAATACTGGTATGCCTGTCAAAATAAATTCACACTCCTGGAAAATCCTCAGCTTATAAAAAATGGAGAGGATATGAAAAAAGTTGGTCAACATGTCGTATTGAAGTGCTCGTATACCCTCGGCTGCCTACCTGTGGTTCTTGGGAGATCCAATCTGGTACGGCCCCTGACGCTAACCCGGTACTGAATACAGTCCTACTGCAGTGAGTTGAGACTTGATGTGCGAGAACGTTTATTGATGAGCAAAAACACAACAGGTAGTAGAATACAACGATGGATGTAAGTACGAAACAAAAGTGCAGAGTGCCAAAAATACACACGCTAACGCCTACAACCTCCCTAGTCGGCGGATCCTTCTTTTGTCCCTGAGCAACGAGCCACAGGGCCAATAGGATATCTCAGGCCACGGCCCAAGCTGAAACTCTACCAAAAATAAGTAACTAACTCCAACGACCACTCACTGACTCCTCTCCTCAAGATGGAACGTCGCACACGTCTCAGGCCGCGTCACCACTCAAAATTCGCCCGCGGCGCGTACCACGAAATACAAATAAACAAAACGGCGATCCCTTCCTTTGTCACCACCGTCACAATAACAGAGCGTCCGAATGCTACGGTGCAGACGCCAATTTCACACAAAGGAGAGGCGATTCTCCAGACGACAATATTTTTCACAATAATAATAATAAGAAAAAAAAACGAGAATGAATAAAAACGCTGCCGCGTGCCTAACATCGACTTGCAAGTGATATGCAAAACATTTGCGCCAACCATTTATTATTTTTGACCAAAAATATGAGTGACACAAACCGTTTTATCGGTTTGTTTACCTGAGAATAAATGAAAACACTTTAGCAATAAAGAAACTTTAGGAAATGAAATAATGTAATTAGAGGACCAAAGGTCAGAGGAATTGACCCTCTGACATCCCTCCCCCCCAAAGGCAAGACTTTCCGCCAGCGAAGGGAAAAGTCAGGAGGTCCCCCAAGGGCCCCAGACCCTCGACGCCGACGCTCGACGCCTCCAAATGTTCCAAACAATGACGCTACGCGCCGTTGACGCAATTATAAACAATAAAAAATAAAATGTCGGTATCGAACGGTATACTATACGACTTTGGGCCAATTGCGCCGGATGCTACCCGCGACGCTACAAAGTTCACTAATAAAATGCCCCGTGGGCTCGTGGTTCCGAATAAAATAAAAAACAATGTTCGAACGAATAGCGTTCGCGGCACTCGGGCCGAATTTGATCACAATAAAAATAAAAACGTTTAATCGGCGGCGACCCCCGCGGTGCCCGAGTTAGGTTGTGGGCTGCTCCCCACTGCCGTCGATGTATGTAGTATCGGCGGCTCCTCCATCACGGATTGTGGCATTCGTCTCCGTCCTCTCCGGAGGGGGGGTTGTATGCTGTGGAGAGCCCGCACGACTTCCCAAATTCCGCCGCCATTGTTCCTCTGGCCCCTTGGCCGGACACTGGCCCCCCCAACGCCTTTGGTATTATCTGCCCCCAGGGAGAAAGGATGCCCGAAAACCAAATCCTCTGGCCCTTTGGCTGTCTAGATTTTGAACCAAAAATATTTAAGGTATTTATTGCTAAAGTGAATCTGCCTTATTAAGAGGTAAACTTAAACCCATAACACGGTCTGTGCCACGAAAAAATTTTAGAATGAAAATGTGTTTTGGAAAAAAAAAGATGGAAAAAATATGAAAATGGCAGCGCAAAGCCTGCTACCCTTGGGTGATGTCAGTTGGTGACTTTTTCGGAAAGGAACAAAAATACCCGAGATTTAAGAAAATACAAAAATTGCTTGATAATTTCCAGATTCGCAAAAAAAAGAAATACGATATATCTCCGTGCAGATCTCCAACAAAACACAAACGAAAAAATAAATGAAACAAATTGAGATTAGTACAAGAGGCAACTTTAAGGCATAAAAAGGTGGCACAACCGGTTTCGATTTTGTAATACAGATGCTCAAAACGGAAAAAATAGGTAACTTTTGAAATATCGAAAAATTTTACAGAACGAAATAACTATCTTTATAATGACCTCACGGAGAGCGGGGTCATCTGAAACATAAAAAATTTACTTCCTCCTATGACCGCTATGGTCCCGTCCCGGTTGACCAATACCAATATCTCGTTTCAATGGGGAAATATAATCAGGGTTCTCTGTGGACGGCGGTCTCTGGGGCGGTTGCGTAGACGTCCCCGGAATATCCATTCTCTCTTCGGTTTGCACATTACGCACCGGCGGAATCATCGTAGGCGGAGGCATCTGCAATCCCGGCGGAACTAAGAACTGGTGGTAAAATTGCGGTTGCCCGGGCTGGAATTGCATGACTGGAAACTGCGGCACTTGAAACTGTGCCAGCGGCGGCACCATTGTATTCGGGAATAATTGTCCTGAAAAAAGAGGGCGATTTATACAATCAACACCCACCATCGGCAATCCCGGATAATTCGGCGGTAAATACGGTAATTGTTGCTGGTGGGCTTGCATCATCGCGTTCGGATCGGCCATTGACACTCCTTGCTGAGTTGTTTCCGTGGCCCTAGACCTATCCAATGAAGTCGTTCGGCTGGAGTAGGCCACGTCCACTCTATCGTCGTGTTGATAATATGCCGATGTTCTTTTTCTACTCCGAGACTCTCTGCTATCTTTGCGCTCTGCCGCTTCTCTCTTTTCTTTTTCCTTCCTTTCGTAGTTCCTTTCATAATCATCGATCTCTTTGCGCCAACTTTCTTCTTCAGCTTCCTTGCGTTTCTTTTCTCGCGACATCGATTTCTCGTGACGACTTTCATCTCTGTGTCGACTTTCGTGCCTTCTCTTTCTGTCTTTTTCCGGCGTTTTCGATTTCTCCCTTCTTTGCGTATCACTTTCTTTTCTAATCCATCGTTTGGATACCTTACTGGTCACAGGCCTAGTGTGGGCATGCTTGACTCGGTATCCCACTCTTTTCTTTAAGGTTTTTTCAACTTCCAATATATCGCGAGCCTTCTTTCGATCGATGACCTCCCAAAACCGTATTCTGGGGTCCGTATTGTCAATTTCCTTCTTCCAAACTTGTATATTCGCGTATTTCGGTTCGGGGTCTTTCTTGTCTTGAAGCACGGCCTTAGCAATCGTATACGCTAACCCCGCTGCCTTTGCCTGGCATGAGGAGTATAACGTATGAAAATTACTCCCTGCTCCTCCTTGCCTAGCGTTGAACTCGCGGCGCAATTTCATCGTAACATACGCATGGGCTTGGTAATGGAATCCAGCGAAATTTTGGGGAATCCTGCCCAATCTCGACAATTTCATAAATAGACACGCGCAAGCCCATACGGCGGCTTCATAAGCTTTCTCCGCAGATCGTGTAGTACTCCATTCGGCTAATTGAAGCTCGAAAATACTCCACAATTTTTCTGGCAAGTTCGCCTGTAGAACGTGGAACTGTAATTCGTAATATCGTATAGTTTCAATTTTGATCCCGGCTTCGTCGTATACACGGTTTATCAGATCTGTCGCCATTAGAGCTACCTCCTCATCCAAAGTGGGATCCATGTGCGCGAGATACTTCTGGACACATGGATTTGACAGAGATACTCTCCCATACTGGAAATCGACGACGTACTTTCCTTCCTTCAAGGCCTTGTTGAGCTCTTGCCCCCGTTTCCCGAGGCCTCGTCGATATTTCACTTTATCATTTGGATTTCCGGGTGGCTGTTGGAACTGACCGCTCTTTACCTTGTCCAGTTCGGCTTTGTTCTCCTTGCGATCTATTCGTTTCTCTGTAGCCTGTCTCTTTGATTGCATCACCTTTGCAAATTTTCCCGGATTCTTGATGTTCTCTACATTTTGCCCACCGGCTTTTGCATAAACCGGCGGCGTGGGCAAAACGTTCTCCATACTTTCTTCGTCATCGCTACCGATCTCTGATACCACCTCCACGTAGGGTTCTTCGCTCGTCTCCTCTTCCTCGGGATTGACATCTTCTAATTGCTTTGCTAATTTGATTGCGGCCTTCCCGTACTTTTGTTTTTCCAAAACTTCTATTTTCTCTTTCATTTCTTTTATCTGGTCGGTTAATTTCTCCAAATCGGGTTGGGTTTCTCTTTCAGTTTCGACTATTTCCATGAGTTTCTCCTCCTCTTCAACACCTTTACTCCCCTCAGCGGGTGTACTGGCGATAGGGGGATCCGTGATGACCACAACTACTGGTTTCTCTTGCTCCATCTCGGTACCTGAAACATTCGAATTATCTATTGTAGAGGGTGCTGTTACAGTCTGCTCCTTCGAAGTTTCTTCCATAGGGCCCTGGCTAGCGGGAACCACAACTTCTACTTGCGGAATCAGATCTGAATCGTCCCACTTAGTTACAGACTTAAAGGTTGCAGAGGTGCTAGGGGCCCATAGGTCCTTAGCCTCGAATATGGACGTGGAAACATTCCAATAAATGAGGTTCTGACTCGCGGCATGGATATTCAGAAAATGAAACAAATTATAAAAGTTACAGTTCATATAATAGATAGAATTGTCGCGCAAATTCGTCTCTATCTCTTCGATAGGTTCTTTGCAGGAATGCGGTATCCATCTTATAGGTAGTACGCAAAAAGTATTTTGGATCGATTTCTGCGTACGTATCTTCGGATACCGTTCCATCATCTGTTCCATTTGATCGGTAATTTTGTCGTTCAAAAGATCCTGGCCCATCCACTTCATGAATTCAATCCGTTCCTGTTTGGTTCTCCACACAGAGACCCACATACCAGATGTGAATCCAGGGACCCAGGCCTTCCACTCTTGCGCCGAGTGAGGCCACAAGAAGTAAATGATTGGGTTTACGTTTTTCTCGTACAAATCTTTGACTATGGGGACGATCGATCGGTTGATTTTGGAGTGGTAATGGTCCTTAAGTGCTGACACTTGTTCTCGCATAACATTGGTGAAGTGGATCACTTCTTTAGGCCATTTTCCTTTTTTCATTTCCATTTCCCGGAGTTCAATTGGCCGTCCGAATTGTCGTGCCGCCAAGATATCCTCTAAATCCCAATCGTTTGTTGGTGCTTCTTCGGAATCATCAGTATCCTTTCTTTTCCTTGACGCTTTCACCTTTCTCTCTATCCACGGGAACCAACCGTTGGGCACTGGCTGTGGTTCAATGTCACTATTGGAGAAATGCGGAGGACAATGAAAAGTCCCGGGCGCTATTTCCTCCGACAATTTATACGTCGCGATAGCTTCTCCACGCATCATGAAATACAACGCGTTGGTGTTATCCGTTACTTCTTCCACTCCGTATGCGCCTTTCCACTCTGGATCCGCATATCTATATTCGAATGTGTCTCTAAATCTTTGTGCCAGATCGGAGACCAATTCCGGCTCCATCGTGTCCTGTGGGTACAACTGAAAACAATTTTGAATATTGCTCGCGAATCCATAGCGAAGTAACGCTAAGAAACATAAAAGGGACCCGCGCGTGTCGAGCGTCGCGTATCTCAAAACTTCTATGTTTAACTTATCTGCCTCCATTAGCTGTCGAAACTCTAGGGAACTCAACTGTCCCCACGAAATCTTGAAGGCGTCGGCCCATAAAAACAAAACTTCCGTCATGAGGGCTTTCAAATTGAGACCTTCGGGGCTGATTCCGATTATTCTTGCTTTCGACTTGTCCTTCATCTCTGCCAACACAATCTCCAAATCGTAAACGCAGCACGATAAAATATAATCTATGTTGTCCCGTCTTTTCCGAACTAGTTCCTTTTCCTGATCTAAATATCCGAATTTAGTCAGAACTAACGTGATGTCCTCTCGAATGTGGAAACCGACGATGATGTTTTCGCGGCGAAATATCGTTCCATATACTTTGTGGAAATGTTCTTTGTCCCAAAATTTCAAATCGATTATAAAGTTCTTTCCGCACATCGTTGAAATCGTTAAAAGTCGCAATGCGTCGCTAGGTTTCGATCCTGGGGTTTTTGGCTTCCTCCCACTTTCTGTATCCAACGCTATGACTATCCATCCTCGAAACTTCGAATGGTTTATCACCTTAATAAATGCTTTCAAATTTTCGGGCGCCAAAAATAATGGTTCTTCGATGGCCGCATGAGGCACACCGAACAACGACGTGAAATAATTAAAAATATCGGTTGAACGTACCAATCTTCGAACATTGTAATCTTAAAATTTTCATACAATTTCCTAACTATGAATTTTTAGACAATAATTTCGAAACAAAACGACTCAAATGCACAAGAATAAATTTGGACGAAGGGGAGTTGATCAGGCTCTCAAACACCCAAAATCCTCGGCATATAAATTGCCGGCCGGTCAACTTAGAGTCCTATTCCGAAACAATTTCAACATATATTCTACCTTTCCCACACTTACCACTAAGTTGAAAATTCGTATTATCTTGCCGATCTTGAGGCTGCCCGAAGGTGCTATCAATTTCGACGATACTGGACGTCGCCATATCGCGTTCGAATTCGAATTTCTTGAAATTTCCAATCGACGAAAATTACTAATATACTAACGCTTTGCAAGTGAAATCTAAAAAATAATTCCATAATTCTTCGGCTTCACGACTTCAATGATTCGGGGAAGACTTTCCCGGACTTATAAACATTTGATTTTTTCACACTGAGCGCGTGAAAAAATATTATTTCGCCCATTAAAAATTTTCCGGCGTCGTAATTTTTTGGAAAATGCCTAAAACTTGCCATAAAATTGCCAAAAATAAGTCAGTACAATTAAAAATTGAAAAAGAAGAAAGGGGAAAAGGTTAGAAAAAATACAATACATAGGGCATTAGAAAATACACATAAAATTAATCTGAACAAAACGCACAACGAAAACGATAAAAAATGAATTGTTAGTTACAGTAAAAATCGGGTGTTTGCGTAACAAAAGGCATTACGCAATTTATAGAAACTATTTGTACGCGCGAATCTGGTTTCCCAGCGCGACGTATTTTTATAACATTTTTCTCTAAATTCGATGTCTCAATTACTTCGTACTTACCGTCGTTTGTTGTGTGGGCCTTTCCTTTGATAATTCCTTTCTGGTAGAGAACAAGTTCTCCCGTTTGGAACGTCTTTTCGCGAGCCTTCTTATCATACTGTAGTTTTCTTTCGGCCGCGGATTTTTTATGATTTTCATTTATGATTTTATACGTGTTAAGGAGGTGCTCCGTTAACATGTATCTATAGGTGTCGTAATTATTCTGAATAATTATTGGCCTCGCTATCTCATTATCCAATTGAAACCTTGCCTCGTGTCCGTACAGTAGACTATGGGGGGAATTTTTCGTAGTTTTGTGCGGCGTAATCCGATACGCAAATAAAATCTGCTCGAGATAGTGTGGCCAATCGTCCGGGTCGGTTATTGCGACTCTCCTAATTTGCTCTATTAACGTTCTATTGAATCTCTCCACCATACCATTGCATTGCGGGTGGTATGGTGTTGTATTTATTTTCTTTATTTTTAAGAGATCGCACACGTTGCGCATTAACTCCGACATGTACGCTGAGCCTTGGTCACTCAGCAAGTGTTTCGGCGTTCCGTGAGTATAAATGACCTTCTCCATGAACGCTTTCACTATTGTGTCGGCTTTTTGATCTGGGATGCATTTTGCTTCGACCCATTTCGTGAAATAGTCCATAAATACAATAACGTATGGTCTTTTTTCTCGAAGGGGCGAAATACTGACCACATCGGTTGCTACTATCTCCCAAGGGTACGAGACGGGTATTGGGTTAAGTGGTTGGATCGGATTTGCTATGGGACGACATAATTGGCATACAACACACGATTTTATCCACTTAATAATGTCGTCTTCCATATTTGGCCACCAAAACTTGTTTCCTATTGCAGCGATAATCCTGTCTATTCCCTGGTGCCCCATTAATGTATCGCCGTGATATTGATGTAGGATGAGGTGTCTTAGTCTTGATGGGATCACTAGTTGGCTTTTTCCATGGGCATTTTCGCGGTATAATACTCCGTTTTCTAAGTGAAAACTATTAAAGTATTTTTTTGAACTATTTTCGCCAACGTTCCGAAAAATGTCCACCAACTTCGGATCCAATTGTTGTTGTTTCTTAACTAATTCCAGGGAAAACAATTTGGAATCTTTTTTCGCTTCCTTCGGTGTTTGATCTATTTCTTGTTGCGTTGGTGGTGGGGGATCAATGAATGTTTCTTGAGTCTCGGGTTCAAGCATTTGTCTCGTCATGGCTCCAGTTACTGCCATGCATTCGGGTTCCGTAGTCGATTTCTCATCTTCGATTTCTTCCTTCGTTTCTCGTTTCTTGTTTGGACTCTTTTCCTTTTCTTCGGACCGTGATAAGAAATCTGCGAAGGTGTTTTCACGTCCAGCTACGTATTCGAATACATAATTAAATTGACCAAGATATAGAGCCCATTTTAACAGTCTTTGATTTTGCTGTTTTTCTGCGGAGAGCCACGTGAGTGGTTTATGATCTGTCCTGATTGTGACCCTAAATCCCATCACGTAGTGCCTATACTGCTTGAACCCGTAAACTACGGCTAAACATTCTCTCTCCGTTGTTGAATATCTTGTTTCGGCGTCATTTAAAACTCGACTCGAGTAGGCTATTGTCCATTGATCATTTTCCGTTTCCTGATACAAAATTGCCCCTATCGCTGTTCCTGAGGCATCTGTTTGAATTACAAATCTTGCCGACCCATCAAATACTGGGTATCGAAGGAAGGGTGCCGTCATTAGGGCATTCTTTACACTTTTAAAAGCTGCCAACTGCTCCTCTGAAAGTTCAAACTTTTCCTTCCTGTTTTTCTTTGTGAGGGCTTTAAATAAGGGCTGGGCGATAAAGGCTAAATTGTGAATGAAACGTTTAGACCACTGCACTAATCCCAAGAACTTTTGCAGCTGCTTGATGGATTTAGGTACTTCGAAATTTTTTACCGCTTCTATCTTTTGTGGATCTACTGACATTCCATTCTTGTCCAATATGTGGCCTAAGAATTTTACACTGGCTGGCATAAAGGAACATTTGTCAGGTTTTAGTGTGAGGTTCGCGTTTGTCAGGCATCGAAATATTGTCTCCAGATTTTCTATATGCTCTTCGACGGTTTTTGAAAAAATTATGACATCGTCGATATATACTAGGCATATTTTCCATACGTATGGGTACAAATTTTGTTCCATTAGTCGCTGAAATTCCGCGGGAGCATTCTTTAAACCGAACGGCATCACCTTGAACTGGAACAAACCTTCTTGACATATAAATGCTGTTTTTTCTTTTGATTCGGAGTGCATCGGTACCTGCCAGTACCCGGACTTTAAATCCAATGTGGAGAAGTACCGTGCTCCTCCTAGCGCATCTAAATAATCATCGATTCGAGGTATCGGAAATTTATCGTCTTTTGTCACTTGATTGATTCCTCTGTAGTCGACTACTGGTCTCCATGTGCCATCTTTTTTGCCTACTAAAAACAATGGCGCAGCCCAAGGGCTTCTAGAAGGCTCGATGACACCCTTTTCCATCATGTCTTTCACGTGTTCTCGAATTATATCCCTTTGCATAATTGGAGCTCTCCAGTAGTGTTTTTGAACAGGTAGCGCGTCTCCAGTATCGATCTTATGCTCTGCTTCATGGGTCATTGTTAAAGGGTCGTTCTTCATACTAAATCCCTGCCTATGCTTGAGTAAGACATTCATAAGCTGTTGTTGCCCTTCTCTACCGACGCTCGATTCTTTTACCAACTGCGTAACAATTTTGACGAATTCTGGTTCGATTTGCCATTGAGTTTGAGGCTCCAATTGCAGTTGATGTATTTTTTCGTCAAATTCTGGCCCCACGAACTTCATTTTGGACTTGGCTATCAACTCGTTGCTACGCAATTTGATTCCTTTGTTTGTCTCATTTATGAGTAGGATACGAAAGTTGTTGTCTCTAGCGTCCACAATTGAGGCATCGACGTCAAATAAGGTATCTTTCCCCGTCTCTTCTACCACTATGGGACCCTTTGCCCAATCTTTCTGTGGCCACACCACCGCTTGCACAAAAGAAGTGGTATTTGGGGGAATATATGTCCCATTTTTTGTCCAAATAAAAGTTTCCTCGTTCATTTCGGTAATTCGCATAACTTGTTCTTGATCCTCGTCACTTTCTAACTCAGGTAGATCTTCTTCTTTGACTTCCTCTTGTAGAGGTACATAGTCCAGAACCATTGGATTCGTAGGAATCGGCAAACGCGATGGTATTTGCGCATCGTCGAATAATGTCTCACTAATAATTTGTTTCTCTACATTTGCTAGGCGTATGTGGCCGTTCCGAAAATCGATAGATGCCTGTATACTAGGATGGGTTAGAAAATCTAGACCCAATATAATGCCTTCATTTAGGTTATCTAGTAATGCGAATCTGGCCAGAAAATACCCAAAACCGGTTCCAACGTACACGAATGTAGGACCATATGTTGTCACTCGTTTTCCGATGGCTGTTACTACTGAATTTAGGATAGGGAATTTTGTCTTAGGCGTATTCAGTAGCCTCGACGCTGTATCTGTCCTCATGAAGCTAGATTGCGCTCCCGTATCGATTAAGGCTTTAAATTCTTCTCCGCGTATCCTAACGGGTATCAATAACGGTTGACATTTGCGAAAATTTTCCAAAAATATGTGCTCGTTATCATTGGCGAGTCTAGGCTTCATCTCTGAAGTAGAATTGATAACGTTGCCCAAGCCTAACTCGTAATTCTCTATCAAAACTCCATCTAATGCTATAATTTCCGGCTTATCTTGTTTTTTAGCCTCTTGTGAATTTATAACATTTACGGAATTATTCGGAGGGTTATTCACCGTTTGCGTTGGTGTTACTGGTACAACATTTGGCGGTGGCTGCGGGACGCTATTTTGGCGGTAATAATATGCCACATTCAGATTATGCTCGACGTTACTATTGTGGTATGGTACTCATTGGCCACAATTCGCAAATCCTGCTCTTCCATGATTTACAAAACCGCCGCGATGGTCAAAATTTCGATTATAAAAATTATTGCCGCGATTCCACGACCTCCCTTGATCCGCAGGTTGGATCAATTCCGGGTGCAGGATGAAACAATTTTCAGACGAATGGCTATTCGATTTGTGATATGTACAATATGGTCGACGATACGGATTTCCCAAAATTCTATCAGGTAAATTATTATTATATGGTACATTATTAGGATTATTACTGACTCCCCAACGATTAAGAGCTGTAGGGCCCTGATTCCTAATTGCTTCATTAACCATTTTCATAATATCCTGTTGTGATAAAGGAGTTTGAAACGCTGGTGGCGGCGGGAAAATTTGCTGAGGCCATATAATCTGTTGTTGTTGACCAGTATTACTATCCTGTGGGCGAAATTGTAAATTATTAAATCTTCTATTTTCATAGACTCGATTCAACCGATCATCTTCGCCGTCTTCCTGGTCCTCGCTGAATTCCTTCCAGGCTGTCGTATCGGCTTTCAAGTTATTTACGAATTCCGCCAAAGAGGCGATATTTTTGAATTCGTGAAGCCGACCCTCCATTCGAGTTTGGACATAAACTGGAGCTTTATGAAAATACGTTTCGATAACAATTCTATTTCGTTCATTTTCCGTTTTTTCGTAATTCAATAAATGAATATAGGTCTTTATTCGTCGTAGAAAATCCTTTGTCGTCTCCCCTTTTCGTTTTTTCATATCATGTAACTCCCTTCTAAGTGCAGGCGTGTCCATTTTGGGAGCAATCATTCTAATCACGCTCGCTTTTCCTTCTTCATAGCTACTATTTTTATCCACGTATGTCGACGTTTCAAAATCGCAACATCGCCAAAGTACTTCAATTCTTAGGTCTTCCGTATCTTCAGGCTTGAATGTGCCTTCCAAACAGGCGAAAAAATTGAGTATTTCTGCGGCCTCCATTTTATCCGATATTTCTTTGTTCTTCATTCACCCCAAAATTATCTTGATTCTTTTCTCGGGATCTTCACAATATCTTCCATAATCTTGTTGATTTCGAGGAATGCTTCCAGATATAGGTTGTTCCATTCCGCGATTCCATGACGTCGTTGGTATCTCATCTTCCATCCTTCGATGCTGTGCACCTTGAGCCTGAGCCTGGGCGAGATGATTTTCGAACCAATTTAATTTTCTTTCTAAACTCCTGTCTAAATGGTCTTTAACCAGTTCAGACTGAAGTATTTCCGTATTTTCATAATTCGATATTCTTTCATCGAGCTTCTTATCTGTTTTCCTCATCAATTCCCGCATTTGCTTTTCTACTTCTTCCATTATCTTTCTCGCATTTTGTTGATCCTGTTCTCGTAACCTTTCTTCCAATAATTTTCGCTCTGCTCTTTCTTGCATAAGTTGTTCTAATATTTCTTGTTCCCGGAGCGCTGCTTTCGTTCTTTCCACATTAACGGCATTTGTTGATTTATCGACTGCTCTTTGCATTGATTCCAGGATGGCTAAAGTGGCCACATCCTGCAAATTTCCCTTCGTCGGTCTTTCGGTTTCATTCCTCGGTTTCGTTTCGATACCAATTTTTGCGTCGATTTCCGGTATTGTGGGCGTATATTTCGAATTATGAAATGATACCACATTCGTTTTCGGAGTTACATTAATCTTCTCGAAGGATGATACTGAACCCGAGGACGTCTGTATCCCCTGATCCGCATAATCATATGTCTCTGCGTCAATAGTCTGATCTTTGTTGCTATCATCGGGTGAATTCGCAAATTTCTTTGCTACTTGTTCGATCGTTGCTTCCATGTTTGCCATTCGTTCAGAGTGATCCTCTTTATTCAATTCCGTTTGTGATAATGTTACTTTCGGTCGTCGTCCGGGTTGCTTTCTTACCGTTAATTTCGGTTTCGACACTTTCTTCATCTTTAACCTTTGTAGCTGTACAAGTCACCAATGTCGTATTGAAGTGCTCGTATACCCTCGGCTGCCTACCTGCGGTTCTTGGGAGATCCAATCTGGTACGGCCCCTGACGCTAACCCGGTACTGAATACAGTCCTACTGCAGTGAGTTGAGACTTGATGTGCGAGAACGTTTATTGATGAGCAAAAACACAACAGGTAGTAGAATACAACGATGGATGTAAGTACGAAACAAAAGTGCAGAGTGCCAAAAATACACACGCTAATGCCTACAACCTCCCTAGTCGGCGGATCCTTCTTTTGTCCCTGAGCAACGAGCCACAGGGCCAATAGGATATCTCAGGCCACGGCCCAAGCTGAAACTCTACCAAAAATAAGTAACTAACTCCAACGACCACTCACTGACTCCTCTCCTCAAGATGGAACGTCGCACACGTCTCAGGCCGCGTCACCACTCAAAATTCGCCCGCGGCGCGTACCACGAAATACAAATAAACAAAACGGCGATCCCTTCCTTTGTCACCACCGTCACAATAACAGAGCGTCCGAATGCTACGGTGCAGACGCCAATTTCACACAAAGGAGAGGCGATTCTCCAGACGACAATATTTTTCACAATAATAATAATAAGAAAAAAAAACGAGAATGAATAAAAACGCTGCCGCGTGCCTAACATCGACTTGCAAGTGATATGCAAAACATTTGCGCCAACCATTTATTATTTTTGACCAAAAATATGAGTGACACAAACGGTTTTATCGGTTTGTTTACCTGAGAATAAATGAAAACACTTTAGCAATAAAGAAACTTTAGGAAATGAAATAATGTAATTAGAGGACCAAAGGTCAGAGGAATTGACCCTCTGACAAACATATGCAACAAATGAATATGGAAGAAAAAATTACCATGCCTAATACAAAGTGGCACCGGGCAGCCATTACAAATGTGGAGTTTTATGTAATACCCCAAGTCAACTTTGTGGTGGGATGTATTGGTTTCAAATTATCAAAACAAATTGCCCACCATCATCACAATATAATTGGAATGACACAAGACAGACAAAGAAATAAGTTTAATGACAATCTGTGCCTTTTTCGTCGCTTAGCTCAAGAATTGCTGGGTGATTTTGAAGATAGAAATTTCATTTATCAGAGCTTCATCAAGTACTGTACAAAAAAATCAATAACTCCAGCTCTTAATAAGTTTAATGGCGTGCCATTCAGCAATTTAGATTTATTACAGAACGTTCTTGATGTTGACATACAAGTTTTTCATACACATGATCGACGAGAAGCAACTTGCTGGAAAAATGTCATCAGAAAGAGAAAGCATTTAGTAAATTTAGATGTTTCATTAACTGAAATTGGACAGACACATTTTGCTTACATTGTCAACCTGAATCAAGATTCAAAGAGGTATGGCTGTCTTGAGTGTCGACGATTGTTCAAAAAAAGTGAATGCCTAGATGATCATACCAAAAATCACTGAAACAATGGTCAAACAAGGCACAAATTCCCTGGTGGCACATATCAAGTACAGAAAACAATATTTGAACAATAAGAAATTTTGGATATTAACATTCCAACTGCAGAATGTTATTGCCCTTTCATGGCTGTTTTTGATTTTGAATCCCTGCTAAAGCGTAGTAAGAAACAAATATCAGACAAACTGAAATACATTGCAGTGCATATTCCAGTATCTTGCTCAATTTGCACCAACATTGCTGGATTTGATGCAATTTTTTTTATCAAAAATAATCCAGATATTCTTGTCCAAAAGATGATAGATTATTTAGAGCAAGTTAGCATGAAATGAGGTGGAATCTTGTTGGACAAATTTTCCTTCATCTTTGAAAAGCTAGGACATAAGACCAAAGAATCTGAAAAAGTCATTGCTGACCTAAAAGCTGTGAAGAATGATTGTCGTCGGGAAAAAGATCATTTGAACTTTATTTTGGGTCTAGAAGGAAAGCTCTCCAGTTACTGCAACCAGCTTGCTTGCCTAGGTTTCAACTCAGGTAAATATGACATTAATTTAATCAAATGTAACTTATTTCCAAAGCTTGTTCAAAAAGCCAGAATGGATGAAAAAGTACCTTGGTCAAAGGCCATTATTAGGAATGGTACTTATCTTTGTCTAACTACATATTGATTAAAATTCCTAGATGCCTGCCTCTACACAGCTCCTGGTTTCACCCTAGATGCATTCATGAGAGCACACAAAGCCACATTAACAAAAGCAAAATTTCCTTATGAATATTTGGACTGCTATGAAAAGCTGATGACATCCATCTACCACCAATCGGAAATTTTTTACAGCTCATTACGAAAAGAGAACATTAGCCTAGAAGAATACAAATGTGCCAGCAGTACTGGACAGAAAAAAAATGGAAACCATGTTCGACTACCTCAGGTTTTATAATCTAAGAGATGTGATTCCTTTCCTTCATCAGCATGTCAAAAATATACTGGTCCAATTTTAGCATTGATATTTTCCATGTCTTTGCCTGGAGTCACTGAAAGATATCTTTTCAATAATATACCAGGAACCAAGTTTGAGTTGTTCAATGACAAATCTAAGCATCTTTACTACTCCTTGAAAGCGAGCATGCAGGGTGGTTTGGCAATGGTAATGACATGTTAAGCAGTGAAAGATCAAACATACATACGAAATAATCCAGAAAAAATTGTATAATCAATCATTGTGCTAGACTCCAATGCATTTTTCAAAAAAGTCATTTCATCCAAATCAGCATCAATTGAATGGCTTGAACTAAAAAGCATCAAAATGGGACATGCTATTCAGCATTTGGGTAGTCAATCGGAAAAGCATGTTGGACCCAGGTATTTACCTGTTGATAGATTTTGTCAGGCAACCAATACTGTTTATGAGTTCTATGGTTGTTACTGGCATTGCCATAACTGTAGAATTGGCCAAAAGGAACTAGGGACCAAAGTAGAGCAGCAGCATGGATAAATGAAAAAGAAGCATACATAAAATCACTGGGTTACAGATTGATAACAATTTGGGAATGCCAGGAGTACTCGCTAAGGGCTGCTTACATCGAAATGAACAAAAATAATTTTTGGAGATTTTATGATAAGAAATTTGTCACATACAGCCAAATGGAAGGAGCCATTCTGGATGGGTCAGTGTTTGGCTTTGAAAAGATTGATATTTCGACCCCTGAGAGTTTGAGATCAAAATACGTTGACTTTCCACCCATTATAAAATATGCTGAAGTTGGCAGAGACAATATTGGTGAACACATAAAACAGTATGCACAAGATACTGATCAGTTAAAAAATTCCTAATCCTGTTTGATCAGCAGCTACTTCAGAAGGGATATTGTGTTATAAACACCCATGATACAATTTCTGGTTAATCACAGATTGATTTTGGAAAAAATTCATGAAATAATACAATAAGATGAATCAAAGCCATTTGAGGATTTTCATGACAAAGTGACCAAACATCGAAAAGAAGGTGATGTTGATTCAGAACTGGCCATATTGGCTGACACATATAAACTACTAGGAAACACTGGCTATGGAAAGACACCAACAAGCAAAGAAGCACATCTTGATGTCATATACTGTGACACAGATAAGGCAGTCGAGTCCAGTTTTAGCCCTTATGTGAAATGAATCAAACTTATCACTGATGACTGTTATGAAGTGCATACACGCAAGAAGGAAATCACACTGAATCTTCCAATAGTTGTTGGGCTTTCTGTTTATAACTGGGCAAAAGTGAAAATGTTAGAATTTTTCTATGATATTTTGCAAGTTTATTTTGACCAGTCATGCTACCACTATATGGAAACAGATACAGATAGCATATACCTTGCTTTGTCTTGCAATGAGTTACTGGATGCGATTAAACCAGAATTGCAAGAAAAATTTATAAGAGACATTAATCCCAAATGGTTTGTAACTGTGAGTGATGATAGATGGACACCCAGGTTGCTCGAGGTCGAATGGAAGGGTTCAGCCATGTGCTGTTTATCTGCAAAACTTACATTGGCATGGGTACTGAAAATATTACAACAAAAATTAGCTGTAAAGACCTAATGAAAAAAACCAATGAGTTGACATTTGAGAAGTATATTGCAGTGCTTGATGAAAAAGAGCCTTGTTTTGGGCAGAATATTGGATTTAGAATGCAATCTGACAGTAGAATGTGGACGTATGTTCAGAACAAACAAGGATTGCCTTATTTATACATAAACAGAAAAGTTTTGGATGATGGCATATCAACCCTACCATTGGATTTGTAGTTTTTATTTATTCTTATTTTTTGCGTCTACCATGTAGAAGTCATTATTTTTTCATTTATAATTTTTACATATTTGTACTTGTCTGTGTTTTTATGTTATTGTATTTTTCTTGCTTCTGCTAAGCAGAAGTAGTGCTTCTACAGGGTATTAGGTGCATGGTGAGGAGCCGATGATGGCCTAAGGTCAGGTAGAAGCCAGCAGTGCAATGGTGCTAGGTGCATGGTGAGGAGCCAATGATGGCGTAGAGTTGGGCACTGGGAGTCATACTATGTATGGTCGGTATATTCTGTAAAAGGGATATATTTGGCGTCATATATGTATCAGCCTCCTCACAGCTGATGCTGGGACTGACTCAAAAGGTCAGTGCTAATGGGTACACAATTGCTGTTGATATCACATGACAAGATTTGCTACTTTTTTCATATTGATTGTTTATTCTATTTAGGCTGGCTATATAAAGCTTGAAGCGGCAGCTTCAGCTTTATCAGCTAGGCAAACTTCTCCCCACTCCCAATGGGCGCAGCAGTGGGGGTGCCCGCGGCAGTGCATAATAACAGTAAAAAACATATTTTCCGAACCCCCCTGCACTAAATTTGGGCTTTTCTTCTAAATGGGGTACTAATCGATAGATCTCCTTGAGCTGATTCCGGAAAGTACCACATATGTGACATTATCTCCAGTTTTGATGGAGATGATGGTGGGCAAAGTTTAGGGAACATTTTTCTTTTCTACCCCAGGTGTGATGTCATGCTCCTTTCCAGCCAGAAAAATGACGTCATAGTAGTTGTCAGAAGATCGGCTATGTTTTGTGCATAGTGCCTAAGGCTTGTTTGCCAAGTCTTTCCCCTATGTTTTTGACAGGTTTAGGCACAATTAGGGGGAGTCTCTATACTACTAATCAATGACTTTTCATACAAATATCACAATCATGGGAAAGTCAACAGAGCAGGCAAACCCAAGCCTTCCAGTCAAAATTCCAGGAAGACACGATATGAAAGAGAACAGATAGAGGAAGTAATGTACAGTCATATAGATGAATTGGAACATCGCCAAAATACAGATCCAGCTGTGCACAGGGAATAAGATGTTCCAGTGGGTTACCTGTCAAGATCTGACTATGGGCCTTCACCTACTTTGATAGCCCATGGTGTAAATACATAATGCAAAATTAGTCAGACATCACTTTTTGGGCAACTCGGTTGTGGGAGGGTCCTTTCACTTTTTTGGGATTTGGGTAGGGAGAGAGTGAAAAGTTTTCAAGCTCGATATTTTTGTAATAAAGCCTGGAGCAAAAAAAACTCATATTTTAGCTCTCTCAGCTCAATAAGATATACTTATTTTACATAACAATAGTCAGGACCTGCATACCTGATTGTTTTAACCAAATAACCTTTACCTCAATAGTAAAATAGTGTAAAATAAATAATTTGGAAATATGCAATTTTTATACAGAATACAATCAAGCAATATTCCTGCTATATTGAGTAATATTTTTCAGCAAAATAAATTAGCTATCACTATCACAAGCTTTGGTAACTTATGGTCTTATTTTTTAGACTCTTCACATTGTTAAAAATGCGCCGATGATGAGATTCAATATGCTCAATACAATTTCAAGTTTCTTTCTTATCAACAATGATGTTCCAGCAAAAAAAGCCAAAAATCAAAATGAGTAGAGTTGATAGTGACCAACATCAAGAACAACATCATGCAGTGGAAGTTTGAATGGACCAAGAATGTTTGTTTCACAAATAACACAATCTACTAATTTGTGGGTAAATTACATAGAACTGAGCAATTTGTGAAAAATAAATTTGAAGTTAAAAATTTTTCAAGTCTATAACATCACTTTGTCCATATTCCAAGTGGTTTCAATGGTGTTGGAAGGTCGCCACACACCTGTCCAAACAATGTTGTCACATAACATTTGTACAAAGGAATTGTCAACACTGGAGAATTTGTGAAGGGGAATTGGCATAGTTTGTACAAGAATATTAAAGCTAGATGCAACAAGTAGCAAAAGCTGAAAATGAAATTATGCTTCAAATCGACTAACTTTATTGATCTTGTCAATTTTCAGATTCTTTCATATCGATTCATTTCCTGGTGCAAATGATAACAAAATCACACTGACATGAGTAGGCGAATGGTTCAATAGGCGGGCATGCTACATCATATAATGGATAATGATCAGTTAACTTTTCGACCGGAAATACTGATAAATAGATGAGTATGGTTAATACTATACATGAAACAATGGAAAGCAAAAAACAGAATGTTTTTCAAGTTTTAGGGTTTTTGGTTTTTATGTAATTGCTATGTGCAGCACTGTAAAACCCTGAAACCTTTTGGTCTTGATTGTTCTCATAGTTTTAGGGTTAAAGCTTTAACATATAAAATTGTAAAATTTTATGTAAGTAAAATTCTAGAAACATAGGGTACTGTGTGTTTTTAAAGGTTTAGGGATACAGCGAAGAAACAGCACAAAATAAAATTACTCCTCCTAATTTCCTTGGAATTGCACATAAAATCGCATAATATTGCAAAAAAATCATTCTGATAGAATGTGAATAGGTGAAATTATAGAATTAGTTAAAATAAAATTTTCAGGATTTCCTAATTTAAATAAATAAGTTAACAAAAAAATAAAATTAAAATTATTAAAAAATTTATAAAATCTTTAAATAAATAATTTAAAGAAAACTCTAATTTAATTTAATTATTAGTTAGACCTAAAGGATTATTTGAGCCTGAATAATGAAGAGCAATTATGTGTAAAATAAAAATAATTAAGAGAAATAAGGGAGTTATAAAGTGAAGACAAAAAAATCTAAAGTAATAACTCAAACAAAGTAACCTCCTCAAATTGATTGTACTAATTGTAATGCCCATGGTAAAGTCCTTAATAAATTAGTAATAACCAGTGCTCCTCAAAGACTCATTTGACCTCAGGGTAATACATAACCGGAAAACGAAATTATTATTAATCAGATCAAAATAATTCAACCCAAACCTCAAACAACATTCAAATTTACATATGAATTATAAATAAATCCTTTAATTAAATGTAAGAACAAAAATAAAAAAACAAAAGAAGAAAAATTTAAATGGACATAATGAAACATTGAACCAAAAAGAAACTTCAATAGGAATTAGCCATAATCTTTAAAAACAATTTTCTCTATTATTATAAAACAGTGTCAATAAAAATCCAGATAAAATTTGAATTAATATTATGATATTTATTAATCCACCAATATTTCCTCAATTATTTAAATTTCTGAGTGTGAATAGTGTAATTTTTAGAGATTTCTTTATTGAAAAAAAAAATTATTTTGAAATGAATTATATAGAATAGTTTCTGATATTAGTAAGTAATTACATCAAATTAATCTTTATATTATTAGCAATTGCATATTTTACTTTAATAGAACGTAAAATTTTACGTTGATCTCAAATATGATTTGGCCCCAATAAAATTAGAATGATAGGTATACTTCGGCAATTTTAGACGGCGTTAAACTAATAAAAGAAATTTTAATTTTACTCTTAAACAAAATAATTTTATTTTTATCAATTTTAACAATTTTAATATTTATTATTTCTTTATTCTTATGATTTATTTATCCTATTTTATTTTATTAATAAGAATTATTTTTTTATGAATTTTATTAATTTTTTGTGACAAGTTATTTTATTCTAATAATTATTTGAACATCTTTAAATAAGTTTAACTACTTGGGAGTGGCATGAGCTGTGAGGCAATCAATAAGTTTTGAAATTTTATAGTATTAATTTGAAATTAATTAAAGAATTTTAGTATAATATAGAATCTACTTCTTATTATGGCAATAAGTTTAAATATAGATTGAAAGTAATAAAATTATGAGTCACCATGCCACTTCAGATATATCAAAGTCGGCTACAGGCTGTCATCCCTCTCCTCTGGACGGCCTGTATTAATCCAGTGGCCAAGGAGCTGAAAGTTCAATGCCAATAATTAAAGCAGCAGGTGTTACTCCTGTCAAAAATTTAAAATTTTACTCAAAACTGTCAAAATTAATTAATGAAAAACATTTACAAAACTAATGGATGAAACATTACAAAAATTAAATTGTAAATTAACCAACATTTTTTAAAATATAAAAATAAATTTAAAAACTTTGGAGAGACAAATAATAGTATTGTAGCTCAGATCAAAACCTGATGGATAAATTTGCCTGAAAATAATAATCAACTTCTCAAAAACAAACTAATAAAATTAAGTAAAAAATTTGAGTTTTTAATGATTTAAATCTGAATATCTTATTAAATATTAAAATTTTAAAAACTATGATAAAATGTAAAATCAATTTAACTTTAAATTGACTAAAAAATTGAATGAATAAAGGAGAAATATATGATTTAATTTCATCTCAGGGTGATACATAACCCAAAAACAAAATTATTATTAATAAGAAAAATAATTCCGCCCAAACCTCAAACAACCTTCAAATTTAAATAGGAATTATAAATAAATCCTTTAATTAAATGTAAATACAAAAATAAAAAAATTAAAGAAGAAAATTTTAAGTAAATGTAGCATATTATTGAATTTAAAAAGACTTCTATATGAATAAAACGATCTTCTAAAAGAATTTTATACATCATTACAAAATAGAGTTAATAAAAATCCAAATAAAAATTAAATTTTTTTGAAAAATTGATTAATATGTCATGTTCTAATTTATTGAAAAATATTAAAATCATTTTTTTAAAATCATAATATAAATATTAATTTTAGGACTAATTTTTATTTGAAATTGAGATCTACTTCAGATATTTATTTAATACGAAAAAATTTTCTTATTTTTATAACCTTACATAAATTTCTATCTATATAATACTCATAACAATATTTTTTATAAAAAATTTTTTAAATATCATTATTTTTTCCTTATCTATTTTTTACACATTTTGAAATAAAAGTAATTCAACTTCAAATTTATTCCTGTTCTCAATAACACACTCTTTTTGAATAATTATTGTTTTTTTATCTTTAAAAACATCAGTTATTTATATGTTGATAAATATATTAATATTTGTTATTTTTTTATTTTATGAGAACCTAAATAAAGAAAATCATAGGAGTAAAATAAATTTAAAATTTATTTTAAAGTTAGTTGATTCTATATCATAATTATTCAATATTGTTATTTTTGATTCTATATAAATTATTGTTATTTTAGATTCTATATGAATCAAACATAATCTTTTAAAGGCATTTTCTCCATCATTATTTTTATAAGAACATAGAAGTATAACTTCAGATTATTATAGATTATAAATAATAACTTCAGATTAATATAGATTATAAATATGAGAACAAATATAGAATTTCTCTATGGCCAAAAAAAGTAACCTCCTATTAAATTCTCGAAAGGCAAATGTAGTATAAAGACTCTCAAATTATCAAATACTAAATATCCAGTTTAATTTGAAGATGAGATAATTGCTCGAGTTTTAAAATTAAAAGGTAAAACTAATAAAATTGTTTCTCCAAAATAAATAAATTCACTAATTATATTAGGAAAACTTAAGACGTTGATATTAAATTCAGTAAAACTATACTCTCAGTATCATTGAAGTCCCATTACTTTAAGAGATGAATAACATCTAAAATTATAAATTTCTCTGAAATAAAGTATTCTTAAGGAAGGTAATCCTAAAAACCATAAAACCAAAACTGGTGAAATAGTTCAAATGAATTCTAAAGCAAATCAATGGCCTATTTCTTGGGTTGATCTTTTATTAAAAATTATTCTAATTATAAATAAAAAAACTAATAACTTTTTCAATTTAAAAAATTTATTTGATTTATTAAATTAAGACCTCTAAAATTTGAAATTCAATATTAATTTTTTAAATTGAAAATTTATTAATAATAAAGATCTTACTTTTGAACAGTAACTGCTTAGTGCTTAATTAATTGATTTCTATAGTATAAAGATTAAAAAAGGTATTTTCTTTCCTTAAAAAACTTGAAAATTAAAAAAACTTGAAAAATGTTTCAAATTAAAAAACTTGAAAAATTTTTCAAATTAGAAGACTTTTTTAAATATAATTTTTTTTTAGAACTTCATATCAAAGTAGGCTACAGGCTGTCACCCCCTTCCTCTGGAAGCCCTGTAATTATCCAATGGCACAGGAGTGAAATGATCAATCTCAATAATTAAAGCCACAGGTGTTACCACTATTAAAAATTTAAAATTACACTTAAAACTATTGAAATAATTTTTTTTTAAACTAATAAATGAAAAATTACAAAAATTAAATTCTAAATCAAATAACATTTTTAAAGATATAAAAATAAATTTAAGAACTTCGGAGAAACAAATAATAGTATTATTGTAGCTCATTTCAAAATTCTGGTAGGTAAATTTGCCTGAAAGTAATAATCTACTACTCAAAAACAAACTAATAAAATCAAGTAAAAAATTTGAGTTTTTAATTATTTAATTCTGACTATTTTATTGATAATTAAAATTATAAAAACCATGATAGAATGTAGAATCAATTTAATTTTAAATTGACTTTAAATTGAATGAATAAAGGAGAAAGATATGGTTCAATTTCATCTGAGGGTGATACATTACCCCCAAAAAATTACTATTAATAAGATCAAAATATTTCCACCCAAACCTCAAACAACCATCAAATTTGAATATGAATTATAAATAAATCCTCTAATTAAATGTAGATACAAAAATGAAAAAATTAAACAAGAAAAATATGAGTAAATGTAACGTATCATTGAATTAAAAAAAGATTTCTATATGAATCAAACATAATCTTTTAAAAGAATTTTCTCCATCAATATAAAACAGAGTTAACAAAAATCCAGATAAAATTTGAATTAATGTTAATATAATTATTAATGTATTAATTTCTCATCAATAATTTAAATTTTCAGGTGTGAATAATGTAATTTTTGAGATTTATTTATCAGAAAAAAATGATTAATTTGAAATTAATTAGACAGTTTTAGTATTTTACCTACCTGAATTATAAATTTTTTTAGTATTTGAGAATTTAACTTAATAATTTATAAAATGAATGTGGTTTTGAGATTAATAATTCCGTTTTTGGGTTTTGTATCACCCTGAGATGGAACTGAATTAATCCCCTTTGAAGAAAAAAAATATCCAGTTTAGTGATTTGAGAAAAATTAACATTATATATAAATATAATTTTAATTCAATAATAATGTTAAAAATCATTGCTCATACCTAGGTCATATATTTTTTCAAACTCCCACTATCCTACTCGAAATTATAGTAATGATGATAACAATAATGTTTCGTTTCAAAATAATTACTTCTAATATTTACATTTTGATTAAAGATAAATACTATTTGATAACTGTTTACTATATACTTATGATTTCTAATAATTTTTTAGTTTTACTCATATTAAATCTTTTATTACCTTTATTACAGATGTGTTCATATCTATTAAAGATAAATACTATTTGATAACTGTTTACTATATACTTAAGATTTCTAATAATTTTTTAGTTTTACTCATATTAAATCTTTTATTACCTTTATTACAGATGTGTTCAGATTTAATTTATCCTCAAGTAAATAAGTTATCTTTTTGAATTCTTCCTTCTAGCTCGTGATTTATACTGATAAGATTATAATGGAAACAGGAGTGTGACTAGGATGAACTTTATATCCCCCTTTCAGTAGAGAAGGAAATTTATCTAATAATATAGATTTTATTATTTTTTCATTAAATATAGCTGGAGTGCCCTCAATCTTAAGAAGTATTAATTTTCTAGTCACTATTATTGTATCATGTCCTGACCTAATAACTTGGGATCGATTCCCCCTATTATCTGAAGAATAGTCACAACTATTTTATTGTTGATCATTAGCTTACCTGTTTTAGCAGCACTTATAACAGATCATGATTTAAATACTTCTTTTTATAACCCTTTAAGGGGACAAGACCCTTATTTGTTTAAACATCTATCTTGATTTTTTGGTCACTCTGAAGTTTATATTTTAATCTTACTCACTTCTGGAATCATTTCTCATTTGATGATAATTTTAAGAGGTAAAAAATTTGCATTTGGATACTTAGGTATAATTTATGCAAGTCAGATCAATAATGTTGTGTTAGTAGTATATAGTAAATTACTTTTTTTAATCTTTATTTTATTGAAATAAATTATTTAAGCATTAAGCAGTTATTGTTCAAAAGTAACATTTTTATTAATAATAAATTTTCAATTTAAAAAATTCATATTGAATTTAAAGTTTTATAGGTCTTAATTTAATAAATCAATCAAATTTTTTAAGTTGAAAAATTTTGTTATAGTTATTTTCATTGAATCAATTATGGCAGCAATAGTTTTTCCATTCATAATTAGAATAATTTATAATAAAAGATCAACCCAAGAAATAGGCCATTGATTTGCTTCAGAATTAATTTTAACTATTTCACCAGTTTTAGTTTTATTATTTATAGGATTACCCTCCTTAAAAAAACTTTATTTCAGAGAAATTTATAATTTTAGAAGTTATCTATATTTTAAAGTAATGGGACATCAGTGATACTGAGATAATAGTTTTCCTGAATTTAATATTATTAACATCTTAAGTTTTCCTAAGATAATTAGTGAATTTATTCCTCTTAGAGAAACAATTTTATTAGTTTTACCTTTTAATTTTAAAATTCGAGCAATCATCTCATCTTCAGATGTTATTCATTCTTGAGCCCTACCTTGTATAAGATTTAAAATAGATGTTATTCCAGGCTGATTTAATTTTTATATAATAATATTTATAATCCCAGGTAAGTTTATTGGTCAATGTAGAGTGCTATGTGGAGCATACCATTCTTGAATACCAATTTATATAGACTCTACTTCAATCTCATTATTTTTTGAATGAATAAAAAATATTTAAATTGGATGAAATGTTAAACATATTATTTTTGGATAATAATCAAATTATTAACAGCGTACCACTTCAGTTACAAAATTTTTTGATAAATCGGACAAAGTCTTAAATTTAATGAATTAATACTTCAAATTTTAAAATATTTTATGTATGTATTCATAATATTTATATAAAAGTAATAAAAAGTCAATGTCACTAATAATAATGACAATAATTTTAAACATCTAAAATTACTATGAATATCATTATTGTTATATATAATTTTTTGAGAATTTGAACTATTTTTGATAATCCTTCAAATAAAAATTACCTATGCCCGATCGTTTTAAAATTTTGTTCTATATTAATTTTCCTCCTTAGCAGGTTCCTCCTGTTTTAAAATCCAACTAAAAAATTATTATATCAAAAATGTAATATAATAATTACAGTTTAAACATTATTGATTCTGGGTTAATTTAACAAGTGGATTTACAATCACAATTAGTTTTGATTTTACATCTAATTAAAGGTTAGTTATTTTAGTTATTTTTGTAATTTATATAATTAGTTATTTTATTTATATATAAAAACTTCCTCAGCAGGGTGCCACCTCCACAACAGTGTGCCACTTCAGATACTTCAATCTCATCATTTTTTGAATTAATAAAAAATATTTAAATTAGATAAAGTGTTAAACATATTATTTTTGGATAATAATGAAATTCATCTATATTCAGAGTTTAAAACATTGTTATCGTCAGCTGAAAGTTGGACCTTCGAAGGTTCGACCTTCGCTCCGATACCCTTGAAGGTTTTACCTTTGCTCGAAGGTACGACCATCATTGAAGGTTCTACCTTCATGAAGGCAACAGTTGTGCAACTCAGCCCAGATTATCACGCGACCATACGAATGTTACTGATAGGAGCAAATCGCGAATGAATGCATTCGGGAAATTGTTGATGAAGCTGCGAGACAACATGGTGAAGGAAGAAAAATATGCCGGTGAAATAAAAACAATCAAAATTACAATGTCAAAAAATGGTAAATGCAGTGCTAATAACTTGTTGCCCAAAAATAAGGAAAGTAAGCATCATACTAATTAATTTGGTAATGAAGTGTTCTTTTGAACCCATATTTAGGACTTGAGTACCTCTACATAGGGCCTGCCATATTTAAGATCTTGAATGAGTAAAGGCCCTGTCATACTTCACCGCGCGGTACCGCCCGGCGCCGGTTGTTCTATTCATACTAAAAAGCAGCACCGGCCGGCGCTGCGCGGCGCCGCGTGGTACCGCCTTTGAAGTATGAATAGCTTTTTGTAATTTTTGCGGCGCCGTGCGGCGCCCCATCAGGTTTCAACTGAACCAATACACATTTTTTGAGAAGAGCAAAATCCAAAAGTAAAAAAGCAGCGCCACGCGCAGCAAAGTACGACAGGGCCTTAAGGCTTTACAGGTGGCCTTTTTAAACTGTGCAGGGCTGACTAAAAATGACTTAAAAGTTTGTCAAATTTATGAACAAAGTAAAAATTTTGATATTTTAGCAACACAGGAAACACATTATAAGAATCGTAGAGATTCCTTAATGTTTTGGTAAAAGTTTTTTACTAAATTGTCATGTTCACCTCTGGAACATTCTGCGGGAATAGCATTGTTAGTGAATCTTTCTTCCAGATTGAAAATTGGGAGAAAAATTTTTGAAATTAAGGGTCGAGCTTTTGCTTTTATCTGCAAAATTGAGAAAAAAAGTTTTCCATATATTGGTACTTTAAGCTCCAGCAAATGAAACCCAAAAAAAACCTTTTATGAAAAACTCGACCAGGACATATCAACCAATTATCGACATCATGATGAAATTTTAGTACTAGGCGATTTTAATTTTGTTCAAAATAGGGATCTGGATCGAAATTCCTTAAGAAATTCTAGACAAGAAGAAACTGGTGCCAATATTTTGGAGTTGATTAAAAATAAACTGAATCTTATGAATGTTTTTAGATTTCATAACCCAGAGTTAAAGTTGTTCACCCATGTTTGACACGCTCATAAAACTGGTTCTTGAATAGATAGAATTTATTCAAGTCGATTACTTGCTGATTCTTACAAGTCACACAGTGTAATTGATTTTGCAATTAGTAATCATAAATGTTTTATTATCAAATTCAACGCAAAATTTCTTGATGTCAAAATTGTTCCATTCTTTTGGAAAATGGATGTAAGTCTTTTAGAAACAAAGGATCAAAAGTTGGATAAGTTGATCAAAAGTACATTTTTTAAACTCTTCAATAGAGTAAATAGTGAGTCTGCCGAAAATTCACTGGATAAATGGGAATATTTTAAAGTTGATTTCAAATAGGAATTGGCCCGCATTGAAAGACTACAACAAAAAATTTTGTGTCAAAAGAAAATAAAACTTGAGAGCAGGATAAATATACTCCAAAACAGAATAATGGAAAGTCCAGGAAATTTTGAATTTTTGAAATCTTTGAAAGAGAGTAAAAATGAACTTAAAATTTTAACTTAATCTGACATTAAAGCCAAATTAAGGAAAACTCATTACCAAGATATTCTCTCCGATAGAGTTTCTCTTGCAACAGCAAAAAAGTTGCGAAAGTGATCCGCTGAAAATAGAATAATATTTAGCATTAAAAAGCAAGATAGTACCCTTTGGAAGATCAGTTAGAAGTCTTGAGCGAATTCAATAATCAGTATTGTACACTTTTTACATCAACTATTGAGGATAAAAATGAGAAAAGTTCTTTTTTATATCAAGCCTCCTAATACAGTAGAAAGAAGTGACAATCAAGATTTTGAAAAAGACATCTCTAAAACTGAAGTGAAACTTTCTATAAAATCCTTTAAAAAGGGAAAGTCTCCAGGTAGCAATCGTCTCCCTATAGAATTTTACTTAAAACTTTTGGACCAATCAGTTCCTGTTTTAAAAAATGTTTACATGACCATGTTTAAAGAAGGTAAACTGTGTGACTCCATGTATCATCTCTCAAATTCATAAAGGAAACGATACTGTGTGACTCCATGCATCATCTCTCAAATTTATAAAGGAAACGATAGTGACAAAACTGAGAGAAGCAATTGGAGACCAATTTCCATGTTAAATAGTGACCATAAAATTTTGGAAAAAATTCTAGTTAATCGTCTTAAAAAAGTTATGCCTAAAATTCTTCAACAAAATCAAACATGTGCAGTACGAGGAAGAGACATTAGAGATGGCTTGACTGTCATTTACAATACAATTAATTGCCAAACTGGCATTTTACTTTCAGTGGATCCAATGTCTGCTTTTGATATAACTGAATGGCATTTTGTGTTTCGAACATTAGAGTATTTTAATTTTAGTTCAAAATTTATAAGCTGGATAAAAATAATATACAAAAGTGGATATGTAACTTCGGCTTTATTGATTAATGGCTATGAAAAATTGCCTTTTAAAATCAGTAGAGGAATTAGGCAAGGTTGTCCGCTTTCAGCTTTAATCTATGTTTTGGTTTCTGAGGTACTTTGTAATTTTATTAGAAGTGATAATTTAGTTAATGGAATAAAAATTTTGAGCCAATCAGTAAAACTATGCAATTATGCCAATGAAACAAACTTCTTTGTTGGAAATTTTCAATCTGTACAAAGAATCTTTCAAATATATGAAATGTTCGAAAAGATTAGTGGTGCAACTCTAAAAAAAGCAGACAAAAATTTTACTTTGCGGAAATCCTGTAAATAATCAGGTTTCCGATATTTTTAAAGATTTTATTGTAGAAAAGATTAAAATTTATGGAATCTATTTTGATAAACTGCGCACTAGTAGTCTTGAAAATCTTAATGGTATTTCTCACGAATTTGAGAAGATTAAAACAAAAACTATTAGTTTCAACATTTCCTATTATGTACGAGCAAAAATAATTGATACATATTATCGTTCCAAGTTATGGTATGCATTCATTTTCTGTAAGGTCTCACCAGGTTTTGTAAAAAACATTGAACGATCTTCTGCAAGTTTCAGTTGGGCAAAATCTAGCCAAAGGAGTTTTGCAATTAAAACGTTAAACTATCAGTAGAATTGGGAGGCATAAATCTTACTTATGTTCCTGCAAAAATTGAAGCTTCAACTTAGATACAAAATGTTGAAAATGAGGGACATAAAAATTTTTGAATACTTTCAAAAACAAGTTAGGAATGCTTCTAAAAGGCGACTGAACACACTAAATGCTCCAGAATTGTAGAAAAAAATTAGATTAGCAGAAATTAGAATTGGTCTCAGGTACACAGGTAAAAATGAAATTATTCTGAATAATCAAGTGATCAGGTATAATAAAGTAACCACAAAATTGTTGTATTTTCGTATTAGAAAAGGAAATATGACCAACGAAAGGCCAATGTCGTATTGGGTAATAAATTTAAATGAAAGTTTATTGGATATAAACAAACTTTTAAGCTTATCAAAGAGCAAATTTTCGGACAGTGGTACAAGAAATCTTCATTTTGCAATTGTGCACTGGTTTCTTCTGACTAGATCCAAAATTAATCATATGAATAACTACCAAGATCCAAACTGTAAATTTTGTATAGCACAAAATGAGCCTTGTAGAGAAGATGTCTTGCACGCAATAGTCTTATGTCCAAAACTGACAGATTTTTGGGTAAATATTGTACAACTGTTGAAAAAAATTAGTAAAAATTTCAATGTAAATATACTCAATTTTGTCTTTGGTTCGAAACTGGATTCTTGTAGTACGGAACAACTGACTGTGACCAATATAGTTTTATATATGGCACAAAATTGTATATGGCTGATGAGACAAGGTTATGAAAAGAATGATAGATTGGTAGATATTTGGGAATTGTTTAGGAAAAATATGCAAAAAACTGCGCTTAGACTGGAATCATGGACCAAAATGTTTTTGAGGATTACTTTTTAAAGCATAAGATTGTCAAAATCAGTAGGCTTGAGAATCCTGTGATTAATTTTTTAATTAAGAACCTTATTTTCCTTAATATATATTTTTCAGTTCACATAAAATGGTTTTTATTTTTCGTTTGTTGATCATTATTTAAAAATCGGGTCATGCTTATTTAATTGCATAATTTCGTTTCCGGGATTAATTATTTTTTAAGTTGATTTTTGTGCATGCTTTATTTTGCTCTTTCAGGATGAAAGCTCATCAGGTAAAAAAAAAGAAAAAAAATTAAGTCTCTCAGGAAAATTTTTAGTGCTAATAGCATTAAGTGATTTCCAATCCCAGATTACCCGACTACAGAATTAATATTTCAACAAATCATGGCGATATTTACAATACACCAGTCTTAACGAGTTATTGGCATGGCTAGAAAAATTAACGATAATATTTTTAATTTATTGATAAATTGATAATAAATATTAAAATTAATAGAAATATAAATAAACTTCATAAAATTAATGTTGATCTATTTAATTGTAATTCTAATAAATTTAAAGATAATTCTGAAAAATAATAATAATAAAAAAAAATAGGAAATAGGAAATATGAATAAAAAAATAATAAAGTTTTTTTAAATTTAAATACTTTTGATATTAATATAGATTTTTGATATCAATATAGAAAAAACAGCAATATTCATCTAGAAAAAACTCTTTTTAATAACAAAACTCAGAAACCTAGTAATCCTACTATTGCTATAATTAATAAAGACAGTGATGAAACAAATAATATCATTATAATTATCGTAAATAAAACTTTAATTAAGATTCTAGTATAAATAAATACCTTAGTTTTAAAAACTAAAAATTTTATCTCATTTTCATAATAAAAATAAAAATATTAAATGAGGTAAAATAAAATATACAAAGGAATTTAATTTTAAATTTAATAATATTAAATTAATAATTGTAAAATAAAAAATTTATCAATGAAAAAAGAGAAATTGAAACATTCTTCTATAAACTAAATTAAATTTAATTGAAAAAGTAAAAAAAAGAAGGTAGGCTAAATATTAATATATAAAGTAGTTCATTTGTTCAATTATTATGGCAAAAAAATTATTAATCAATCTTGATATAGAAGAAAAAAATTTTTAATATCTTCTAAATAGTTTTTTAATTTTTAATGTTAATCTTTGCCATAATACTTTCAATCTATATTTTTTTGATACAATAATTTTTTTTATTAAAACTATTAAATTACTGAATATAGATTGTGAATTTTTGTTTAAAAGATCTCTCTATAACAATAATGATATTGCATATTTAAAAAAAATCAAGTCAATTAAATAAATGAAATAAAAGTAATAAACTACGTAATTTTTGCCTTAATAAGAATAACAATGTAATTACTTTTATTTTTATTCGTGTAATTAAAAGTCAGTTTAAAATTTCTAATATTACCCAAAGTCACCACCAAGAAAATAAATATATACTAATGAATAACATAATTTAATATAATATTAAATCCATCAATAAAATTCTGAAAATAAAATAATTCAAGTTATATCTACAAAATGCCAGTATCATGGAATTATCTCAAATTTTCTAGAAAAATATTTATTTTTTCTTTTATTATAACTAAAGAAAAAATTATTAATGACCCAATTAAAACATGACAACCATGAAAACCTGTTCCTATAGAAAATAGATGAATAACAAGATATGAATCAATTAAATTCTAAAAAATAATACTCTAATAATTGAAAAAAAGAAAAAATTAACCCTAAAATTAAAGTTAATAAATGATAAATTGTTTTTTATTATTTATTATTAAAAAACTATGACTAATTGTGATCGTTAATCCACTTCTTAATAACATTAAAGTATTTAATAAAGGAATTTTAGAGGTGGTTAGTCTAATCGTAATCACAAGAGACTATATCCCCTAGATTTGAGTTATATATAGATATGAAATGAAAATAACTTTAAAAAAGAAAAAATAATGCATCTATTTAAATCTTATTTACATCAGTAGGTTAATACTTCTAAGATATTTTGACTTATAAAATAAATTTAAAAATGAAATTAATATAAATATTAACAAAAAAATAAAAAAATTCAAAAAACAGAAATATTACTATAATATTCAGAAATATATTTTTTTTTTTGATAAATACTAAATGATTATTATTATTTCAGAAATATTATTATAATATTTCATATTCAGATCCAATGCTACTTTCTCTTTTATTCCTTCAATTTTTTAGTCAAATTTATTTTCTGAGTCAGGTCTTTAACTTGATTCTTAAATTTATTTTAATATATTTACTTTATTTGCCCTTATATTAAAATTTTGAAAGTAATATTAATTTTAAAAATCAAAAATGAATCTATAACTTTAAAAAACAAATTTAATCTATAACTTTAAAAAACAAATTTAAAAATTAATAGAGATATAATTAACTCTATTTGAAGAAAAGGATATTCACAACATCTATTATTATGACAAAGTGAACAAGAATAGCATTATTACTATAATTTCTAGAAAAAAATGCTATTTTTGAGAATTTTTAACTAAAATAAATGATAAAAATAACTTCGATTAGATATCCAACTAATATTAATTAAACTTATTAAAGAACTTATCTAAATTTAAAACCTAATTTAGCTGGCAAAACTTAAATTATTTGGGAATTTTTAAAGTAAACGATAACCCTCGTTGAAATTATTTTATTTTATTACTTTAAGTAGAGAATTATAATAATCTTTGAAGTTTCACACTAAATATACTATTTTCAAAATATACTTTTTTTTAAATTATAGATTGAAATATTATGGCAAAAATTAATTTGTTATTAAAATTCACAATCTATATTCAGTAATAGTTTTGATAAAAACTTGTTATTTTAAATAATTTGAAAAAGAAGGATAATTTTGGATAATTGATAAATAAATATTAATATATTTTTTAATATATAAATGAAATAATAATAATTTTTGACATCGATTGAATTCACAGTTTATATATTATTTATTAAATTTTTATTTATGTTACTGTATATACTTACCTTTTGGTTTGTAAAATATATTTATATTTTATTAATTTTAAATTTTCTTAAAAAATAAATTTTCATTTATATCATAAATAAACTTTAAATAATTGAATTATTCAGTCAAAATGTAAATATTACGTAATCATAAAGAATTTGACGAAAAAAATAATGAATTGATTATTGAAAAAATGTAGATATTTTGAAACGAATATTAAAATTTTTGTAATTAACAAAAAAAGTTAATTGATAAATAATTATTAGAAATTTTTCTGAATAATTAATTTCAAATTAATCTTTTTTCTGATAAATAAATCTCTAGAAATTAAATTATTCACACCCAAAAATTTAAATTATTGATGATATTTTAATACATTAATAGTTATATCAACATTAATTCAAATTTTATCTAGATTTTTATTAACTCTTTTATAACGATGGAGAAAATTCTTTTAAAAGAATATGTTTGATTCATATAGAAATCTTTTTTTAATTCAATGATACGTTACATTTACTCATATTTTTCTTGTTTAATTTTTTCATTTTTGTATCTACATTTAATTAGAGAATTTATTTATAATTCATATTCAAATTTGAAGGTTGTTTGAGGTTTGGCGGAAATATTTTGATCTTATTAATAATAATTTTTTGGGGGTTATGTATCACTCTGAGATGAAACTGAATTATATTTCTCTCCTTGATTCGTTCAATTTTTATTCAATTTAAAATTAAACTGATTTTACATTTTATCATGGTTTTTATAATTTCAATTATTAATGAAATATTCGAATTTAAATTAGTAAAACTCAAATTTTTCATTTAATATTCTTAGCTTGTTTTTGAGTAGTAGATTATTACTTTCAGGCAAATTTACCTTTCAAGTTTTCAATCTGAGCTAAAAAGAGCTTTGTCTCCCCGAAGTTATTAAATTTATTTTTATATTTTAAGAAAATGTTGGTTAATTTACAATTTAATGTTTGTAATTTTTCATTTATTAGTTTTTAAATATATATATATATATATATATATATATAATTCCTCCTGTTTCAAATTATTCACTGCTTCTAAGTGTTCCCATTCTAATTCTGGATTAATATAATAAAAAAATTTCTTAAATTCTGATCTATCAAAATAAAATTTAGAAATATTCCTTGCCCTCCTCCTACGACTATCTTCTGTTATCTTAGAGAAAATCGTGGGATTTGTTTCAGGAATCGCCTCATTTAAAGGATCAATGTCAACAATAAAGGGGCACTTGTTACTCCTATCAAAAATTTAAAATTACACTTAAAAATGTTAAGATTAATTTTTTTTGAAAAACTAATAAATGAAAAATCACAAAAATTAAATTGTAAATTAACTAATATTTTTTAAAAATATAAAAATAAATTAAAGAACTTCGGGGAGGCCAATAATAGTATTGTAGCTCAGATTAAAAACATGATAGGTAAATTTGTCTGAAAGTAATAATCTGCTACTCAAAAACAAACTAATGGAATTAAGTAAAAAATTTGAGTTTTTAATAATTTAAATCTTATTACTTTATTAATAATCCAAAAATATAAAAACCACGATAAAATGTAAAATCAATTTAATTTTTAATTTGACTAAAAAATTGAATGAATAAAGAAGAAAGATATAATTCATTTTCATCTCAGGGTGATACATAATCCAAAAAAAAATTATTATTGATAAAATCAAAATAATTCTGTCCAAACCTCAAACAATCTTCAAATTTGAACATGAATTATAAATAAATCCTTTAATTAAATGTAAATACAAAAAAAATAAAAGGAGAAAAATTTAAGTAAATATAACGTATTATTGAATATAAAAAGACTTCTATATGAATCAAACACAATCTTTTAGAAGAATTTTCTCCATCATTATAAAATAGAGTTAATAAAAATCCGGATGAAATTTGAAATAATATTAATATAATTATTATCATCAATAATTTAAATTTTTGGGTGTGAATAGCATTATTGTTGTCATCAATAATGACAAACTGACAAACTCTTTAGAGATTTAGAATAATTTACTATATACTACTAATAATATAATTATAATGTAAGGTATATAGTGAATTACTTTAAAGATTAAAAATCTAAAAATCATGATCAGATTCGTGTCAGAAATTTAGGGATAATCTTTATGCTCCTGAACCTGGGGATGGAGTCTATATTAATTCAGATAATCATTTTTGATAAACAATTTACGATTAACATCATCATTAAGATGCCAGGGTAGCAGTCCGATGTTCTGGAATGCAATATTGAGTTGCAGAGATGAGTTTAGGTGATACCCACTTTTTTATATCCGCCGATTGATTAGACATGCGAAAGTCTGGCGGATATGAAAAGGCAGATAATGACATTTGAGACTGTAGAACGATTGAAATGCAATTAGAACGATGTTTTCGATAATGAGAAGGTTCCAGGACATGCCTGAACCGATTAAAAAATTTTAATTTTTTAATTTTTTTGAAATTCTAAAAGTTTTTTAATTTTCGATCAACATCGTCACTTTTAGAATGCACGCTTTAATTTTATTCAAATAACCGAAATCTTTGACAGGTCGATAATTTTGATGTCAATGCTTTACCAGTCGATATTCTGCATTTTGTGATGCTCCTTTCAACTCAAAGTACATAGAACATTTTTTCCAATTTGGTAAATTCGGTCTACTGCTCGTACACTACGTAGCGCTCGAGCACCATACCCTAACTACTTAGACTGTATGTCGTTGCAATTTTTCATTTTTAGTACGTCCACCTGAAATTTTAGCTTTGTGTAAACGATTCTGCTTTCATAAAATAGTTCTAAAATGAAGGATGATACAGCTTCAATAACTTGAAAAACGTCTACACAAAGCATTAAATGTAGAATTTTTCACGCAAAAAATTTCCGAGAGTTAGTTGATTATTGTCAGACATTTTCTGTTCGATATGATGTATGGTTCGACAGAAAATACTAAAAATACAAAACAGTACTTGCTTCCCAGTCTCATTAATAAGAATCATAAGAGACAATAGGTACTTATTGATGTCATTTTTTATTCTAGAACCAAAGTATGTTTGAAATGCTTAGAAATTATAAAGTTTGATAGCAAGTATTTAATTCCACAAATTTCGTTGAACAAAATTTCGTCTGAGCAGGAGAAATTTGTGAGTGAACTCCGCTAATCTCTAACAATAATGTGTGCTAAAAATTCTATTCTACGACAAAAGTTTTGTGTTGATTGTTTTGAGGATAGCACTAATTTTTTTTATTTACAATTTGGAAGATTTAAAAGATAGACTATACCAAACCCTCTGGGACTGAAATATCTGCGGATGGGCACGGTTCATGTGTATATCATTTCAGTGACTTCGTGATCCTTGTTTTACAATTGCCAATTCTTGTTCAGTCGTTATCGTCAGAGTTGGATTGCCATAGGTAGCCTAACCACTCATGTTCTACCGGTTGACATTTTGTAGAGTTCAGGCAGACCTCTAGCAGATTCCGCTTCCAGTATATTTTTGAATTTGTCAAACATTGAAAAACTGTCAATTTTCACAATATGTATGAAATTTTACAGTGGTGATCAAAAACTTATTGACTATACTATTAAATGTTTGGGAAGCCCATCAAAAACCTATCTTAATGGAAGATGATGAACGCCTGATACATATGTGTGAGACCGGTTTTACATGTGCATGACATGCAGTCGTATAGTATAAAAATTTCACCAACCCCCTATAGTCGTATTCCTAGCAGATTTCGGCTACTGTACAACATGTATGATCGTAGCCGATATCGTATTTCCAAAAACACTGTTCATAACCAAAGGCCCGTACACGCGGAACAGTTTCATCAGAGACTTAAGGTCCAGTTGTGCCACAGCTTAAGCTGTAGCTTAACTCTATATGTTGTACCATACACAAAACATATCGAGAAAAATATGCTGCAGCTCACCGAGACGAGACAGGTAATATAATCTAAATGTACAAAAGGATAACAAATTTCGTGGAACACGACTCTAAGATACCTGTAGAAACGAGCTTCTGAATCTTCAAATCTACAAGAACCCGAATCTACAGAGTATGTCAGAATTCGGCTCATCACATGCACATTAAAAGAAAATGCGACAAATTCGCGATGAACATCTGAATTCTAAAATTGTTATTGCAATAAAATGAATACCTTCCCTAAAAGCGTTGAGCCAGATATTTACGACCGTACTCGTAAAAAGCACATGGCACGCAGCAAGGTTCATAATTCAAAGTCATTAAGAAAATTTTCCAAACGTTCATTTTAGATTTTGGAGTAGAAAACCGTCCCACGTAGCACACACAATGAGTCGCTTTTGGGGCAACTTTTTCGCGAAAATAAGCCCTTTATGCGGCCATAAAACGAAATTTTATACTCTCGCTCTCTCTCTCTCTGTTCATAATATTTTCAGAAATTTATCATCTAAACATGACAATCGGCCTATAGCAGCGGGCGCACTGTACGTTGAAAGTCTAGTGCCGCCGAGCACCCATCCTGCCATTATATATTTACTCAGTTGCTAATTTTGTAAGCTTCAGAATTTTAGCGGTGTTTTATAAAGCATACATACATACACAAATTGAAAGAGAGATGGCTTGTTGCTCTTCTATATGTAGTAAGCTATACGACGGCTTGTGGTGACCTAAACGTGCCGCTTTGTGCCTTTTCACACAAGTTAGACACAGATCGAGCAAATATTTGCATATTTTCGATTGATATACAGTTCAGTTCCCTTCACAAACGAACATATTCTTTGTGTCGAATATCATACTCTTTTTCAGGTCTTAAGCTAATTTTTCGATTTTCTTTCTTTCATTATTTGATTTTTATTCAGTGAATCATTTTTTATTGTTCCAAATATGGTGATATATTTCAAGCTTATCTTTTTGCTTCTAATTTTTGCTCTCCGTTCACTGTTTTTTGATGAATTGTTCATTTTGCAGCGTATTTTTGCATCAGTATTATTTACTCTAAAATAACTGTCCCTACTCTGCCAGAACGATTTCCAAACGAGCGAATTCAGTAGATATTTGATTTTTCAGTGAGGAAGCGCTGATCCTGCAAGTAAGATTTTAGAGTTTCGGATAAGCACTGTCGCCGCGTCATTTGCTTGAAAACATCCGAGTAAGCTACAGTTGATAAAATTCGATGTTGAAAAAACTGTCCTTGTAAACAAAATATTCTCAACGTTAATGGTAAATTCATGTGAAAGAATACCAATCGAAAATAATCAATAGATTTCTATACTCAATTTGTTTTGAAATGATCAGTGCAATGGGCAAACGCAGTCTTACTATAGATCAGGAAATCAATTTCGATAATTTTGAACTGGTTGAAAAGAGTGATCATCAAGGGCCTTGTATTATGAAAGAAAAATTTATTGATTAGTCAGCGAGCCTTCCTTAATTGTGAATAACAGTTTGGCTGCGACCTCGCTGCATCAATCATTCCAAAATGAATGGAGTATAGAAGAACGAAAACCACTTGTTCGTCCAAAATTGTCTTTTTATGATTAAGTGTCCTTACCAACAATCCTAAGATCACAAAAATGATTTTCCTATCTGTAAACGGTTTGCGAAACATACTATCGCTCTGCGTCTGCGATTTTAAATTCAATAGAATATAGAAGGAATTCCAAAAATTCTAGGTGATATGCATATTAAAAAAAATTCAACTTACTGATTGATCCTTCAAAAAGGAGATTTATACAATGAGCTTTGAACTTCTTTACATCGTCAAATTTTTTGACAACTCGCCTCTCGTAAACATCAACAATTATTATACTCATTGAACAGTAAATCAAAGTAAGCACAGTTTATGCAAATTAGCCAGAATAACATTTGATAACAAAATCAACCCTAAGGGTAAGACAAAAAAAACAGATAACAATATTTCCCCGACTGAAATAACATACAACGCACGACATAGAAGTGTCCATAATAACAATCAAAATTTCTCTTCAAACCTTTATTGGGTTCTAGTTATGTATAGATGCGCAACTGAAATCATTATTTACGAAAGGCGCAGAAGAAAAGACAAAAAATAAGAAAAAGAACCAAAAAACAAAACAAGATTAATTAAGCCTTTTGGCGTTCGTACGTATTTATGGCAGAAAAAAGTTTTTCGGGTAATTTTTTGGGTTTGCGGGCGAAAAACGATCCATCATTTTTTTATTCTGCGCCTTTTTTCCATCTCCCTATTCCATCGGCCGTAGAGAATAATTAATTATAGAGTTTTTATCGTTAATTTTTAAGGAGTTTGTATATTTTTTGGTGATGTTAATAAAATAACAGACTGCGCAAAAGAAATAACAAATTATCGAATTTTCACGATTTTTTGGTGCATTTGATGGAAAGTTTGCGTGGCCGACTTTTACTTCATTAATCACGATTAAGATGGAGAGTCGTTCCAGAGCACGCAGGGAAAAAATTCTTTCCAATTTAGAAAGCAACTGTTCCATAAACATTTTTCGCTTGAAACACAAAAAGGTTTCTGAATCGCGTGATGTTTTAATCTGGCGCCTATATTCTTACGTGTACAGTAATCTCAATAACTTCCTTGGTATGCAAGTGCTATTTTATAGTTTCCCGGTTGAACTATGCACTACGGGTATAGTCCATAAGCTCGAAAGGTTCCAAAGCGTGAAAATTGTCGTTTTATCCCACTTTGGCGTCCATTTCAACTTGGCGTCCATCCTAACTTGGCGTCTGTCTCGACTTGACGTTCAGCGTTGAAGGAAAAGGCCGTTACTTGGCATTTGTCCTAACTTGGCGTCAATTCTGAATCTGGCGTTTAATGCATCATAATATCAAAGCTAAATTGATTCGTCAATTTTTTCATCTTTTCGATCTTTGAATGTACCTTTATTTGTCCTTTTTCTTTGGTTTTATTACTTTTTTTCTCCTCTGAGGACCTAGGTATCCTTATCTATAATTTCCGCACTAACCGAGTTGGGGGATAGAATCAAAGAGCAGCATTTTTTAGAGCAGGAGCTCTGTAAACTCTTGCTTCACAAATCCGGTTTGTGATACAGAGCTGGAAACATTGTGTAAAAAAGGAAACTTCCGGTAAATTTTTAGTCTAAAATTATCGGCCAACCTTCTTCCTTATACGCTTTTCGCATAACATAAATATAAAAAACGAGAGTATAAAAAAGAGACAGAAAGAGAGAGAAAATAAGGAGAAGAAAACATAACGAAAAGAAAAAAGAAAAAAAACGTGAAAAAACAGAAATGGGGAAACATTAAAGGTCAATGGAAGGGAATAATAGAGAAAATGGAAGAGAAACTATGAAGACAAAGAACAAAAGAAAGGACCCAAAAGAAAAAAGAAACGGAAAAACGAACAAAAAGAAAATAAAATAGAAAAAGAATAGAAAGAAAAAGGAACAATAAAGATAAAGATAAGATGAATAGGAAAAACCAAGCTGCTATATTGGGGAATCAAGTGAGGCCACGTTCCTTACCAACCAAGGAAATAACCTGGGAATTAAGTAGCAAGACAGGAGAACATACAAGTTTGCGTGCAAAAATGCAATGTTTCTTTGTGAAACTCTAGTCTGTTTTTCTTGAAATGCTTCTAAATAATAAAAGAGGATAGCAAGTAGTGTTTAAGATTTTCACGATTTGCTCATAGACAATACATCGAATACGACTGGAAATTTGTGAGCATATTGGCCAACCTTTGAGAATTTTTCGAGTGAAAAATTTCACTATAAGAGCTCTATGTAAATGGTTTTGACGACAGTACTGATTTGTGTCACTTTTCTATTTGGAAGCATTTTATAAAAAACAAACCATATGTGTTCGAAAACCATTTATACCTATAGAAAATAGGAGTAAAACTTATGCATACTGAATATCGCCTACAATTGTAATAATAAATGTGTATTACCCGCAAATAGTCGCAATCGAAAATTTTATTTTCTACGCTATCACGTGATTTAATTGAAACTGCTTGTGCGAAACGTTTACATAATATATAAAGGAAGCCTAAACTCTTTGACTTAAAAATAAAAACAAAAAATACGACAGAGAACTTCAACAAAACAACAATACGTTCAAAAGTTTGGTTCCCGCTTTTGGATATAATGATATTCACTGATTTGGGCATGTCACACAAGATTTTGCACATTTGCATCCATTTTTTCGTCAACCCAGGAGGAGAAACTGATACCGAAGGAAGGAAATCATGGAAAATTGATTCTGAGCTAAAAAGGATCGAATCTTTCTTCGTATTCTATGTTTTATCTTTTTTCCTCTTGTTTCTTCTGATTTTTCTTGCCTTCTTATTTATTTGTTCATTTGCTTCTTTCACCTTCACCCTTCATTCAATTTCTCCTTCTATACTTGATTTCAATCTTCATTTCTTCTTTTGTTTTTTCTTTGTTATCTTCTACATACATTTATTCATATTTCTTCTTTCTCTATTTCTTTCTTCATTAGTTCTTTTTCTCTATGCTTCCTTTCTCACTTTTTTCTTTACTTTTTCGTTTATTCTTTCTCGGGACCTTTTGTAGTAGTTCACCACCACTATTTTTTTGGCTTAGGCTTAGCTTAGGCTTAGGCTTAGGCTTAGGCTTGGGCTTAGGCTTAGGCTTAGGCTTAGGCTTAGGCTTAGGCTTAGGCTTAGGCTTAGGCTTAGGCTTAGGCTTAGGCTTAGGCTTAGGCTTAGGCTTAGGCTTAGGCTTAGGCTTAGGCTTAGGCTTAGGCTTAGGCTTAGGCTTAGGCTTAGGCTTAGGCTTAGGCTTAGGCTTAGGCTTAGGCTTAGGCTTAGGCTTAGGCTTAGGCTTAGGCTTAGGCTTAGGCTTAGGCTTAGGCTTAGGCTTTATTGAATAATATTGCAGCTTTTTGGCCGTGTCCATAATGCAAAGTTGTTTGAAATAATGAAAATAATAAATGGGAATTAAAAGGTCAATTTTTAAGTGAGTGTTTGGCTCAGTGGTAACGCACTGGAGTTTTTGAATCAAAAGGTTGCAGGTTCGAAACCTACCTGATGACAAAAAAAATCGCCGAAAAAGTAAAAAAATGAAAAATATGAAAAAAATAGTGGTGGTGAACTACTACAAAAGGTCCCTTCTCGTTCATTGTTTTTTCTCTCTCTTATTTTTTTTCTCTCAAAAGATTATTTTCATCAGGGTAAAGCGACATTCAGGGTGTTTTAGATTAAGAAAATATAGTCCTACGAAATAAAACAGAAAAATGTAAAAAGCGGGAAAATGTAAAAGTAAAAAGAAGCTAAAGGAAAAATAAGAAATAATAAAGCGAAACAGAAAACGAAGGAGGAGGCAGAAAAAAGGAACATCGCCAGAAACATCTCCTTTGAGAACTATCCTTATGTTGCAAGTTATTGAAATCGCAGTTTTGAGAATAACTTTTTTGGGCCTTATTTTGACATAATGCTTTTGACTTTCACTGTTTAGGGATGAACTTTAACACCTTTTTTATGACAGCTTAGCCAAAATTGGACATTTCACAAAATGCTACAAAAAAGCCATTGTTTGATTGGAGTAAATAGAATCTTAAAAATACGCATTGATTAAATCGGATCTTAGGTCAATAGAATTTCAAGCTATCATGGGTCAATGTAAAAGAAGGTCGAATCTCTCAGAAATCGTGTATTAAATGGTTTTGATTGGTTATACAACGAAATACAAGAAGGGTTACTTAAAAAATCGTGACATTCGAACATGGTGCGCAACATTTTTTCAAATGCACCGTAATTTTTAAGAAGATCTTTAAAAAAATCAGTATTACGTCTGTAACGACCAATTTTCACTATACTTTCACTTGTCTCAAATCACGCGTTGTTTCCCGATGTCCTCAAGACGAAAACACAATAAGCGATACGGGGGGGGGGGGTTACAGTACCATAAACAATAAACGAACGACAATATAATTTCGCCGACTGCTTTACTAGGCGTTGACAATACATGCTTGCGTTTACACGAATCTCGAACACGCGAATTTAAAGACAAAATACGAAAAGACTAAATTATTTCATGCTTTCTTCGCCTTTTATCCTGCTTCCTGTTGAACACAACCTTGATCGGTGGGGGGTCCGCTTCCCAAATCTTCTTCCAACCAATTGTTGCTTCTTGCTTCCTATGCTTCCGTGTACTGTATGCTTACCTAACCACGCCTTTCATGCTTCCTAACTACAGTATGCCTGACCACGCCTTTTTGTGTTACGCTTAGCTTCTCTGTTTATATGCTTCCGACTTATGGTGGGCTTAGCCACGCCTACATGCTTCTTTATTAGTTACGCGCGTGTATGCTTCTGTAATGAACTGCGGCTACTGTTCCACTTGAGACTGGTGTCTGGGTTGGGGTTTCTACATTTTACTACGGGACAGGTGTCTTTACGATTTTGGGGGAGATTACTGTACCTATAGGAATGTGTGTCTTCATGTGAGTTATGAGGGCCAGGTGCTGATGTGCAAATTAATTATGTAACGTCTTTAATTGGGTCAATTATGGCTTCTGGTTGTGAAACGTTCAAAACAGAACACTTCAAGTGAATTTACAACAATTTCAATATATGGAAACTCAGACATCCTTGAGACAGTAAATTATGGAATAAATTTATATACAGTAATCGAATACACATATCGTACATTGTGAATTTACACTGATGCATTTGCACCTATATTACACGTCGAAAGATAAAAATTTTTGAAACTAATCAGTCAAAGACGTTGCTTTGCTTTCTTAAGTAAAGACCAGATGAAAGACGCGGGGTCCTTGGTTTATACAGTGATCTCCCAAAAAGTGTTATTTTCCACGGGAAACTGGTGAACATATTTCATTTTCGTGGCAATTTTTATTCGACATTTCTCAGAAAAATGTTTAAAATGCTTATTTTTCACCCAAACCTTGCAATATTGGGAAATAATCCGAATCTTCGATTTTGTCGGCTGTTTTACTACCATTCTTTACCTTCTTAGAAACTTTATCTTGAAAAAAACGCAATGCACTAGAAAAAATTGAATATCAGAAAATTCTTACATCTGGATCTTTTTGCCAATGCATTTTGATTTTTTTACGATGGAGGTTGAGATTTTTGAGATGCGTTTTGAAAAAATGTTGTGCATAATATTTTTCGAGAGACAACGAGTTTTTCAAAGTGGTAAGAAATGTTTTCAATAAGCCTTTCTCATATACTGTATTAGCATGGTTAAGCACAGTGCATTTATTATAGTTTTATACGAATAAAGTTGTGTGATATTTCCCGAACATCGACCCGCCAGAAAAAATGAAAGAAGCAAATTGTAAAATAAGTGATTAGAATTGAAGTAAATCAGTGTAAATCTAGGTAATGTGACATATGTGAATCTTATCAATGTACATAATTTGATATTTTGTGAAGTACTTTCGAGTATGTCTGGTTTTTCGTCTTATTAACGCCTGTGTACATTTTTTTCAAGTGTCTAGTAAGTATTTTGTTTTGAACATTTCTGTTTCCAAAAAAAACAGTACACCCGAATTCTTAAAAACACCTGTACACGTGACAAAATGCGACATCCTCGACCTATAGTCTGTTTTTCTTGAAATACTTCTAAATAATGAAAGTGGAAAGCAAGTAGTATTTCAAATTTTTCCAATTTTCTGATAAACATTACATATAGGGCTAGAAATTTATGAGCATATTGACCTGATCCTTAACAATTTTTCGAGTGAAAAATTTTACGATAAGAGCTTTCTGTAAAGGACTTTGACGACAGTTCTGATTTGTGTCACTTTTCTATTTGGAAGCATTTTATAAAAAAACAGACAATAGACACTATTATCAAATGGAACAGTAGCCATCATCACATAGCAATAGTGTACAAAATAGTTAGTTGGAAAAGGAAGCACAAAGGAGGCGTTGAAACAGTAGCACAAACTGTAAACTGAAGCATGTAGAAATTTAAGCAACGCGAAGCAATTAGTTAAAAAACATAATGAACGCGGCCACCATTGGCCTAAAGGCGTGGTTTAACGAAGCAGCATAAAAGCAGAGGGTGATGCAAATCGGTGGTTCTTTTCTTATCCTAAAGTCGTAATTTTTGTTAATTAAAATTATGTTGTTTAGCATTGTGCAAATTCGTCATCGTTGGTTTGGAAAATGTATATTAAGAAAAAGTTAAATAGGAATCATGGTATGCGAACCCCAGGATTAGGTGTTGCATATTTTGGTGACTGTACCCTTTTGCTGACCGTTGGAACTGCCTCATAAAGCTGGTGTGTTCATTTTCCAGCAATCATAGTGAGTAATCGGAAAAATCGAAAGCGATTTTTCCACATTTTTCAAGTCATAAGCATTTATAAACCATAAGTATTTTGTAAGAATCTTGACTAGAAAAAGGCCTCAATGAAACATCGAGTGACACATTCCTACGAATTGAACGTGGAGCGAAAATGATAATTTTGAACTGCCCACCGAAATACAATTTGAAAGTGCCCCACCGTACACAAGATCATTTGGGAGAAATCGTAAGTGAACAAATTAATTGAATCAAAATGCAGAAAATCACGCCCTAATTGATGAAGTACGAACAGTCAATATACGAAACAATATGACAAACAATTTTTTGCAAAGCCCATAGTATTTACGGGTATAGTGACTCAGCATTTTGGTTAATGGAACAAACGATCAGACAAGGCATGAAAGATACTGACCGATAACTTAAGTTAGCATGTTTTGAAATTCATTTGCATGGTGCGACATTGGCAAAATTGATAAGTTTTGCAAATTCTGAAAACCCACCTCAAACGCACATTAAAACGCATAACAAGCATGTTCCCCAACATTTGAGACACCGAATTACACCAACAATTTTCGCGAGAATGGAAGCAAAAAAGATCAGAGACTGTAACCAAATTGTTGTTTGATCTTGAACATTAAACTACCCTTGTTTATCCTAATTTTAATTCAGATGCAGGGGACAGGATAATGAAACCACTTTTCGTATGAAATTAGGGAGGCACTGAAGTACACGTTTCACAAACGTAAAGAAAATGTGTGATGAGGCGGCTTATGTTGAACAACAAATTTTCAGGAACAAATTAAAATCTAGCAACGCGCCTTTCATATCTCCCAAACCCGAACCCATTTTTTCGTTAAGCATTCACACTGAGCAGTTTGGCATCTTAGACAAATTGGAACAACAAGAGGAGTTACAATTACAAATGAAGCACCACCCCCAAATTCAAATACCAAAATAATAATAGTAATTTTAGACAAATCACTTGTTTTCAATTTGGATGGGCCGGTCATTTGGCGAGAAATTGTAGCTCGTTGAGTACTCGAAAATCGTGTGAAATTTGTTTCCGAAATAATCACATCACTTGTGATTGTAAAAGCATTCACTGTTATTAGACAGGCCATCGATCTGACTGTTGCATATCCAAAAGTTATTCTAATGTAGAATGTTCTTTTGTAACCGAAAAAGTCACACAAGCAGATATAGTCCAGACCAGATGACCTGTAATGTTCAAAATTGCATAGAAGACAGACTCTAAACCACAGACAAACGTGTGAGAGTGAGTAGTGCTGCGTCCCAGATTACCCACCATTCATGGCAGGCCTCTACATGCATTCGAAACACGTAATACCTAATTCAGGGGTTTGCCTAGCATGATTCCTATTTTACTTTTTCTTGCTCGCACAATGGGTGGCAGCTGCTCTACCACCGACTGCACAGCCCTGCATCGCCTATTGCGACTGCAGCTATGCCTGTCACAAGAATCCCGGTCTGGGCCCGTGACTTGAATGCACAACACCAAGTCTACATGTTCTGAGGAAAATAAACCATTGCACCCTTTGGGCATCGTCACAAAATATCCGATTGCGTCCGAACTTGGCGTCCATCCTTACTCGTTCTATCCCACTTTGGCGTCCGTCCCAACATAGCGTCCGTCTTAACTTGGCGTCCAATGCTATATTGAAGACTAACATACAGAAATCTCAACTTAGCGTCCATCCTAACTTGGCGTCCGTCTCAACTTGGCCTTCAGTGTTGAAGGAAAAGATCCTTACTTGGCATCTATCCTAACTTGGCGTCCGAATTCCCAACTTCGCGTCCAATGTGTTATAAAATCGAAGTTCATTCTTCTATTTTTTCATCTTTTTGATCTTCGAATTTATTGTTATTTATTCTTTGTCTTTAACTTTATTACATTTTATCTTTCTTTTTTTCCTCTAAGACTCTTTATATAGGTATCCCTATCTATAATTTGTGTACTAACTGCATTAATTCAATTTAATACATCAACATTTTATTACACTACTAACCAAATGAAAAATCAATAAAAGGGAGTAATAGAGAAAATGGAAGGGAAAATAGAAAGGGGAAGAAAGTAGAAACCGAAACAGAAACAGAAAAAGAAAAAGAATACAAAGGAAAAATAAACAAAAAAGATAAAGATAAGATGAATAAGAAAAATCAAGGTAAAATACTGGGAAATCAAGTGGGGCCGCAGCCCTCACCAACCAGATACCGTGGGAATAAGCTGGAAATTAAGCAGCAAGACAGGAGTCAAAAAACCAACCATAATTAACCAAGGAACTTATTTGTCGCATTCCTTTCAGCTATGTAAACTACCGGAAACAAACGGACAAAAATGTACGGAGCTCCAGATCACCTTTATCCATAGCTGCTCTACCAGAGCAACGGAGCAGAAAAGCAGCTCAGAGCTGTAGGATTATGGAGCTGAGTTGATCCCTAGTAATGACGAAATTATTTTGAACTTGTTGTTTAGTCATGTTCCTCCCTTCTTTCGTCCTCCATTCTGTCTTATTCGCGCCATCTCCCTTTACGTCCTCTCTCAAAGCAGAAAGTTTAAACGAATTGATAAAAAATAAATGAAAAATACATTTTGAGAAATGAGGTAACGAAAAAAGAAGAAAATGCGACTGGAAACTGTCAGAGAATCGAAATGGTAGGATGATTGACCCACAGTAATCTCAGCTGTACACGAGTATATGTTTAGAAGGCTAAATGGATCAAAACAATAAATTCTTTTCCAGGAGAGAGTATTTTCATGTATGGGTTAATTTTTTGAAAAAATATATCTTCAATAATGCTGTTGATCAGACTCGAACAGAAATTCATGCAGAGGAATGAGTGCATTTAAGGTAAAGTAAGTTTTTGTCTAATGTAAAACGCACCGTATAATACTGATCTAATTGACGCGTATGTTGGCAGTGTCTGCTCAACATGATTTTCAATTTCGAAATTCCCAAAACCGTGAGGAATTGCGGCCAATCCTTCAGGATAAACATTCATTGGGTTTGTTCCTTTTTCTGCACTTTTAATCACTTCACGCCTTAAGGCCAATTCATACTTGCCTCTTGCGCGGCGCGCAGGAGCATAGAGCACAGGGCGCGAGAAATAGAGCATAGAGTACTAGAGGCGCAGCATAGAGCACCTCTAAGCTATCGCGGGTGCTCTTGGAAATAGAGCAGCGCGCGGGTATACTGTAGTCGATTTTATTTAACTGTTCGAAATTCGTCGGCGCCTCGTTTTTCGACCAGTTTTCTCGCAGTTTTCTGGGTTTTCATCGAGAAAAACCGGGTTTTCGAACGAATTATAATTACGCAAAGATTTTTTTGAAATGACGGAAAATTTTAGGAAAAGGGATGGCAGAAGAGAAGTGTTTTAAACGGATAAAAACGAAAAAAATGACGGAAATTTTCAGTTGGTTGGCGCCGGACCCAATCCCAACATACAACCATACCTGTAATTGGGGGGGGGGGTGAGGGCATACATGTAATTGGGGGGAGAAATTCATAGGGGGCTACCCAACTTTTCCAAAATTCTTTCCAAAAAAATCCAAAATCCACAATTTTTCAAAAATTTTCGAAAAAAATGGGGGTGCGAGTCTAAAAAATTTCCACAAAATTTCGAAAAAGGCCTTTTTTTTGACAAAAATTTCAAAAATTTTTGAAAAACTGGGGGTGAGAGTTTAAAAAATTTTTTCCTCAGGGGGGATGGGGGGGGGACAGCTGACCTTGGGTGGGGGTTCCCCCACCCCCCCCGGAAAGAAACTTTTGAAATGAGGAAAGAGATTTTGGGCGTAGTTCTCATTGAGAAAAAAAATTTCATGGAGATTCAATGAAAATGCATGTAAATGTGGAAAATTTTGAAAAGTGAGGAAAAAAATTTTTGGGTATGGTTTACATATGGAAAAAGTGAGTGACGAAAAAAATGGTCCATGCACTCAGATGCTGGATGTGGTGGATAGGATTTTTTTCCAAATATTTTGAAAATTTTATTACATTCTTACTAAATTGAGTATGCTGTTTCACAATTGTGCCACAGCCAAAAGCTTTTTAAAATGGACTGACATTTTTATTTTTATTTTTAGGTTACTTTGCAGTTAAATATGGAAGATTCAACTGAAAATCGGGCGCTAAAAATTTGTCAATTATCAAATTTTATTTTAATTCGTGCGCTTTTGAGGAAACGGCATGAAAACAAACGACTTTACATTTCAAAATTCAATGCCAAAAGACAGAACAAAGGCGCTTTTGAAATTACGATTCCAGATTTGTTATTGTCAACAGATGATAAATTTGTTAAATACTTCCGTTCGACACCAGCAGAATTTGAACATTTGTACAACTTACTGGCCAGTCGCTTAGAAAGAAGAAGAATACACCGCAACCCAATTTCTGGGCAGCAACCGGTGGCCTTGACTTTGAGGTAAGCATAGGGTCATCCAATGTTTCCTACATAGGTGTAATACCTCAGACCAGTTGGAGGGGGGGGGGGTAAACCATAAATTGGGGGTGGGGGGGGGTCCCCGATTTTCCAAAATCATGGGGGGTCAAAAAATGATGAAATTTATGAGAAAACATTGAAAAAATCCAGAATATTCCAAAAATTTTTGAAAAAAAACAAAAAACATTTTTTTCGGTTTGGGGGGGGTGGAGGGAATACCAAGTTGGGGGTCTCAACATTTGGGTACTGGGTTCAGTCAGGTTGGGGGGGCCCCCCCAAGTACACGTATGCTTTCCTAGAATTATGGCATCTGGGGAATCTTTTGCTTCGACGGCAATCCAACATCGAATTGGGCTGTCGACCACTCATTATATTTTTCATGAAACAACAAATGTTATTTGGGAAATATTGCAACCACTGATCTTGCCTTCGCCAAGCCGCGAAGCTTGGGAAAAGTCAATGCAAGAATTTTATGAACAGTGGAATTTTCCAAACTGCTTGGGTGCAATCGATGGGAAACATAGTGCAATTGGGGTAAATTCACCTAGTTCACAAGGTTTTGTTTGTTTCTAAATTCCTGATTTTTAATTTAGACACCACCAAAATCTGGCAGCCTGTATCGAAATTACAAGGGTTTTTTCTTGATTGTGTTGCTTGCCATTGTGGACCCGTCATATACTTTTTTATTAGTGAACATTGGTGGCTATGGCAAACAATCGGACGGGGGGACGTTTTCAAAGTCACAATTTGCCCAAAAATTTGAAACGAGTAAGTTAGCTATTTAAATAAGGGTTTTCTAATCAAGCACCCAAACCTTTTTAGATGCTTACAATTTACCATTGTCAATTCAGTTACCAAATTTCAATTTTACAACACCGCCGGTTTTGGTAGGGCATGAAGCTTTCCCCTTGAAATCATATTTGATGAGGCCTTATCCTGGCCATGAATTGGATGAAAGCCGGCATATTTTTAACTATCGCCTTTCGCAGGCCCGTCGTGTTGTGGAAAATACATTCCGTTTTTTGATGGCAAGGTGGAATGTGTTTGAAAAACTGAAAAAAATGTTGCCGACCCATGTCGACTCCGTTGTCAAAGCTGCTGTATGCCTGCACTATTTCATCAAAAAATCGCGGCCAATCGAGCGAGACTGTTTTTGGCGCTCAAGATGCTTTTAGACTGGCGACAGTTCAACTGGGGGGAAACAGACACTCAACCGAAGCATTGAATGTTCGAAACATTTTTACATTATATTTTAGTTCTGAAATTGGCGCCGTTTCCTGGCAAAATGATTTTAATTCTTGCCATCTTATTTAATATTTTGTTTACATTGTTTTAAATAAAAACCCTTGTTCCAACTAATTTATTGTCCCAAAAAATACATCTGATGATAAACATTTTTTTTATTATTTCATTTTAGGTGATCAATGACAGCTTGTAATTCTACAAAGGCTCCAAGTTGCACTGGAAGTGGCAGCACTTCCAACTGTTCGTCCAATACATTACCTTAAACAAACTTTAATTAAATTTCAGGCGTTTTCATAAATTCCTCTAAATAACTCACAGAATGAACACGCAACACTTGGCGCAGGGGTGGCCACCAGTTGTGAATTTATTTTTACGAGCGTTTCCAGCAACAGCTCTGTCTTGTCATCCAATTTTCGTTTTTTGCCTTGCTTCAACCATTTCAGTTCTATACACATTTAAACTGCAATTTCACTGAATTACTTAGTGACATAAAATTTTACCAGTGACCATGGGCATGCTGTTGGATGAACATGGTGTCTCTGTTTCTCATTGTTCATCCATGGTAAAATCGGAATTTCGTTTTTGATGCGTTTTATTGAAATCTTTAAAGAATAATCTGTAGCAGACATGTGATAGGGGGCATGCGCATGAGGGGCAAAACTGAACCCCCCCTAACATTTGGGAAAAATTCCAAAAAAATCGCCTTTTTCCTTGTTTTTGACCAAAAAACCCACCATGTGTTTCAGCAAAAAACCAACAAATTTTTGGGTACCGGGACCCCCTCCCCCCACCCAGCCTGACTGAGGTATTACATGTATGACTTGTAGGAACTTCATATGCTTACTTATCTAAAGTGAGATAATAATCGTCATCAATGATACTGACTGCATGGTCTGTTTCACCAGCATCTATCCTCAAACTTTCATCGTGTCTTGCTGTTTCCTGGTAATTTTCATCCGTTCTTAAAAAATTTCGTAGTTTTCATGTTGTTTAGCAAGGCAGCAACAAGTTTACCTTTGAAACTCGAATTGGTCTTTGAGAAATGTAAAATGATTAAAAAACAGCCAATTCGATGTTAAATTTTCTGCCCCGGCACCACTCCTTTTCTTTTGTTCAATTTTTTCCACTTGCCGGCAGTAGGCGTCACGTAAATTTTTCCAAATTTTCTTCAATTCTTGTGCTGGTGTATAAAATTCATACATATAACAAGGGGGAAAGTGCCTTTGGAACCATCCCCTAGCTGGACCAATCCAGTGGCTAGCCATATGGTGAATTCCCCAACCGACCCCAATCCTATGGCTAGCCCTCCTAGAACCAGGTTTTTTAGCCAAACGCGCACATTTTTTGGTCATTTTTTAACCTTTTGGGCAACTTTTCTGACTTTTTTCCAACACTCGAGACCCCGCCCCAGAATTTTGGCCATCCATGTAACAGGGGGTGAAGCGCCATGAGAACCCCCCTAGCCGGACCAATCTCATGGCTAGCCATCCGGTCGGTGACCCCCCAGCCGACCCTGATCTCAGGGCTAGCCATACGGTCTTCAGGAAATTTTGGCAAAAATGGATAAATTTTCGGCATAATCAGTCAATTTTTGGTCGAAAATGGCTAATTTTTGCCCAAAATTGGTGAAAATGTCAAAAATTTTTGGTGCTCGGCACTGAATTTAGCATATTTTAAGGATTTTTTAGCCAGACGCGCAATTTTTTGGGTCATTTTTTTACCTTTTGGGCAAAATTTTTGACTTTTTGTGAACACTCGAGACCCCCCTAGGATTTTGGCCAACCGGCTACCCCTCAGCAAAAAAACCATTTACCCCCTCCCCGACCCTGGTGAGCTGTTGCATGTATGATAAAATTCTTCAGAAAAAGTGTGGAAAATTTTAAAATCCAATTTCTTACTACTAGGATTTCCATACGTCGTTAAATTTTTGGTGATCCGGTTCCACGCATTCGAAATTACTACGTTGTTATGATGGTCTTTGCTTTGCTGGTTCCAAATCGCCTCTTCTACCTTCACCAGTTCGATTAAAATTTCGTTTGCCGTGTCCAAATTCATAAATGTTATTGAATCTTAAAAAAATTTCATCAAATTTGGTCAAGGTTTGCCCAAAAAGTGCCAAGAGCACCATCCCGCACCTTAAAAAAATAGAACATGTTCTATTTTCCTCGTGGACATGCTCGCGCGCCAAGAGCACACTGGGCGAGCTCAATTGAGCTCAATTCATAGTTATCGCCTCACGCAGGAGGCTAGAGCACTCGAGAACCAAAATTCAATTCATACTTACCGCGTGCACACCCGCGATGCTCCTGCAATTTGATTGGCTGATTGCTGTGCTCTTGCTCTTACGCGCAGCGCAAGAGGCAAGTATGAATTGGCCTTTAGACGTTTGTCTTCCATGGCAGCTCGATTGAGAGTTTGACAAGCTGGATTGCGCCCATTGTCAGGATTCAAAGTCACTCTGTCTCCACGAACCGTTACATGAAAAACTAGAATTCCCAAATTACAGCAAATCGTACATTCCAAATAGTTTGCTTCAAGACCATTGGCTAATCTTTTTGTTTTCTTTTTCCTATACAAGTAGAAATGATAAGGAGTGAACCTGCTTTCACACACTAGTAGCGATATTTGACCTCATTAGGACAACACAAAGTTTGCTTCTCCAAACTCACCCATATTATTTTGGAGAACAGCGCAATGGATTAACTATATTTAAAAACTCAAATTCAAATGGACATTTCTATCTGAAGTCTGTTAGATTTGTTGGGTGTCAAAAGCGCAGCCTCTTCCAGGGGCGCAGCAGGTATTTCAAAGGCGCAACAAAAAGTTTCAAAAGCGCAGCAAAAAAATTTCAAAAGCGCAGCAAGTGTATATTCATTCTCTTTTGTCTTCTGTTCGTTTTGCACTTATTAGTTCATGAAACGGGCCACTTAAAGACTTATTGACCTCATTAAGCATATGTTGAAGCTTATGAAATTTTGATATTTGTACATCTCTATATTGAACTGTAAGGGATCAGCCTTTTTTGAATATTTTCTCATTACTTTTTACAGGCTTTAAAAACATAGTTTTTTTGCATAGAATTCTACAAAATTTTGTCAGGGTTAGGTTGGGGGACCCTGTTGACTTTGGACGGAAATGCGTAGTTTTCTTTGATATAATTTATTTGTAACAATTCTACCCACAAGTTAATCCTATATGGCGAGTGCGACGGAAAAATACGAACGTACCAAATACGACTGAGGGGGATGATGGAAACGAATAGAACCATATTCATGGATACACCAAGAAAAACGTTGGGCTGCGGCTTTTCTGATTGGGGTCAATGAGGACCCGCTGGTCGTAGGGTTACAAGGAGAAACGAATAAAATAAAACGACAAGCAAAGGGGCAACGCCCGCTTATATGCTAAAAGTTTCAGGGTACGCTGGGTACCGTTTCACAAAAATAGACGTTAAGTGGATAGGTCCTTAGCCAACTGCACACAAAAATATGCAAAACCAAAAAGAACCTTTCTGCTCTAAGATTGACTGTCTCGTAATGCGAAAAAATCTTCCACTGACTGGAGAGTCTGACAGAGGTCCCAGACTTCATTTTTAGGGATAATACCCTCTTGACCCTTCTCGCAAATGAACACGTTTTTTGCAAAGGGTAGGTCGATCCCTACTCCTTGTACCTGCCAACAGTAGGTCCATATATAATATGTACCATAACTTTATTTTTGCAGGGCCATGTCGGCCCTTGCTTTGAAAGCCCGTAATTACTTTTTTGAGGAATCTGATGCAGTTCCGCTAATTACATAATTAGAGAGAAATGTGGAAAGTGCTACTCGAGAAATATTGTGGAACAGTGAGCTATAAAACAATAATCGGATTCCAGCCAAAATGTCCGGAAAGTGAAGTGTTTAGGAGAAAAATATGAAACATGAATGTTTACGAGAAAAATATGAAACATGAATAATTTATGCACCAATGTTACAGACGTAATTATAAGATGCATTTACATAATTACCATATTTTTTACAAAATATTTTTACACTCGTACCTCGTGACAATTTTAACCAAATTAATGTCTGCATTTGCTCAGAAAAACATGAAGAATAATGAGACACAAAAGAAAGGGCAGGGTGACGGTGATATGAAATGATACGTTTGCATAAGAAATCAGACGCGCTTTTACAGAATGCTTTAAAGCATAAATGAGCTTTGTCGATATTCATTTTAAGGTGTTCACAGTGCTTCCACAACATTTTAATGACTCTTTCCAGAAATTCAGATCATAAAGGCAGTCTTAGTTCAATTCGCAGGTTATACATTTATCTATTTTTGGAATCGCGATGGACGCCGAAAAATTTTTTAATGCTAGTGATATTGCTTTCATTTCTGCTTAATATTTAAAAACTGTATAACTATTATACATGTACGAGCATCGTTGATCAGGTTACTCCTTCAAGTCCAATGAAAATTCAATAATATCTTTTTATGAAGCATATAGCAGATGAAAATTTATAACTGGCTGCGCTTTTGAAACATTTTTCCACCATTGGCTGCGCTTTTGAACCTTTTAGTATTAGGGTATAGACAGCATTGCTGCGCTTTTGGACTTTTTGCGCGTGCTGCGCTTTTGAAGCTTTTGCTGCGCTTTTAAACCCTACCCATTAGATCGGGTAGGAATCATTAGCGCAGTCTGTTCAAAAGCGCAGCCAAATGTTCAAAAGCGCAGTCAATGCAAATGGGTTCAAAAGCACAGTCAGTGATAAACTATTCCACAATAGTCCAAAGGGTCAAAAGCGCAGGCAACAGTTAGCTTCAGACAAAATTTCACCTAAAAATAAATATAAATTCTTCGAAAACTGAGTGGGCATGCTACACGACAATAATACTTTAAAAATGCATCTAATTAAAAAAACGTCGTTTTTTGGCCTCTTTTTGAGTGCTTCCAAAAATAGGCAACTTGTACCTGGTGCTAAGTTCACAAAAGCGTTTTCGACTGTTGTTCCATCATTAGTAAAATCATTCTTGTCAATTTGCTCCGAATCGTATCATTCCAATGAATTTTGGTGAAGCGAGTTAGGTGTTAAATCATTCTCTGAAAACCAAGATTCTCTCGTATGCAAATCCTTTAAATTCGAATCAACTTTTGGCAAATATTTACTAACTGAAAGTTCGTGATCAAAGGTACCAAGATTTGGATGAACGAATTTCCAGTTCAAAAATCCGGTTTTATGAATGTTGTATTTGTAAATAAGATGGGCGTTTGGGGGCGGCCCTGACTGATTTCTTGCCTCCTTGATCCGTCAGGTCGGAGGAAGGGGTGTAAAATCGGCAAGGGGAATCGAAGTGCAGGAGAGATAGCCAGGGATCGACCTTAACCCCAGTGCTTCCCTGCGCCTGCCCTAAACCTCGGAATGACTCCTCACTCAGGGGGGAGAAGTCAAGAACAGAATACTACCTGCCCAAGAAATGCCTGACTAAAACTAGTCAGACAAGGTAACACACTTTTGGACACAAATAAAAACGCTTTTCTAACTAAACATTTATTTAAACAACTTACCTTCAATCGCCCCTTCCAAAAAATGTGACGTCTTACCAGTATAAAGGCGAGGCGAATAATGCACAGGCAAAATACTAGTTAATATGAAAAGCGAGGTGCATGAGAATAATCAAAAATATACACTACTCATTCACAAAATTCGTCTTCTACAGTAACCGTCGAGCTGGGCCAGGTCGGGCATGGTCAGATGTGTTGTACTTGTGGGCGTTTTTACAAATTGACAAATCTATTAGAAAATCATGAAAAATCAGCAGAAACACACTACAACACCCCTCCCCCCTTGCGGTTGATCGTCTTCAGCGATCGTCAAGAAATAACCAAAACATGCAAGGGGAAGGGCTCCGCCACTACAGGCCTTCACCGGGGAGACCGAACATGAAATCGGCAACGCACAGTGGGGCAGACAGAGTCATTGTAGTGTTTTGAGCTGATTTGGCGACATGTAGGGTGAGACCTTCCCATGCGGTGCGTAATTGGCGAGGCCATAAATTCGGCAACACGGCAGCCCGTGTCAGCACTCCATCCGCACCGATATGCTGGAGTGCACCAGCATACGAGTCCATGCGGAGGGGAGGGTGAGGCCGGCCACTACCTTTCGGGATTTGGAGAGCGAAGGTCCGACCAGTCCCGGGGAGGACAGACGATAGCGAAAATATTACATGGCAGGCAAAAAGGACACACTATCAGCGGCTTGCTGTAGAACATTCCGGGGCAGATGAGAAGGTTGTAGCGGAAAATCGGACTGGCGATGAAAACCAAGCGGCAGGGCCATGGGAGTTAAACATCCGTAGCAGAGCCAGCCAAGTTATGTTGATCTGACGTTGTGAGGAAATTGAAAATCGAAAGTGGTAGAGCTAGCCAAGTTGAACATCATGTTGCTGGGCAGCATCGATTTGTTGGCGGTGTGATCCACCCGCTTCGGCGATGAAAGTATCTCGAGCCGGGCGTGGAATAAAAGGCTTCAATCGGGAAATGGTGACAAGCTGCGGTCGGCTGGGCATATCCAAGGTGTCAATCGTAACCGTATTCTTATCAATATTACTGACATCGGTGACAATGAATGGGCCTATAAAATCTGGTTGAATTTTGTTACCTTTTTTATTGTTGACCAAAAGGACGAGGTCCTTGACGCTAATTTCTCTTTTGCGGGCTTTTTGATCATAGCATTTCTTGCTAGCGTTGGCGGCCTTATGGAGGTTCAGTTTGATTGATTCATACATTTTGAGCTGCGCTTGCGTCAAGATGTGCTGGTAGGCGTCCTAGTTGAGTGGTACGTAAGACGGCAAGCACAATCGTAGTCAAACGTAATTCCAGGCTCATAACCGCGTAATAATTTAAACGGGGAATGGTGCGTTACTGTATGCGGTGTTGCATTGTAGGCAAAGACGGCATACCCTAGGTAGCGCTCCCAATTGTCGGGGTCGTCAGCAGTATATTTCTTTAGTTGAGCGATGAGCATTTGATTGAAGCGCTCAACCATTCCGTTGTATTGTGGGTGGTAGGCGGTTGTTTTGACTTTTCGGATTTTTAGGAGTTTGCAAATTTCTTGCATCAATTTCGATGTGAAACATCCACCTTGATTGGATAGAAGGACGAGTGGGCTACCATGGGCGAGGACAACATTGTTCTCAAAGCATTCCACAATGGTTGAAGCCTTTTGATCGGAAATAGGATGCGCAGAGACCCATTTTGTGAGGTAGTCCTGAAAAACAATAACGTACGGGCGTTTCTCACCTACCCAGGAAATATTGACGATGTCTGTGGCAACAATTTCAAAAGGGTGTGTTGGTTGTATTGGCAACAGCGGCGGAGGCAGCATTGTTCGTGGCATCATCAATTGACAAATCTTGCAGGACTTGATCCAATCGCGGATGTTTTCTTCCATGCGGGGCCACCAAAAATGAGCTTTGATGGCTGCGAGCGTGCGGCTTGATCCTTGGTGATTTAAAATTTTCGCGCCGTGGAATTGATGTAACGTTTGGTCGACCATAGATGCTGGGACAACAAGCTGGCGGTTGTCTCTGATCTGGTGATACAAGAGGCCATCTTCGGTAAAGAAAACTGGAGGATGTTTCGCGGCGTTTTCTGTTCGGAGGGTGGCGATGATTTTGGCGATGGCGGGATCCGTGGCTTGTGCTTGTTTCACTTCCTCGTGGGAAGCGATTGTTATGGCTTCAACTGGAGGTGGCGCGTAGTCGGCAATCAACAGCATAGAATCGGGGAGTGTGGGTTGACTGATGGTCTTTTTAGTCATTACTCAAGTGATGGGGTTGACGTCTGCGTCGACTTCCATGGGCGGGGAAGCTGCTGCTGGGAGTATATTGGGTACCGTTAAGTCGGGGGCTGATATTGCACCAGCAGGGTGAAAATCCTTACGGAAAACCTTGGCAGTTAGATTTTCGGTATTCGGAATCGGTGTTTTGTCGCGGTCGTCTTTTCTGGATAAGAAATCGGCACAGGCGTTGTCTTTACCTTTAACGTATTCAACCTTATAATCATAATCCTGGAGGCTTATCGCAAATCGTTGAAGGCGCGAGTTTTGGTGCTTTTCATCTTTGAGCCATTCGAGGGGCTTGTGGTTGGTGCAGACAATAACTTTTTGGCCATACACATAGTGGCGGTACATCCAGAAACCGTAGACAATGGGGAGGCATTCACGCTCAGTCATACTGTAGCGGGTTTTGGCATCGGTGAGTACACGGCTGTTATATGCGATGACCCATTGATTGTTTCAGTTTTCCTGATACAAAATTGCTCCAATGGGGGTTGTACTGGCGTCAGTTTGGATTAGGAATTGAGCTTTTCCATTGTAGACTGGGTAGCGGAGGAAGGGCGATGACGTGAGGGCTGTTTTGATACCGCCAAATGGGGCCTGATGTTCTTCTGTGGTGATATATTGAGCGTCTTTTTGTAGGAGTCCGTAAAAAGGACCGGACAAGGTCGCCAAGTTCGGGATGAATCGTTTGCACCATTGGACTAAGCCTAGAAAACTTTGCATACCTTTTTTTGTCTTTGGAAATTCATATTCCGCGATAGCTTTAACTTTCTCTGGATCGGCTGCAATTCAACGTGTGCTAAGAAGGTGTCCCAAACACTTGACTTGCGGTGGCAGGAATTTGCATTTGTCTGGTCGAAGCGTGAGGTTAGCCGCGCTGAGGGCATTGAAAACGATTTGTAAGTGCTCCAAATGTTCTTCGAACGAGTTTATAAAAATTATAATATCATCGATATAAATGAGAAAAATCTTCCAAATGTACGGGCAGAGGATTCTTTCCATTAGGCATTGGAATTCGGCGGGCATGTTCTTTAATCTGAATGGCAGAACTTTGAACCGGAACAAACCTTCTTGGCAGATGAAGGTTGTTTTATTGCGCCAGTCGGCATCAAGAGGTACCTGCCAGTACCCTGCTTTGAGATCCAACGTAGTGAAGAATTTTGCTTGTCCCATCGCGTCCAAATAATCATCGATGCACGGGATCGGGAATTTATCGCTTGGCGTGACGTCGTTTATTCCACCGTAGTCGACAACGGGCCTCCATGAGCCATCTTTTTTCTTTACCAGGAACAGAGGTGCGGCCCAGGGTGAATGGGATTGTTCGATGAAGTCGTTGTCGAGCATTTCTTGGATATGGCTGCATACAATCAGTCTTTGCTCCATGGTGGCGTGGTAGTAATGGCGGGATACGGGCTTTGTGGTGCCTGTGTCAATACTGATGGTTAATTCGTTGGTGAAGGTAGGTTTTTCGCTGGGGAGGCTGAAGACGTCTCGGTTTTGTCGAAGCATACTGAGGGCCTTTGCTTTTTGAGCGGCAGTACTGTGGGTTTTTTTTGGTCATCTTGTTCAAAGCAAATTCCAATTTTTGGTTGTCGGTATGAAGTGGTAGCGATTTGTCCAGTGCGGCCGGTTCATGGTCTGTTAAATCACGATCGGCTGCGGCAACTGAAACACGGATATCGCAGTCCTGGATTGGGGCAGCAACAGACTCCAACATGTGTTTGGCCACAGTGAGGATTTGGTTCGGTCTAAGTTTGGTGCAATTTGGCGTATTGTTGACAAATAGGAGCAGGCATTGACTGTTGGTGAAGTTGACGACTGTGGTTTCAATTGGGAATTCAGATGCAACATTGTTGGTGGTCAATGGTTGAACAATCAAATTGAGAATAGAATCAAGCGTGGAGGGAAAAATGGTGCCGGTTATCCATTGCTGACAGTTTGGCAAAATGGAGACGGATGCTTGAGCGACAAGGAAGATAGGTTCGGCAAGCTCTGTAACCTCCAGCCGCCGTGATGGTGGTTGGTGTGGACTAGGTTGAGCCTGCTGTATCAGTTGTTCAGCTTCGATTTCTTCAACTTGACCATCAGTTACTGAAAAATTATCACAAATACTCACTTGTTCCTCCGGAGGGATTTCTTCCAAAATATTGTTGCAGGATGTCGATAGAAATAGTTGTGGTTTGATCAAAGCGACTACTTTGAGCGGCATTTTGACGTCTTGGATTTGGAGAAATTTTTCTTTGAAGTTGAGAATGGCATTGATTTCGGGATGAGAGAGGAAGTCGGTGCCGATAATAAATTGATCTCGATCATCATCATCGAGAACAACACATTTGACCAAATGTTCGCCAATTGGGGATCCTATCGTGATGATAACAGGACCATGAGCAATGACGGTGGCACCATCAGCGACCTTTATCTTTCCGCAGACGGGCAAGAAAAGCATTTGTTTATCGAAAGCTCGTTTGATGAGGCCAGATGAAAGGACGGAACATTGAGCACCAGTGTCGATTAACGCATTTGTTTTGACGTTGCCAACTTTGACTCGTATCATGAAGGCACTTGTTGCGGCATATTTTTTGATGTATTTTGTATTGGATAGCGCGGGGTTGTTGATTAGGCAAATGGCTGATTGAATGATCCACTGTGGATGAGCAGGTTGAGCAGAGGCATCCCAGCTTATGATTCCGGGGCTAGTCATTGTCTTGGCGGTGATCGATTCGGAAAGAGTTGCAGTTGTTGAAGGCTGAGCCACGGCGGCAGCATCTGACACTTTGGCTGTATTGGCGGCTGCATTAGTCAGAGGGGTCCGCAACGCTGGCATTGAAGTTGGAGGCACAGGCATATTATAGTGAATATGCTGTTTGAACGGATGGTTGCATGTTGGTTGATTTCGCCATGGATCGGAAGCTCTAACATCGTTGCTGTAGCGGTGATAGTTGGCCTTGAGATACTGACTGTTGTAGGGCATCATGCGGCAAAATGGGTTTAGATGATACATCTTTAAGGTGTTGACTTGTTTGAGCCAGTGACAATCTTCGGTATTGTGAGTGTGGGAATTATGGGCGTCGCACCAGAGACCAGAAGATGGGGTTGGCGGAAACCAATTCAAATCGGAAGTAGCAGATCGGCGATTTCGAGTTTGACACCTGTCATGGCTATGCGATTTGTAGCGGTTTTGTTGTTCGAAGAGGTCATTCTCGTTGGAATTGCTCTTGATTTGCAGTTTTCTTTGTCAGCATACGAGGCGATTTGATGTTGAAACTGGAGATTTGTCCATTTGGATGGAGAGCCGTCACTGAGATGACTCCTACCAGAAGCAGCAGGCAACTCAGCTTGTCAGCGGTCCATTGGATGATCGTGGCTACGGCGGTGGTCGAAACATTTGTTCATAGGAGGCAATGTTGATGATTGCAGTGTCACGGCTTCCGGAACAGCCTAATGGACAACAATCCGCTGTTCATCGGTGCCGATCTCTGCTTTCATGGCGTTTAGTTTGCTGCGAACTCTAGGGACTGCATTGGCTAACTGATGTACACTAGTGAACTTTTCTGCTTCTTCACCAATAGAAAGTTGATAAAAAATAGGCATTTTAGTTAGAAAAGTTTGAATAATTGTTTGGTGCCCAAAAATTTGATCTTTATCATGGTAAAGAAGCTGTACATAGGTCATTACCCTACTCAGAAAGGCGACAGGTTCTTCTCCAGTTTCGGGCGTAATCGCGGCAAATTCTCATTTGAGCGTCATTTCGTAGCAATCGTGTGCGAGTTGAAACATGAGCATATTCTTGGCTTTGTCCTAATCAGTTATGTCTTGAATCGTATCACTGGGCGTATCACGTGTGAGGTGGCGGAGCGTACTCATTTTGATATAGTTGGATTCGTCGTGGCAAAATTCATTTTGGAGGCGTATGAAGAATCCCAGCAGTTGTTTATCTTTGATGGAAGCGTCAATGTGAAGCAGATGCATATTTTCAACAATGACTTTTATTCGACGGTCCTCCTCTTGAGATGTCAGGCGTCGGTTATCCATTGAGCAAAAATTTTCAGGCAGTAAGTCGGGGAAATTACATTGTCTAGCAGATGCACACGGTTGGGGAAAAGCACCACCTGCTACTAACACATCAGCATGACAGTGATTTGACGCATTTTGACGATTCGTCGAAGGCTGGTTGGATGCAGCAACTGGCAGCGGCGGACAATATTCCAGAATGGGCTCAGCAAGCTGTGGTGGTCGAGCAGTCGTTAGGACATCAGGCGATGGCAATGTCGATTTGTTGGTGGCGATTTCGTCTATTTTTCCGAGCAATGTGGTTATCATTACTGTCTGTCATTGTTTCATTTGTTCGAGTTGGTGGACATACTTTTCCTCGAGCGCTAAAAATCTTGCCTCGGTAACAGGATCAGATGGGTTGGATTGGTCTCTGTTGCTGTCCAAAACGCTTACCTGTGCACTAGGAGGGGGCGCCACTGCTGAAACTACTTGCCTAGCCGACGCACTCAGACTCCAAGCTGCAGGCAGAGTTGTTGGCAGACCTTGCACCAAAGATTCATTTAAAACATTACCAAAAGGTTGAGAAGAAGGCGCCACAGAAGAATTTGAATTTAAAAGGGGTGCTATCACAGAATTTGAGTTGAAAAAGGGCGCCATAGTGGAAAAAACACTCACTGGCTGCGGGACATCACCTGTGGTAGTTGGCTGATGTGCAATGGTTGCTGACGTCCCAGCCTCTTGTGGAAAAGCAATTTGATGGTCGGCGAACCTTGCTGATGTCACGGCGCCTCGTGGAAAAGCATATGGATCATGGCCGCTGCTTGCTGACATCGCAGCGCCTTGTAGGAAAGGATTTTGATAGTCGCCGCCTCTTGCTGACGTCGTGGCGCCTCTTGGCAAAGCATTTTGGTGGTCGGCACACCTTGCTGACGTCAAAGCGCCCTGCAGAAAGTTGTTTTGGTGGCCATTCATTGTTGATTTTGACGGGCCTTGAGGAAAAATATTCTGGTAATGGGCGGTCATTGCTGACGTCGAGGCACCTTGATAGGGAGTAGTTTGGAGATGAGCGCCGCTTGCTGACGTCAACACGCCTTGTTGAAAAACGTTTTGGTGATGAGCCGTTGTTGCTGAAGTTGATGCGCGTTGCGGGAAATCGTTTCTAAGATGAGCGCCCATTTCTGACATTATGGCGCCTCTTTGGAAAGTGTTCTGATGCGCGGCGTTGCTTGCTGACATCGCGGAATGGGCGGAAAACGGGCGCGTCTGCATAGGAAGATGCGGGGCATCTGAAAAAGCAGTAAAAACTGGCTGGGTCGGATTGGGCTGAAAATAATGACGATTATATGAGGCAGTCATTCCGGGCGTCGACAATATTGGCGTTGCTGACGTCGGCGGCGTCGCGGCGTTGATCGTAGGTGATGCGGCCATCATTAGGGAAGGCGCTGGCGAAAACCGCTTCGAAAAATCTTGAAAATTAGCCGAGAAATCGAGAAAAAACGGGCGAAATTTGGCAAAAAACGGGCGAAAATTGGACGAAAAACGGGCGAAAAACGGACGAAAATTGGGCGAAAAATCGGGCGGCGCGTTCTAGGGCTGCAACAGGCGAGCCAGACGATTCACCAGTGTTGTATTTGTAAATAAGATGGGCGTTTGGGGGCGGCTCTGACCGATTTCTTGCCTCCTTGATCCGTCAGGTCGGAGGAAGGGGTGTAAAATCGGCAAGGGGAATCGAAGTGCAGGAGAGATAGCCAGGGATCGACCTTAACCCCAGTGCTTCCCTGCGCCTGCCCTAAACCTCGGAATGACTCCTCACTCAGGGGGGAGAAGTCAAGAACAGAATACTACCTGCCCAAGAAATGCCTGACTAAAACTAGTCAGACAAGGTAACACACTTTTGGACACAAATAAAAACGCTTTTCTAACTAAACATTTATTTAAACAACTTACCTTCAATTGCCCCTTCCAAAAAATGTGATGTCTTACCAGTATAAAGGCGAGGCGAATAATGCACAGGCGAAATACTAGTTAATATGAAAAGCGAGGTGCATGAGAATAATCAAAAATATACACTACTCATTCACAAAATTCGTCTTCTACAGTAACCGTCGAGCTGGGCCAGGTCGGGCATGGTCGGATGTGTTGTACTTGTGGGCGTTTTTACAAATTGACAAATCTATTAGAAAATCGTGAAAAATCAGCGGAAACACACTACAACATGAAGCTACTAACCATGTGCGGGATTTTCCAAACTTCAATGCCAGAAAAATGCCTCCATTTGCTTTTCAATTTTTAATGGGTGAAATCCATGCTTATATCCGTTTTATGCGCCATTGCGTTGGTAAAAAGTCGCAAATTCTAGTACATGATGAATAGTAGAATGATGTTGGCAATGTAGAAATAAAATCGACTTTGATGACAAAATTATAAACCTGCAAATTATACATACACATGTTGCTGAAAAGCAAAATTAAGCATTATATCTGCAATTAGCAAGTTCCGAAGCAACGTTTGTGCTAACGAAACATTTGACTGCAGTTTTGAAATAACTAACTGCGCTTTTGAAACTTTTGGCTGCGCTTTTGATGCTCCTGCGTTATTGAAACAACTGGCTGCGCTTTTGAAACAACTGCGCTTTTGAACTGACTGCGCTTTTGACCCCCAATCGTTAGATCATAGGATTTTCGAAATTCTGGAAACGTACGAGATTGCATGCAAAAAAACAATGTTTCTTTGTTAAACTATGCGCTTTCTTCATTGGAAAACTGTTTCTATATATAGAAAAATAAGGGTGAAATTTACGCATCTTGAACTCCTACAACTGCCATGATGTGTATTACTCGCAAATGCATATTTTTCAATTATCAATAAAAAGTGAATTTGGATCAATTTTGATCCAAAGCATATAATACGTCAAGTTAAGACGGACGACAAGTTAGGAAGGACGCCAAGTTAAGACGGACGCCAGGACGGACGCCAAGCTAAGATGGACGCCAAGTTCGGATACAACCGCCGCGTACGAAGGATATTTATTTTTTGTATGAACATCTTTTTTTCTTCCCGAGCTCACTTGGAAAAGATAGACTAGTGAAATTATTGTTTTAAAAATCCAAATATAAGTTTATTATTTTTAAAAGAATTATCAGAAACGAAAGAAAATTATAATTAATGATTAAATATGATCCTTCAAGTTCATGCACGTTGATGGAAAACTTTTTATGGCATGCATTATTTTAGATTCAATTTCTGGAATTCGTCGTAGCTCTGTAAATACGACAAAACACTATTATATAAACATTCACTCACCAATGCCTATCACAAGATTTTAATTTTAAAAATATCTCTTGAAATCTACAAATTCAGAATCAAATCAACAGAATCAGAATGTTCAATAAAGTATTGGGCTATAAATCTGCCCTGTGTCGCAAATGATTGCGACAATCAAAATCAAACGAATCCCTTATTTTCACTGTGCCCAAAAAAATCTTGACGAGTTCTATCTAGTGAAATATATCTCACAAAAAAAATTTGCATAGTGTTGCAGATATCATCTATTTAAGTACGTTTCTCACGTTCATGTGTCAAAGCTGGATTTAAAGCGCACAGTAGTTATTTGTTGAACATGTTGGGTATCTTCCGATCTGAAATTTCGATATCTATTTTGCAACGTACTAAAATTGCTCGGATACCTGAATCGCTTGCGTATGTTCTTTAGTGAAAAAGTGTAGATGGACCTTTACGGTTTCTCACCATCACAGTAGAATGTGGAGTTGCGAACAGGCTATCATAGACTCCAGGGAGTGCTTTATGTTTCCCACTTGAAGTTACTGGACCACATAACATGCAGCATAATCACATTTTATCCATGTCAATAAAATGCACTTACAAGTGGTGGAGTTGACACAGATTTTTTAGAAATTCTTTCCACTGTCGTTTCATCTGAAGGAAAACTCTCATCAAAATTGTTTACACGAAGCTTTTACTTTTGAATTTTTCACTCGGAAAACAGATAGAGTAAGTTGGGTCTATGCATACAAATTTGCATACATGTTGTGGTATATGATTTAGCAGAAAACTGTAAAAATAATATATAATAATACTTGCTATTCCGTTTTATAATTCCCAGTTCATTTTTTTCCAAATGAGCCTCGGAAAGGAAAAAAGATGCTCATGCAAATAAGAAACAATCTGCGTGCGCAGCCACCATTTTTCTCAGATTTACTGTGGCAGTTAAGCCCACTACAAAAAGTTGGCTTGTGATGCATAATTATCTTGTTTTTACGGATTTCTTTGGATTTCTTGGGTATTCTGGGGCTCATTTGATAAAGAATAGATAATAGAAGCATAAAAACAGAATTCAGAATCCACACATTATGAAGCTTTTTCCCACTTATAGTCTGTTTTTTTATAAAATGCTTCCAAATAGAAAGGTGACACAAATCAGTATCGTCGTCAAAATCGCTTACATAGAGCTCTAACTGTAAAATTTTTCACTCGAAAAATTGTTAAAGGTTAGTTCAGTATGCTCGCAAATTTCCATTGCTCTATTATATACTGTTTGTCAGAAAATCGTAAAAATCAGAAATACTACTTGCTTTCCACATTCATAATTTTGAGGCATTTCAAGAAAAACAGACTATTGAAGCTTTTCTCGACAACTTCAATTTTACTGTAATCATCTTCATGAAACTTTTATGTTACGCTTGTAAGAGTCCTTCGAAAATGAATATGATGAATAGTATTGAAAATAGCGCTAGAATAGAAAATAATAATAATATAGAAAATAATATAATAATAAATAAAATAAAATAGAAAAATAAATAAAAAAAATAAAATAAAATAAAATACCTGAAAAGTCGATTTTTGTATCAATGCAATCCCACATGAGTGGAATTTCTTGTCAAGACGCATCATCATTCGACAACAGAAATGAATTTAAACGACAGAATTTTGAGATTCAACAAATCAAAAACTTGAAAAAACACTTAAAGAGACTAAATTAGATTTCCCTAAGTGACAGGAAAAATGGCAATCAAGGCTAAATATAAACATTAAAATAAAAGTATATCTTGGAAAAAACTCTTTAAAATTGGAATAAGTAATAAACACAAAGAAATAATATATAGAATTTTACACAAAACAATAATAATCCCACACCTATTACTCAAATACCAAATTAAATCCTCAAGTGCTTGTTACCAATGTAGCCGCATAGATGATAAGATTCATACATTCTTATTGTAGTGTGTTTTTGCCGATTTTAGTGCATTTTGTAATTTTGTGTCGATTCGGAAGAAGCGCCGCAAGCACACACCAATCAAATGTAGCGAACCATTCCAAGGTCTCTACTGTAAGTCTCAGATTGGGTAGGTGTTTGAGTTTTTTCATTCATTATTAGTCACAGTTTTCTGTGCCTTTAGTTTTGTTTTCGTCTGCATGAGAGTTTTTTTATTGACCACGGCAACCATTGAGTTTTCTTTTATTATACCAGTAGTGTTGCGCAATCTCCTTTTTCTGGAACGAGTTAGAATTTTCTGGAACGAGTTAGAATCCACAATAAAAGCAAGGATGATCAAAACACAAAAATTTATAAGGTAACAATTATTTTAGGTCACAAGACAGTTGAAAAAACAACTGAAAATATAGCAATTAACTGGATTATAGCATAACAGTAGTTATGCTGGACCATATGGGGCATACAGTTAAGGATATACAAATGTCAAAGCATAGGAAAGGGACAGAGTCACACAATATCAGGCGACCAAGATCATGTGACCTGTAGAAGTGAGCTTAAGGCCACCAAGTTCTCTATTGCCACCAAGGTCTGTATCACCACCAACGTATCTATCCCCACCGGGATCTCTACAGCCACTAGGTCCCTAGAGTCACCAAGGTCTCTATCTCAACTAACATCTCTATCCCCACAGGGGTCTCTACAGCCACCAGGTTCCTACATACACCAGGGTCTCTATGGCCACTTAGGTCTCTACTGCCATCAAGGTCTCTATCGCCACCAATGTCTCTATTGCCAACCAGGATCTCTACTGCCACCCAAAGTCTCCACAGTCACCTTGGTCTCTACAGCCCCATAGTCTTTCACTATCACAAAGGTCTCTATTAGAAAAGCGTCTTTTGATCTAACAGTTTAACTGATTAGAATCTATTAGAACAGTGTCTTTTGATCTAACAGTTTAACTCATTAGAAAACACGTTTTTTACATATTCAGGACACATTTTTTGATGATTCCATATGCTTAAGCATTGTTTTTGGGACACATTTTTCACTGTTTCAGGACACGATTTTTTACAAAATTCATAGAAAATTGTGTCCGAAAACAGTAGTAGTATGGAGACCACTCCTTAGGGGTAAAATAGAGAGGCAGACACACAAAACATAGGCAAAAATTTTAAAAAACATCTCCCTGTATGAAGCATAGTCAATTTTTCAGTTAAGTCTAGGGATAGGCTGAGCCTCAGTTCATACATGAAATAAAGCAAAAACACTGTCCAATGACACATCAGTTGATTCAAGTAACTGCTTGAAGGGTCTGCCAAAAAATGAAGAGATGATGCATTTTATCCCCCTAAAACACACATTGCTTGTCAATCACTTTACACTATTGAATAATCTGTCCATAATGAGTATTTTTCATGCCTTATTTCTGGACCAGCTGAATAAATCACCTTTACAAAATATGATCACATGTTATTGTTATGTACCCATTAGTGCCGACCTTTAAGGCCAGTTCTAGTGCCAGCCATGGGGAGGCTAGTACACATATGGCGCCAGTACTTTCATAGAAAGTACCCACAAAATGGAGAATAGTCATGCAGTATTCAAGTCAGGATAACCTTGCATTACACATACTTGCCTGATGTCAGACCAACATTGGCTCCTCACCATGCACCTAACATTCTGCACACACATATACACATGCTCAATTCCAGGCCATCATTTCTTCCTCACCATACATTTGAAACCCAGCATAGAGTTGCATGACCCTAGACTGCCAGTGGCTCCTCACAATGCATCTAGTGCCTTGCTAAATATACAAATTCGAACAAGAAAACTGGCAATTCATTTTTGTATTGCTGAAATACTTTCTCCTTTGTGTTGAAGTAAAAATGTCTACACAGTAGACATACAAGTATAGATATAGTTGAAAAAATGAACAAATAAAAAAAACAAAAATAGAAATATTATATTTACAAGTCCAGTGGCACTGTTGTTATGCCATCATCCAGCACTATATTCTCTTTACATAGAAGAAAGGGAGGCCTTGTTTCTGCTGTATATATGTCCACATTTTACCATCTTGCATCCTGAATCCACTATTTTCACCAATCCAAGAGATTTTGGTGTTCAGGACATCAGCATATTATTTGAATGTTGGATTATTTAATTTTTTCATGAACTCTTTACAAATGATCTTTTCATTTTCATCAATTCCAATGTAAGTTTTAACTGCTATGCAGCACATAGCTGACCCTTTCCATTCAACTTTTAATAAACCAGGGGTTCTCTTGTCTTCTTTTTTTGTTACAAACGAAATGGGATATACATCTCTTATAAATTTTTCTTTCAATTCATGTTTGACTATGTCAAGTAGGTTATCTGCTGATATAGCTAGGTATATACTGTCGGTCTCAGTCTCCATACATTGGTACTTTGATTCATCAAGGTATACTTAGAAATACATCATAAAAAAATTCTAGCATTTTCATCTTGGTCCAGTTGTAAACTGACAGGCCAATAAATATGGGCAAATCAATTTTAATTCCCCTCTTCCTCATATGAACTTCATAAAAATTTTGTTTTACAAAATTAGTCCTCTTGTTATAAGGGCTGTAGGCAGATTTGATGGCTTTTCCTCATCGCAACAAAAAACATTAATAGGATTTTCATTATTAATCAATGTCTTGCTGTAACCAGTATTTCCTAATAACTAGTAAGTATCAGCTAACATAGCCAAGTCCGGATCAGCATCTCCGTCTCATCTCCGTCTCATCTCATCAGCATCTCCGTCTCATCGTCATCATCCCTTTTTTTCCAATCCATGTTCAACCAAAAACTTGATCATAAGTGATGCCGTTAGAATTTTCTTACCAAAATAGTTGCTTATCAGACATTGTCTTGTGTTCTTCATCTGATCAGTATCCAGTGTATATTTTTGCATGTGCTCACCAATATCTTCAAAGTTTATTTCTGCATGCTTTATAATTGGTGGGAAATCGGCAAATTTCTTTTTCAAATGTTCTGGTATTGAAATATCGACTGTTGCTAATCCAAAAACAGTTCCATTCAATAATGCATCAATGATTTGATTCTAACTAACACATTTTTGATCATAAAATTTTCATAATTTTGTTTGACACATATAATTAGGATGTAATTTGTACGACTTGCATTCCTATATTTTTATTAAGTTGTGACCCTGAAATAAAGTATAGTTTTCTTTTTCTTTTACCTGGTCCACAGCTTCTGGTGGATTTTTCTGTTTATTCCATTGACCCATAGAGATATTGTGACAGTGCCAATAACATCCATAGAATTCATATGCTGTGCTTGTTCCCTGAGACTTTCTCTGCAGACCAATCTTTCTTTTTTGTCCATTACCAAGATGTTGAATGTGATGTCCTCTTTTCTGAGTATCCTGTTCCAGCCAATCAATTGAAACTTTCTTTGATGAAGAAATCTTCTTGAAAGTTTTATGACCAGTTGGTTCACTGTAGTCATAGTGTCCTGTTGGAATCGGCATCGCTTGGCCCGAAAGATATAATGCATTGAAATTGAGTCCAATAATGGTATGCACCTTTTCCAAAGGGTTACTCTGAATGAAGGTTTCATCTTTGATTGCTAGCCTTGTCATGACCATTGCCAGGCCACCCCACATGCTTGCTTTGAGGGAATGATGTAAATCCTTTGTCTTTTCAGTAAATAGGGCGAAGTGAGCACCTGGTAGATCTTTGAATAAGTAACACTCTGTCACACCAGGAATATGTCGATGTTGAAGTTGGCCCATTAAATATTGGACATTCTCTCACAAGCTTGCAAGAAAGGTATGACATCCCTCGAATTGTAAAATTTCAAGTAGTCCAGCATTGTTTCCATATGATTTTCTCATCAATGAGACTGACATTCATGATATTATTTATTTAATCATTATTTAATTTATTTAATTTATTTTTTATTTATTTAATTTTTTATTCATTTAATTTTTCATTTATTTAATTTTTTATTTATTTAATTTTTTATTTATTTAATTTTTTATTTATTTAATTTTTTATTTATTTAATTTTTTATTTATTTAATTTTTTATTTATTTAATTTTTTATTTATTTAATTTTTTATTTATTTGATTTTTTATTTATTTATTTTTTTATTTATTTAATTTTTTATTTATTTAATTTTTTATTTATTTAATTTTTTATTTATTTGATTTTTTATTTATTTATTTTTTTATCCATTAAATTTTTTATTTATTTAATTTTTTATTTATTTGATTTTTTATTTATTTATTTTTTTATCCATTTAATTTTTTATTTATTTAATTTTTTTATTTATTTAATTTTTTATTTATTTAATTTTTTATTTATTAAATTTTTTATTTATTTTATTTTTTATTTATTTAATTTTTTATTTATTTGATTTTTTATTTATTTAATTTTTTATTTATTTAATTTTTTATTTATTTAATATTTTATTTATCTAATTTTTTATTTATTTAATTTTTATTCATTTGATTTTTTATTTATTTAATTTTTTATTTATTTAATTTTTTATTTATTTAATTTTTTATTTATTTAATTTTTTATTTATTTAATTTGTTATTTATTTAATTTTTTATTTATTTAATTTTTTATTTATTTAATTTTTTATTTATTTAATTTTTTATTTATTTAATTTTTTATTTATTTAATTTTTTATTTATTTAATTTTTTATTTATTTAATTTTTTATTTATTTAATTTTTTTAAATTTATTTAATTATTTAATGATAATTAATGAGAGATTTTCTTAAGGTGCTGTAGAAGCCATTAATTGTTGGCAAATGTTTCTCATTTAGTTTTTCCTAACAGTCAAGATATTCATAGGGAAAGTGGCCATTTGTTAATGTTGCTTTATAGGCCTTTATGAGAATATCTAAACTGAACCCTGGTGCTGCATAAACACTAGCATCTAAAAGCTTCAAATTGTCAGTAGATAGACATAAATAGGCCCCATTCCTCAGAATAGCTTTTGGGCATGTTGCCTCTCCATCCAATCAAACCTTCTGCACGAGTTTGGGGAATAGGTTCCTTTTGATCAAATTGATATCATATTTTCCAGAGTTGAAGCTGAGACACACAAGTGGACTGCAATATTTGATGAGCTTCTGTTTTACACTGTTGATTGAGTTTTGTTTTCTTTTTTGTCACAGATAGTCTTTGTTAGTAACCCTTTGGTTTTTAATGCATTTCTCACATTGTTCAGTTTTTTGATCCAACTCTTCAATTATCCATTTAAATTTTGTCATTAAAATCTCCTTCTTTGCCAAACTTATCAGGCCAAGGTGTTTGGGTATCTGCTATACTAGTTCAATTTGTGAAGAATTCTGCTTCAACACCAGGCAAATTTGTTGCAACAACGCAAGATGTGGCACATGTTCTGCTGTAAACTTGAGCTTTTCTGATGTTTCTTTTTCTGTTTTGATCAATAATGATTCAAAATCCTACACTCAAATGGAGGGGCAATACCTCTGGTATGCAGGTACATGGATATCTGATTCATCCAAAAGCTCAAAAACAGTCTTTTCAGTCTGAAATATCCTACCTGGGAATTTATGTCGAGTTTGTCCATTGTTGCAATGATGCAATGAATGATCTTTTAAATATTCAGCTTTCTTGAATAAACGACCACAGTTCAAGTAACTATACCTTTTTCATATTGATCCAAATGAATTATATATGCAATGTGCACTTTATCATTCTCAGGTACAGAAACATCTAAGTTCATCAGGTTGCTTCATAAAAGAATTCCTCCAGCATGCTGCTATCCCTCTCTCATCAGTATAAAACAACTGAATATTAACAGCAAAAAGCTTTTCTAGCATGTCTAGTTCATCCAATGTTATTCCTTTAAATGTATCAACATTTGATAGCCTACCATACTTACCACAATACATGGTGAAACATTGATAGACAAAGTCTTTATCCTCGAAACATTCCTTTATACTTTGAGCCAAGCAGAGAAAAAAGCATAAATTGTCTTTGAATTTATTGTGTTGGCCATCTTGAGTCATGCCAATAATGTTATGATGTTAATTAGCTGTTCGATTGGATAAAGAAATATCTTTACAGCCTACTACAAAGTTGATTTGCGGAATGACATAGAATTTAACATTTTTTATTGCAGCTAGGAACCATTTTGTACATGGCTGGGTGAATTTTTCAGTAATGTCCAGTTGTCCCATTTATTGTGATACTTTTTTGACATCTTCAGTATTTTTGACTGGCATGGGGTTATCCATGAGGGATTGCTTGACAAGCCCACCAATATTTGACTTCTTCAGTTTCACGATTTTTGAGAATTCATCCATTAGAAGCATCCGCTCTGAAACTTAGTTTATGGTCTAAAGAAATAATTTTTAGCATTGGTAAAAAGTCTCCATTGACTTGGTTCCACCAATAATTGTAACATGATCCAACAAATTGTTTGTAGACTTTTTGTTTTGATCAATCGCCAGTAGTTGATGACTTCCTGCCTTAACTCTTCATTAGAATCCGAAAAATCTTTTGGACAATCTTCATCTTTGAGGAGATTTGGCAGGTTAATCCAGCTGTTGGTATTTCATCCAAAAATTCTTTCTTGGCTTAACAATGAGGCAGCTGTCAGGATGTTTACTCGATTTTAAATCCTTTTGACTCACAAAATCTAAGTTGCAATAGAGGCAGTGAAGTTCTTTATGTTTCAACTGACAATGTCTTGAAAGATTTTTCTTCTGCGAAAAACTAGCTGCACATTGTGGGCACCTATAGTGATGCCCATTATGAATAGCATCAATGCACTGTTCAAAGCCGAACCTTCCTTGAGAATGTTTTGCCACAACTATTGCTATTGGATATTGATTTGTTATTCATGATAGTATAACAGCGCTTTGATAAAAACTGACTGTTCAGTAGCTTCACAAAATTGAAGGATAACATTTCTCAATTTTTTTCTCCTTTTACACTTTCTTAGTTCCTATACCTTATGTACATAAAAAACTACAGTATGCTAGATAGGCAGCTATTTACTTGATGATCAAATCACACTTTGGACAAAAATTCAATCTCAGACTTTTAAGAGAAACCAGAAAATCCCAGTTTTTTATGATTCATATTTCATCTCTTTTTTGATCTTTTTAAAATTTTTATTTGCAAATTATATACGCATAAAAACTTGTATTTTTATTTCTTTTTTTCTGTCAGTAGTCTATGGAATTTTAGGAATGTGCTGACTCCAGCCATATTGACTACAAAGCCACTTTTTTTATTCAGCTACTTTCTATGCATGATGACATCACATTTCAATAAAGGCAGCTCAACAACTCTTTATTCTTTTTGGATAAGCTGTTGGAAACATTGCTATATTGTTCCAAAAAACTATTGCATTGCATGAATAAACAAACATACAGTAATATGGAGAAAGTGTTCAAACCTACCGATCAGGCTTTTCCTCATTATTGACAAATTATCGGTTACGTAAATGAGTTCTTTTCTTTACTTACCTGCATGGGTCAACATAAAAAGGCAGTTTCATTGCAAATTGATAGGAAGGTTGTGCAACGTTTATAAACCGATCTTGGTTTGCCAATTGGTTGAGGAGGTAAGCCTTCTGCATTTCTGGTTGATAGGTTAGCTGTTTGAGATTTTTTACAAATTCAATGGCAATTTGTGATTTTTTCGAAAATTTGCTTTCCTCATCGCAGGGGATGTATACTTCGCTGGCTTCGTGAATACAGTAGGTGTACAACACCGTGCAAAATACAAATCAATTGTTGGTCAATTTCACATGCTCACCTAATAGAACGTACCAAAAATTGTTTTTTGTGCATCGGATAATCACCATTTTTCCCTTTTAACACTTCTTCAAAAATAGCACATTTTGAGAGAAAATGGTGAATTGCCTACTCTCAAGAATTACCGCATAGAATCCAGTGCTACCCTCACGAAAACAGTAATCTCGACAAAGCGTCTGCAAGCATACCACAAAAATCTTCATATGGAGTCAAAATTTTTTGTCTCCTGCCCAACAACCCATAGTTTTGTACAGCTGTCGATTTTCCCCTGATATTTTTTTCAACCTGTGAACACGGTAAACATATTTTTTTCATACTGACAACTAGAGATGTATTGGGTTCAAAATTTTGAGAATATTAAGTCCGGGTCGGTTCTGGGTCCAAAATTTTGAAAATATCGGGTGCAGCAAAAAAGTCGAGTAATCTCGGGTTTCATTTCGGGTCCTGGTCCGTTATATTTTTCCACATGCTATTCTGTGTGACATCATTCCGACACGATTTCTGAGAGATTTGACCTAATGCTCCATAGACCTAATGATAAGTTGGAAGTTGATAATTTCTGAAAATGAGATATTTTGAGTAGCTTTGCTGCGTATTCTGACAGCATATATTCGGCAGAAAAGTCAAAATTCGCATACCTAAAGCTCTTCAAAAGTTGGAAGTTTTACATTTTTTGGCATTCTTCTGTCTCTATGCATGTTTCGAAATAAAAATTGTCAAATGTTCATTTTATGCAGAAGGTATGAAAGAAATTTCCAGACATCTTACTCTCTTAAGTGTCAAAAATGAATTCGAAATAACCTGAAAGAGTAATTTGAAGCCTTTTTTGGGCACTCTCCTATAAGATACCACGGAATTTTTTTCTGTAGCCGCTAATGTCCAAGACATTTTATTAAAATTTAAATTAGGTTTGTGTACTGTTTTGGGAGCTGTAGAGGTCTGCAAATTTTGCAAATTCATCAAAAAAATGAAGTGTGATGCCACTAAATATATTATCAGTGGGATGCAGAAAACATTAAAACCGTTCATTGATTTGCTCTTGCGTTTTCCTGTAAAGAAATGTCAGAATATCCCGATTTTTCCAATTTAATAACAAATTTAAATTTCTTGATCTTTCATTTGAAGCATGTCGTTCAGCAAATATCAAACCTAGATAAATCAAAAGTTATCTAGCTTTGAAGTCACATTTTTCTTCTTATTTAGGTTATGGCGAATTCTGTTTTCTCAGAACTCTATTGGTTGAGGATTCAGAAATATATTTGAATGGCAGTAGTGCAGTGCCAATCACTACAAATAAAAAAAACGGCACACAAATCGTATTAAAATTTTAATATAATATGTTGGTCATTAGTCCCTACAAAAATGATGAAAACATGAAAACATTCTGCGGTATCAGTACCCTATGGGAAGGTGTTGGGGATGTTGTCCAAATGATTTTTTCGGCTTCTTCCACCTACTTCTGAACACATTGAAAAGTGTAAAACGTGAAAAGTGCAACATCGCAGTGTGTAAAACTACACGATGTACCCTATTTTCGGGTATGATTCATTTTCAACTTATCATGTTCAAGATCAAACTTCTCACAACTGTATCTTAGAATGGATGTGAGAGAAACAACATCATATTGAAATCGTATGGTTTAGTGAGTCACTAATCTCCTGTGAAATATTAGTGACTAAGCATCAGTATAGTTTAATTTTTGATCCATCGATTAATATTATAAATAATAATCTAGATTGAAAAGACGACGACTACAAGGAAAACGACCAAAAAGCCTGTATGTGTGAAATACAGGGTGAGCCAAAAAAAGGCGACCGGTGCTGACTTTCATAACTTTTAAACAAATAAAGCTTTTCTAATGAAGATTGCTGCATTAGAATGCCCTGCTTATCTTTGCTTTAAAGATCAAGTTTTATGCTCCTAGCTTTTATGGTTCCTGTACAAACAGGAATTTAGTAAAAGTGATCATTTTTCAAAAAGTAAAAATTGTGAAATCTAAGTAAAAGTTGTCCTATTGTGAGAAAGGTTTTGTAAAGCTTTTTACACACAATAATACTCCAAAGGTCAACCAGATTTGTAAGTTACATGTAATTAAAAGTCAGTAACTTCTTGCTTCAATATAAGGAAAAATTTCGCCAAAATCAAGAGCTTTTGTTTTGAAATTGGAAAAAAGCAAAATCAGAGCAAAATCGATTCTCTCATTGACCCGATCGAAAAACGATTAAAATTATTAGTGAAACAGAAATTAGGACATTAAAACGGCTTTCTTGTAGTTTCCAGCTGCTATATGGTTCTCATGATTGGATCTATCGTACTTTTCTGTTATAAAATATGTTGATTTTGTCAATTTTTGTCAATTTTTCAAAATTTATTTGCAAAAAAACCGACGTTTAGTATTTTTGATTTTAGTCCGTCAATATTCAGAAAATATGGCTGAAACTTCGCAGTTTTTATGCCAGATGTTTTATCTATCGACGACAGAAAATCGCATTAAAAAAGCTTCACCCGTTTGAAAACAACAAAAGTCAGTACCCGTTGCCTTTTTTTTTGCTCACCCTGTATAACTTGGCCGCTGCACATTTTAAATCTAAGTCAGTCTCGAGATGATGTAAGCAATTAAGTGTTGGTTTGTTACTTTTCATATTTCATTAGTTAATTGATGTTCTTTAACATGGGTATTTTTCAGCTGAATGACTATGTTATACATACAGACCCGAATCAGAGTTAGTGATGGACTGATGGCCAAAAATTTACCATCGACTGATGCCGATGCATCGGCCACATTCATTGATCCCATCGGCCGATAGCCGATTGTCGATGCATCAGCTGTAAAATGTACAAAATGCAACATGAAGTTGCTACACTGGGATAAAATTAAAATTATTATGAATTATTCACTAAGTTTTACTGATATTTTCAACATTCAATAATCAACAACATTTTCATTCATCCAACATATCATCAACAAAAGCATCTGTTGTACCATCTTCACTTTAATGCTGAGTTCACTAAAAGCTTCTTCAACTTCAGCTTGTTTTTCAAAGTTGCGCTATTGAATCCAATCGCATGCTTCAAGAATAAAAGCATTTGTTCATTTTTTGGCATCAAACATGATTTTTTCTACTTCTAACATCTTTTGATTTTTAAAATGTTTTTTGAAATTTTTTTTTAATTTTAAAAAGCAGTCAACCCATACACTACACAAGTTCGCTAGACGCCACTACACCAGAAATCCAGTTCTGGTTAGTGATATTGATGAACAGTGGCAAATGGACCTCATGGACCTCAGTTAGGTAATCACAATGATGGATTCAAATTTTCGCTTCTATTCTGGATGCTTTCAACCTTATTCTTGATTCAGGGAAGAAGCCCCAAAAAGCCTAAACAGATGTAGGCACTGAGTTTACAAATAAACTTTTTCAAATCTTCTTAAAAAAGCAAAACATCACATTCTTTATAACTAATAGTCAGACCAATGCTAGCATTGTGGAACGTTTCAATGGGACCTTGAAAGAGAGAATGTGGAGGTACTTTACCAAGAATAGTACAAATGGATATCTTGATGTCTTGCCTAGTTTATTGTTGGCATATAATACAAGCAGGCACAGAAATATAGGGATGCCCCTATTCAAGTGAATTACAAAAATAAGGCAGAAATGGTAGAAAAAATGTTCAGAAAATGGAAAGTATATGCACTCTTGGGCTGGAACCTGGTGATAAAGTTGGAATCAGTAAAGTAAAAAGAACCTTTGAGAATGGCAGCCACCTGTCTATGTGATTAGAGATCAGCAGGGTGAAATTGTAAAGGGTATCTTTTATGAGCCAGAAATACAAAAGTTTTGTATTGTTGAAAAAGTTGTAAGGACTAGAAAAAAGCTGCATGAATGAATATTGCAGTGAAAAACAGCCACTTTATGAGGAACTCAAGGGAAAGGTATCTTTCTTTCAAAATCTCCCAGATATGAGCTTTACTAGCCCCAAAGCCACAGTTATTAGTACTAGATGACCTTATGCAAGAAATGGGCAATGATAATCATCTAATTGAACTTTTCACAGGGGTTGCCATCACTTGAATGTTTCTGTCATTCACATTGTATAAAATGTATTTTTCAAAGGCCTTTGCACTTCTAGAATGAATGTCCTCATAAAGAATTCCTCTGACAAATTGCAAGTGAAAACTTTAGCAAGGCAGCTCTTTCCAGACAATGTCAACTAGTTTACAGAGTCTTTCGAGGATGCCACATTCCGTCCCTTTAGCTGTATAATCATTGATTTGTCTCAAACTACTCTTGAGAAACTTAGACTGAGAACCAACATTTTTTACTGTGTACTAACCCAAAAATATAAACGTTGATCTTTTTATTTACAGAAAAAATCAAAACATGGCACAAGAACAGTTAAGATGTAATATTTACTACATCATAGTTTTAACAAAAGCTAAACCCAAACAGAGAAAAGTTATAATAAGTACAGCTGATAAAGATTTGATACTCTGTCTTTGTGAATGTATACTAAACATTCTCAGTGGTAATATAAAAGTTCACAGTGACACTCTGGACAAGTTGAGTTCTCATAAAAGGAGTTTATGCATGTTAGCTGCTCAAAATACTGCTCTAAAGCAAAGAAAAGAAATTTTAGAATGGAAAGGAGGATTTTCGACAGTATTATTAGCACCTATGCTAAGAATAGCAGGACAACTAATTGCTGATGCAATCACTGGAAAATGATGCACACAAATAACATGATACTGGTCCCCCATGACATTGGGAGAAGATAGGAATTGGCAGCCAATGTAATGTCTAATTTGGACAGAGATGAGTGAAATTTTACAAAACAGAGCATTTCCCTCACATGCTAAAACTATTTTGTATAATCAGGTTTTACATAGGCACAGGCAAGCTGAACAAGAACAAACAAAACCATTTGAAATAACAATTTCTGAACAAGCTGAACTTCCAGAGGTACAAAAAAATGATATGGAAGTGGAAGAAAAACGTTCACCTGAAAAACATGTATTTTTCCAGGAAACAACGAAAATTGTCCCTATAAGGTTGCATAATCAAACCAGAATGCTCTACGATTATGCAACTAACAATCCACACAAATGCACTGGTCTGATAAGGCTGAAATGATTATCAGTGGTGACAAGATAACAGGGACTAATATTGTTGACATGATTTCTGATATTTTCAGAATGGATTCCAAGAGGCAGCCTGAATTAGGAACAGATATATTTGTAAAGAATCTCGTTGAGGAAAATGTTCCCAGGGATCTTTTTGTAAATTAGTCCAGACTAAATGTTGGCAGTGATACTACATACCTTTATGCCTCACCAACTGGGCTACCAGAGGGTAGCAAAGTGAAAATGCCAGAGTCTGCAAGTAAAAAAGTAAGCACCCCAAAAGGCAGAATGAGGCGGCTAAATTTAAGAGCATGAAAATGGATAAACATTGTTGATTTTCTTTATAGGAATGAAAAATAAACATATGATAAATTTGAAAAAATGAGACAATATTTTAATCCTGAACATTATGCAACATGGCTCCTGTACTATACTGAGCAAGCAGACCAGACTGGCTATGATCGTTTAGCGGGCTTCAAAGGGACTCCATACCAGCATGGGGGAGGTTAAGGTAGCTTTTTCAGCTCATTGTTCAGAATGACAGTACCAGTTATCAAGTCAGCAGCTGGTCATATCCAAAAACAGGCTCTCGCAACTGGGGCCCACATTGCTGGTGATTTAGCCCAAGGTAGACCTGCTAGGAAATTGCTCAGAGAACATTGATGATCTTCCCTATCATCATTAGCACAAAAAGCTGGTAAGACATTATAACAACAGACTGGTAAGAGGCTTGGAAGTAGACTAAAAAATATAAAAGTTAGAAAGCAGGATATTTTTTGAAGAAAAAAAAAAGAATGTCTTTCATTGATTCAATTTCAAACATTAGTACAACGTCTGACCTGGCACCAACCCAGGTGGTTATAAAGCAAGGCCAGTGGGATAGAATTGATCCTGTAAATCCAGTTAAAAATGATGGACCATATGAATTTTGGATGCACCACCAACCCAGGTGGTTATAAAGCAAGGCCAGTGGGATAGAACTAATCCTGTAAATCCAGTTAAAAATGATGGACCATATGAATTTTGGATTCCACCAGATCCTCATATGATTCAGCTCAGCAAAAATAATCTTTATATGGTCCTAAGACTAACTTACACAGCTCCTCTAGCTGGTGCTGCAGCTCCTGTGATTGTCCCCATAAACTTGATAGGGAAAACCTTTTTTCAGACAAGTTAAGCTCTTTTTGAATGGTGGCCTTGTTAATGACAGTGAGTGATGGCATTGTTAATGACAGTGACCAAGCATTTTTAGAGGGGTATTTCCTATTCATGCTGTACTCACCTGTGGGACAGTTCTGGCTGTCCTTGTTACAAATCTAGACAGACATGATGAATCTGGTTGAATCATATTGATAGAAAACATAACCGTGACTACTTCTATACTTAGAGTTTGGAACCAAGTCAAACCATGTTGAAATACATCCGGAAAAATAGCTCTTCATATAGGTATAATGAGAAGTGCATTCAACAATATTTGTCACCTACATGCAGTCAACTGTGTATTTATTTCTTGCTCCCAAAGATCAGGGGTGTCCCAGTGAAGGATATTGTAAATAGCCTAGAACAGAGCTGTGCAGATGACTATGCAACTGGATTCATTAATGCACTTTTCTGGACAAATACTGTTGTGCAAGACGAAAGTTTTGTGCTGGATCAGCTAAGTAGAAACTATAGAAGTAGATGACCTGCATATGTGCGTACAAGTATTTAAAATGAAACGAAAAATCGATAGTTTACAATTTTTTGTAACCCAGCACCCAGCAATGCAAAAAGTGACTTGAACAATACTGCTTCAAGATTCACATTAAGGTTGTCCTACAGTCTCATTCTGCATGGGGAATGGGAGTGTGCCCTGTGTGAATTTATATATTCTAATACGTAGTACAATATAGCACCAGGGGACCATATGATTACATTGTATGATATTTAGAATAATGTGAGTCATAAACTGAAAATACCATGCACACAGTATGAAGTCATTACAGATTTAGTTGAAGCTATTCAACAGTCTCTCAAAGCCTTGAGTGATCTAGAAAAAATCCCATATACACAATTTATGCATGTCTCACGTAAGAGACTTGCACATGAGTCGTTGTTCTGGAAGTGGATTTAACAAGGATCAAAAGTTTTAGCATGAGTGATCAATTATTGTACATGCTCGGCTTTGAAAGGGACCAACTTAAAAAAGACCCAACCAATCCTGATCTGCTTCAAATTGCAGCTAAGCATCTATCAGACAAGAAAGAAAGTTTATAAACTAGGTACATTTATTGTAACATCATTGAGCACCAGATGGCTGGTGATGTTCAGGCATCACTTCTCCGTTATCAATATTAAAGGAAATTTTGGTGAAATCATTGACAAGATATATATATCCCCTCATTACAAACCTGTTCTGATAAAAGATGTAGAAACGATTGAGATTTCAATCAAGACTGATAGTGATAAACTCATCCAATTTGTGACTGGAAAAACTATTGTGAAACTACACTTTAGGAAGAGAAGTATATTTTAAAAATAGAAGTACAAAATATGGCCATAATAGCTGAACTGGGCTGTAAACCCCATTTAAATCCACTATTTTGAAAAAGTTAGATAATACATGGTTAAGTGCAGGAAAATTTAGATCAGTAATTTGCTACATTGCCGCTCCTAAATGCTGCTTGTTGTTGTGTGAGAATGGAAAGCTGGTCTGTGTTGGGGTCCAAACTGTTGAACAAGCTGTGAAGGGTACAATTCTTGCCAAAGGGGCTTTGATCAAAAATGGGTATAGGGTGATACCAAAAAAATTTAAAGTTTATAATATAGTAGTCCTACTGAACTTCATTTTGTTCTATTACGAGTTTGATGAAATCAAATCAATTCTATATAATCTGCACAGTAAAATTGCAACTTGAAGTGGACTCTGATGCCCTTTTCTTAAGAGTAGACTTTCCTTCATGAATCGATTTTTCTTTTTTTAGTTTTTTTTTGCATTTTTCATCTAAAAGTTGAAACGACAACTTTTACAATTAGAAGATGATAAAATAAATTTTAGGGGGAGGCGAGTCTAATTGCAAAATGTTTTTTGCCTGCATTTTCCTTGTGTGAAGGAAAGAGTTATAGTCTGTTTTTTATAAAATACTTTCAAATAGAAAAGTGACACAAATCACTACTGTCGTCAAAATCGTTTACGTAAAGTCCTTACTAAAAATTTATCGCTCTATAAATTGGTAGAGGTTAGGCCAATATCTCACAAAGTTCCAGTCCCACAAGATATATTGTTTATCAGAAAATCTCAAAAATCTGAAATACTACTTGCTTTCCACTTTCATTATTTGGAAGCATTTAAACAAAAACAGACTATAGATTTGAATTAAAAATAAAATTGTATGTACTCGTACTTTGGGGGAATAACAATTCATTCATCATTTCGGACACATTTTTCATATTTTCATCATGCTGCATTATATTCATTTCACATTTAAGGAAATTCATAAATACTTACTGGAGTAGATATCCTTCTACACTTTTTGTTTTGTATATAAAATTTTTCATATTTAGTAGTTATGCTGGACCGTATGGGGCGTACAGTTAACGATATACACACCTTGAAGTATAGGAAAGGGAGGGACCCAGATCCCGTGACCTGTGGAAGCCAGCTTAAGGCTACTAGGTCTCTACTGCCATTCGGGTTTCTACAGCAACCAGCATCTCTACAGCCACCAGGGTCTCTACTTCCATCAAAGTCTTTATTGCCACTATGGTCTCTACAGGCACCAGGGTCCCCTGCCAGCTGGGTCTCTACTGCCATGTGGGTCTCTACAGCATCTCTACAGCCACCAGCTGCTCTACAGATACCAGGGTCTCTTCAGCCACCAGGGACTCTACTTCCACCAAAGTCTTTATTGCCAGTATGGTCTCTACAGCCACCAGGGTCTATTCAGCCTCCAGGATCTCTACAGCCACCAAAGTCTTCATCATCACTATGGTCTCTACAGCCACCAGGGTCTTCACCGCCACCAGGGTCTTTACTGCCACTGGTCTTTACCCTCACTATGTCTCTGCCACCACCGGGGGTCTCAACAGCCATCAGGGTCTCTACAGCCATCAGATATCTCTACAGCCACCAAATCCTCTTGGAACCAAGTCTCTACAGCCACCATAGTCTTCGACTATCACAAGGGTCACTACATCTCCCCAGAATCTAACAATCTAACGGTTTAACTCATTTTTTACAAAATCTTTCAAAAAAAAATTTTTTTGTTCGGGACACATTTTTTGCTTATTCGGGACACATTTTTCACTGTTTCAGGACACCATTTTCTATTAATTGTGTAAAAAATCTTCTCCTGAGACAGTGAAAAACGTGTCCCGAAAACAATGCTTAAGCACAAAAAATCATCAAAAGAGGTGTCCCGAATATGTAGAAAATGTGTCCTGAACAAAATTTTTTCGAAAATTTTTTGAAATAATGAGTAAAACCGTTAGATCGTTAGACCCTGGTGAGGGGTAGAGACCCTTGTGATAGTCAAAGACTATGATGGCTGTAGAGACCATGGGGGCTGCAGAGACTTCTGGCGCTAGTAGAGACCTGGTAGCTGTAGAGACCCTGGTGGCTGCAAAGATCCCTGGTGGTGGTAGAGACATAGTGGTGGTAAAGACTAGTGGCATGTAGTAAATATCCTGGTGATGAAGAAGAACCTGGTGGCGGTAAAGAACCTGATGGCAGTGGAGACCCTGGTGGCTGTAGAGACCATAGAAGTGATGAAGACTTTGGTGGCTGTAGAGATCCTGGAGGCTGAAGAGACCCTGGTGGCTGTATAGAAGCTGGTGGCTGTAGAGATGCTGTAGAGATACAGGTGGCAGTAGAGACCCAGTTGGCAGGGGACCCTGGTGCCTGTAGAGACCATAGTGGCAATAAAGACTTTGATGGAAGTAGAGACCCTGGTGGCTGTAGAGACCCTGGTATCTGTAGAGAAGCTGGTGGCTGTAGAGATGCCGTAGAGACCCACGTGGCAGTAGAGACCCAGTTGGCAGGGGACCCTGGTGCCTGTAGAGACCATAGTGGCAATAAAGAAATTGATAGAAGTAGAGACCCTGGTGGCTGTAGAGACCCTGGTGGCTGTAGAGATGCTGGTTGCTGTAGAAACCCGAATGGCAGTAGAGACCTAGTGGCCTTAAGCTCGCTACCACAGATCACGGGATCTGGGTCACGTGACTTTGAGTGGCTCTGTCCCTTTCCTATACTTCAACGTGTGTATATCCTTAACTGTACGCCCCATACGGTCCAGCATAACTACTAAATATGAAAAATTTTATATACAAAACAAAAAGTGTAGAAGGAAATCTACTCCAGTAAGTATTTATGAACTTCCTTAAATGTGAAATGAATATAATGCAGCATGATGAAAATATGAAAAATGTGTCGGAAATGATGAATGAATTGTTATTCCGCCGAAGTACGAGTACATAAAATTTTATTTTTAATTCAAATCTGTAGTCTGTTTTTCTTTAAATGCTTCCGAATAATGAAAGTGGAAAGCAAGTAGTATTTCAGATTTTTGAGATTTTCTGATAAACAATATATCTTGTGGGACTGAAAATTTGTGAGCATATTGGCCTAACCTCTACCAATTTATAGAGCGATAAATTTTTAGTAGTAAGGACTTTACGTAAACGATTTTGACGACAGTACTGATTTGTGCCTCTTTTCTATTTGAAAGTATTTTATAAAAAACAGACTATAACTCTTTTCTTCACACAAGGAAAATGCAGGCAAAAAAACATTTTGCAATTAGACTCGCCTCCCCCTAAAATTTATTTTATCATCTTCTAATTGTAAAAGTTGTCGTTTCAACTTTTAGATAAAAAACGCAAAAAAAACTAAAAAAAGAAAAATCGATTTATGAAGGAACGTCTACCCTTAAGAAAAGGGCATCAGAGTTCAATTCAACTTGCAGTTTTACTGCGTAGATTATATAGAATTGATATGATTTCATCAAACTCGTAATAGAACAAAAGGAAGTTCAGTAGGACGTCCGGTTGTTTTTTTTTTAGTTTTGTTTTTTCAAGTTCTCATGAGTTTCTGTGCTCAGTATTTTTTCGCGTGAAGGCATTATGCCTTCTTACACTAATATCCATTTTTATGAGTCGTATATTGTGCGTGCAGGAAACCATCAAAGGAAAAAATCATTCTTTTAAAGACAAGTTATTTTCTACGTTTTCCAGTAGCTTCTCAACTCATCATGAGACGTATTCCATCATTTTTTATTATGTGCTTGCTAACCAGTGTCTATTCACTGTGAAAAAATAAAAAAAATAGAAATAACATTATGAAGATGCAATGATAAACGTGATTCTTATGCAGAAATCCCTTTCACTTTACAGATGTCAAATAATTTCTCCAACCATTCAAATCTAGGTTGCAGGTGAACAGACCCCATGTTCAACTAATCATAGGTGGCGCAATAGCGTCAACCTATAATTATACCTGGCCCCCAAATTTCATGCCCCCATCTAGAGCCAAAGCCGTAAGAGCTAAAGGCCGATGAAGTCGTCCCTATCCTTAAAAAATGGCTTTTCCTGAGTCAGGAAAGCTCGTTCCCTAAATTTCCAATCCTGATGCAATCCGTAATCCAAGTCAGGATCGGGACAGTGTTCTCGATCTGATAAGGAAAGGTGTTCCCGATGTCTTCCTGATCGGGAAAGAATGGCTTTCCCGATGCCGGGAACGAAGTAAAAGCCTTCCGCACTTTTTAGGGATCGGGAAAGCTACACTCTACAGTAAACACTCATCAAATGCATAACGGCTTCAGCCTGCGCATAATCCTGGTTACATTTTCTGGTAATTGAAATGCAAAATGAAGTGAAATCCGCAAAAACTAAGAATTTGCTACCAGATAAGATGGAGTAGTCAACTACGTAATAGATTTTTTCGTTTTATGGCGAAATATGCGCACATTATGCAAGTGCAATACTTTGCAACTACAGGGCGTAGTAATACTATAGCCATGTTGGTTTACAACAAGATGGTAGATTTGCTGTTTTTGTTGATTGATCCCAGCGTATCATTCAACTTTACCTTTTCATATATTTTCAATTGAAGCTGCCTCGAGTCAGGTGAGCAATACATATAACAAAATATGCAGCAAGAACAACATTTTTCTAGACTGCAATTTTGACTAATGGCGATTTGGAATAGCAATTATAGGCTTGCTTCTTCTATGTGAGCAGCAGACATGTTATGATCAATGAAAATTTTCCATGCAAAAACAAATAACAAGCGTCGAATTTTAGGAATCTCTAGGAGCTATCAAACTTCGGAAGGAGGGAAATGTAACGTAGATGCTAATGTATCAATGTAAATACATCATGTACACTATGTGATATTCATTATTAAATATAAATTCATTTTATAATCTATCGTCTCAAGGGTGTCTGGAATTGACACCCAAACGTTCCTATAAATTTATGTGAAGCACTTTGTCTTGATTGTCCCACACCCCATTGACCCAATTAAGACGTACATAATTATTTGCACATCGGCACCTGGCCCTCGTAACTCACATGAAAACATACATTCTGTAGGTACAATAATTCCCCCCAGAGGCGTAAACACACCTGCCCATGTAGAAAATACAGAAACCCCGACCCAGACACAAGATTTAGGTAGAACGCATGGAAAACTGGAAAACACATCAAAAACTAAAAACATATAGGCATGGCTAAGCATACTGTAAATTAAAGCATGTAAGCATGGAAATTAAGTGTGAATTAAAGCATAAAGGCGTGGCCATAGAAGCATACAATAAGCAGAAGCAGGTAAGCGAAGCAACAATTGGTTAGGCGAGCAGACGGAAGCGGACCTCCCACGGCGCAAAGGCGTGGTTCAAAGAAGCGATATAAAAGACAAGAAAACGTGGAATATGTAGATTTTTGTGGAGATTTTCATGCAGATTTTGTGAATGTGTGTTTTCCATATGCAATATTTGTTTTTAAATCAGAAGCATTTTATATTTTGTATCCGTCGACATAGAGAATCCATCGGTGCATCTTAATTATTGTCATTTATATTATCATTATCCTTTCGTTGTGGTTGCGTCCCCCTGTAAAGTGCAGCATCAGGACCAAGTAAAAGTATAAGTTAAAACTGGGCGTTACAAGTGTTTGAAAAATCAAATTTTTGGGAAAATCCGGAAAAACATTGAACTTTTTGAATTTAATCACAATATTCCCTGTTCAAATTCACCATGCTGTTGATTGATATTCAAACGCATAAGAGTAAGACAAATTCTGAAAACTTTTGTCCCGTTAAAATTCTCCAGGAAATTTTGCGAGCTGAACCCTGAACGTGATAACTTTTGTTATTGATTTTGAGCTAACTTATGGTACTGGTGTAAATGTTCTGAAAAAAATTGGAATTGTCTAAACTAAAAAATTTAAAATAGGTAAGTCAAACGAACAATTGGTCATAGCCACATAAAAATCGAGTCATTATATAGTCTGTTTTTCTTGAAATGCTTCCAAATAATGAAAGTGGAAAGCAAGCACTATTTCAAATTTTTGCGATTTTCTGATAAACAATATATCATGTAGGTCTAGAAATTTGTGAGTACACTGACCTAACCTTTACCAATTTTTTGAGCGAAAAATGTTGCAGTAAGAACTTTATGTAAACGATTTTGATGACAGTTGTGATTTGTGTCACTTTTCTACTTGGAAGCATTTTATAAAAAACAGACTATAGGGCTTCGAAATATTAGGATATTTTAATTTAGAATTTTTTATCATTTCTTTTTTTTTATTTTTTCCAAGTCTACCAAATATGAGATTAGAAAAAAGTCAATGGATTAAGCTGTGCTTAACCGCTCAAAAAACACGAAACTTTAGCACAAATATTCGATGTGATCATGTCAACAACACGTCGAACGTTGCCGCTTACTCAATTAGAAAATATGATGAAAGCAGTTCCCCCAACATTCATTTATTCCGGAAAACAGGCAACTGATATGCAATGAACGACATCAAATCAAGACTGTTTTGATTCATTAGTAATTTTTCAAAAGAAGTAATACCACTTCTAGGGAAAAATCAGTAAAAAGTACTTTCGAAGTGAAAAATTTTGTGGATTCATTGTACGTTATTGAACGATTGTAGGAAGCTATCCACTGCGTCCAGTCCACCGCCCTGCACATAAAGGATCAAAATGATATACAATATACTTAAAGTTTAAAAATAGTGCGGAAGTAGTGAATTCGAAGATGAAATGATGGAAGAGCATCCAAAATTTGCATCAAATCAAAATTCCAACGAAAAATTCCACTCTTTAGAAAAAAACGTTAAATGTACGGAATATTTTGCTCATTCCGAAAATTGTAGTCAAGTTCCATTAGGGTCGAACTCACGTAGTTTATTTGAGTTAAATTCATACTTGATTAATTAGCTGAGTGAGTGATGGACAATACAGATTCTTGTCGAATTTGTGTTTCAATTGTAGAATTGCCAGAAAATTGAAAACACGAATAAAATTGATGAAATGCTGTTCTTCATCAGCATAGCTTCTATATTTGAGTTCTAAAACAAAGAAAATACCTCTTTTACAAACGATATATCTTTCTAGAGTCGGAATCGAGACTAACTGACAGCCAACTTTTTTCGAATATTCTTTTTTGAATTTTCCACAAAACCCAAATACAGAAAGGATATTTGCAAAAGAATAAAAAAATTGTAAACAAGAACATCACAGATAATTTTTTCGACAACTGCATTAAGCTCAATGTGTTGATTTATGATTTAATTCTAGAAAACTCACGCCTTCCTATTTTGTATTTGATCCATTCTCCAAAGTATATTTTGAACGTAATCGGTTTTTCATCATTACCTTTGAATAGTTCATTTATCAGTTCCTTCTCATAAGGATCTCTGCCATTCTCGAAAAATCCATAGGCATATCCGGACGAGTAGATCTGAAGATTAACATTTGTTATTCACTGCATACAATGTTGTGAAAAATTTTGAATATGAAACATGCAAAAGTTACCATCAAAATCACCACTGCGACATTGCTAAGCCAAAAGTTGATATACATCATCTTTCAATAGGAAAAGATTTGCTTGTGGGAATAAAAACCTTTAGAAAAAATTATGACGTGGAACTAGCACTGGCTTTGAACATCGGCAAGTTGTTTACAGGCGGTTGGTTGTTGGCATTTCCTGCTAAATTTGCATGCAATCTTCATGCATTGGCAAAATTCATTTTGATGTTTGCGTGCACAAGAGTTTTCATTCAAGTTGTGTCGTCATCTGTAACAGTGTTGATTTGCTGATGGAAAAATTTTATATAGATAGAAAATTTTGCGCATTCATTACTGTGCTACCAATAGTTCAATTCCAGCCACCATGTCAGTATAGCAAATGAATCAATTCCACAATTGTTGGGTTAAAACTATTGCAAATACCGAACAACTCATTTCTTATGTTATGGTGAAAAATCACATACATTTCACTGTAAATAGAATAATCAACTTCAGGGTACGCTTGTTATTTCCCATTTTTCCAATATATCACAGCCTGGATTTTTATATGACTGAACCAAGTCGATCAGTACCAAACTGTCATGTTCAATGCAAAGAATCACACTGAAATTCTTACACCTGTTGTAAAGAAGACGGCACGTATAACCTGGCTACCCGGCTTCGGTTCTTGGGAGATCCTAACTTAGTTCTACCCCTAATGCTAAGTGGGCGAGATGAGAGAGAGAGAGTAGTACCTAGCCAAAGACGGTGAGGGAACGAAGTTGTTATTATTGAAAGAACAAACACAATACAGGTTAGAGGAACGCAAAAAGGTGCCACAACTCGCTAAATATCAAGGTCCGCTCTGGAAAACTCCACACAGGTCCTACACTACCTCTCAGGAAAATAATATAGGATTCTGAAAAGACCAAGATACACTGACGGACAGGACACACTGTCCAAGAAACTACACATTGGTACCCGAAAGAATGAACGTTGAAAACTAAACACATATGGCATAGGACGCCACAAAAATATTCGTCCCACAGAAAAAATGCATCGAAGACGCTCTAGACAGAAAACTGGCGTATGCCAACAAAGTAGAATATTACGAATGAATAAAAATAGCAAACGACAACCAAACGCAGTTATACAAAACATTCTTGTCCATTTTTAGTTTTTTGTACCAAAAATAATATGACACAAACCGCTTTGAAACATTTGTTTACCTAATGAAAACTGAACCTATGTTAGCAACAAAGAACTTTAGAAATGAAGTAGTAATAAATAGAGGATCAAAGGTCAGAGGAATTGACCCTCTGACACACTTGTTCAATTTACAAGATTTCATTTTCCTTCTTTGAAGTATAGCATCTTTCACCCGATGCCAAAATCCACTGTTGCAGTTGTTCGGGCGCGCTTTTGTTGTTAATTTACCACTGATTCTTAAGATAAACCACTAGATAAAACTTTGTAAATGTTTCACCTCAATTCAAGCTTGAAAAAATGTCACTTTTATCAAACCATTAGTCGATATTTTCAAAAAATTGAAATCACTGACAGCAAGCCGAGACATATGATATTTTTTGCGAATATTGAGACTACTCACGGCCATTTGCAGACCTAAAGTACATTCTGCAGCATCATGCATTTTGTCCTTCTCCTGGCATCAACTACAGTGAAATTTTTCTATATGAAATTTATATGCACATGAGTTCAAATGTGAAAAAAAGGTGAACCAATAGCATTCTAACTGCCGACTGATTCAAAACTTCTGCTTCTCACATTAGTTGAAAAATAGTGAGGGAGACATCAGTCATAATTTCGACATTAAGCTCGTTATAGTCCAGATGACATTCAAATTATACCGAACTTGAGATCAAACCGAGTCGTCTTTTTGTTCGAGACTATCTTGAGCTCGAGCTTAGACACTTTTAGTGCAACTGGGCCTCGATTACTTACGGAGTGAATTCCATAGGATATGTTATACAAAATTAGTGGATTAAACATATCTTAAGCAATCGATTTAGTTCTAAGAAGACTTTGTGCTGTAGCCTTTTCTAAAAAAATTGAGTGGAATTTCATGGGTCACTCTCCTAGATTTGATTCCTGTTTTATTGACGCGAAATTTAGAAAAAAAGCTCACGAAGTTAGAAGCACTCATGCGTGAGGGAGAACATGGGGGGTACAAACTACCCCAAGGGTTTTGAAACTGGAAAATTTGTTATGAAAAATAATTTTTTGTTCGACTTTTTTTGAATTTTGTCACAAAAAACTCCAAAAAACCAAGGTTCACCCCTGTGCCCTCTTCAAAATTTCGGAGATGCACATGTTTGGTTGGAAAGTGTGTTGATGCACTCAGCTGCAGAATATACTTTTTCACAACCTGGAAAATTTTTTTGAGAAAGAAGGAAAATCCAATATGATGGAAATGAATTTTTTCCAACTTCAAAAATCTAGTCCACTTCTTTTTCTAGCTTGGCAACTATTCAAGCAAGTATATTCTTCTTTTTTCTGCCCCATCGGGGCATTTTCTAATAAACTAGTCCACCTCTTTTTAGTCAGCCTCAGCCATGCATGAAAGCCTTCATAGAGCACATTGAAGTTTTAAATTTGGTCACCTTCACATCAAAGAAACAATAAAAAACAATCTTAAAGCTACGAATTCTCAGTTTTGATAAAAGTAAAAGATATGTAAACTGCATAAAACTTAACACATCGCAAACATGTTAATATATGTATTTGTATATATATATAATATTAATATTATATATATATATACAAACATGTTAATATATATATATAAAGTGAATGTTTCTCTTGATTTTCCCATGATCAGGAACCCGTCGACCCAAAAAAACCGCAGAAATACATTTGTTTGCACACAGAGCAATTTTTTGTGTGAAGTCTATTGTGTCCATTGAATTCCCAATGGTCAGAAACCTCTTCCTCCAAGAATTGCAGAAATACATTTGAATACACTCAATATAATTTTCTGTATAAAGTGATCGCATTCATTAAATTCCCGTGGTCGAAAACCCTTTCCACAAAAAATCACGAAAATGCACTTTTTTACACACGGAATAATTTTTTCGTGTAAAGTGACCACATTCATTGAATTCCTCGTGGTTCAAAACTCCTTGCCCCAAATTATCACGAAAATACGCTTGTTTACACTTGAGACAATTTTTCGTGTAAAACGACCGCGTCCATCGAATTCCCAATGGTCAAAAACACCCTTTTCCAATCAGTCATGGGAGTACCTTCATTTACATTAATGATGATTTTTGTGTAAAGCGACTCATCCATTGAAGTCTTTTCGGTCAAAAACCCCTTCCACCAAAAAATCACGAAAATACGTTTGGTTACACCCGATATAATTATTCATGTAAAGCGATCGCATTCATTAAATTCCCTGTTGTCGAAAAGCCCTTCCGCAAAATTATCACGAAAATACGCTTGTTTACACCCCAGATAATTTTTTGTGTAAAGCGGCCGCGTCCATCGAATTCCCAATGGTCGAAAACTTCTTCCTCAAGAAAGTGACGGGAGTACCTTCATTTACATTAGTAATTTTTGTGTAAAGTGACCACATCCATTGAATTCGCTTCCGTCGAAAACCCCTTCCACCAAAAAATCACGAAAATATGCTGGTTTACACCCGGAATATTTTTTCGTGTAAAGTGACTCGGTCCATCGAATTCGCTTCGGTCGAAAATCCTTAAACCAGAAATCACAATAACCCTACGGGTTCAATTGAAAGGGCACCGTAGTGCATAATGCTGCAAAAATTATTTTTTTTGAAGCTATAAGTTTATATAACAAAATTGTCGAATTTCGCGGTTTCCTGGACATTGGACAACCATATAATTGAATGGAGGCAATATTTAAAAAAAATAAAAAATCGCATTTGAGATTGCACCCCCAAGATGCTTAGGCCGAAATATGGAGGTTGGATATGGCACACCGATTGCTGGGCATGGTGGAACTGGGAGGCCTTGAAAAGTGCGTTTTTTGCATGTTTTTGGGGCCCCACGGAGCACCACTTGCAGATAGAAGCGAAATGACAAATGGCACCCCATTAGTTTCCTTCCCCCTATGCCCGAAACTATGAAAAAACTCGAAGGTTCTAGCTCTTACCGGTTTGGCTCAAGAGGGGTGCATGAAATTAGGGGGCCAAGTATATTATAGGTTAACGCTATCGCGCCACATATGATATTTCTTGGGAATATTGAGACTATTCACGGCCATTTGCAGATCCAATTTTTCATAATCTTCAGTTAAACCTAGTAGCCAAGAAAAAACTGTTGTAATAACCTCAGATTTATAACTTCAACCACGATGTTTTTACGTAAATTTTCTGGTGGAGCCGTGCTCACAGAAACATCATCCAAAATTACTGAAATATGTTCCCTAATTTTGTATAAAGAATACTGCCGAAAAATGTCAGGGTAGGTGTGATCATCCCCACTAGGGCTCAACAAAAATGGCCGGGAATTGGCAGAAACCTCAATGCTACAGGCAGAATTTTGTAAGTTATCATACAATATCCCTCCCCTTTTGAAGCAACAGTGGGTCCCTAATACAATCACTAGTGTTGAAGGGTTTCCTGTGTGGCGGTGGAGCTATCCCCCCACTGGCAAATGTCAGGATAGGTGTGATCATCCCGACCAGGACTAAACTCTAGATGGCATAACTGGGGCAACTCATAAGACTCCCAGAGCTCAAGGTCAACATTAAAATTATGCAAGAAAAGGATCAAAAGATTAGTAACTGTGGCCGAGGTCAATTCCAGTTCCATAATCCGAACAGGGATGGACGTGGGGCTGGATGCAGCTGAGGTGGAGCGCCACAAGTACTGAGATGAGAGGAAGGCCAACAGGGCCAAGGGATTTGAAGGCCATACAGAGGTCTTGGCGGGGGCCACAAAGGAGCTTGGGGAGGTGGGGAACCACTACAGTAAATATAGCTGCATATTTTTTCGGCCCAAAATTCGTTATTTCACATTTATTTTCTGCAAAAAAGATATATATAAAATCTTAAAAACCCAAAAACAGTACAGGACAAAAAATACACATAAAAGTTCTTGATTGTTGTGTGCTCTAAAATTTTATTTTTTTGTTTATATCATAGCGTGGCTGGAAATTCGGCATGGAAAATATATTTTTTCAAAAAATCTTGGTTGTTATCTCACCTTATTTTCAGATTTCTTTCTTTTACTCAAATTCATACTAATGTACATAATTTGTAAATCATTTAGAATTTTTCGGAAAATTTGTGAGTGGGGGACATTGGAAAAGGTGGTGAAAATTTAATGGAAAAATGCATAACCGGAAAGAATAGACAAGTATATGTCTATCTGGCATCACATGCATAGCCTAAATGAAAAACCTCGGGCAGGAACGGCAGTCAAAGACCCTTGGGCCATGGTGCAGGTCAATTGGATTCAGTGGTAACGCCATCAAATGTCAAGCTAGTGCTGATTTGTCGATCCATTAGTGTCCAGGACAGCCCTGTGGACATAGCAGTTTGCCTGGAAAAGACTCGACATCAGAGGATGGTCATTCAGAATGCTTTCTGCAAGGGTATCTAAGTGACCAAAGATTCCAGAAATACTGTACTGAGGTCAAGTCCCGAATAAGAGGCTGATGACACACCATGGCGTAATATGGATCTTTTACCTGTCATTGGTCATTTTTGAGGCTTGAGGGAAGTTGGGGATTGATATAGTCCATCTCAAGGTTATGCAGGTTATGTTGAATGTCAATGTGAAGTGCAATGATGCTAATTTGTACGGAAAACACGCATAAATTGAGCATGTGTTCACGCTTTTATTCATTATTGTTTATTCTGTGATAATGGTGAAAATAGGCATATAAATTTTTTAGAGTGAACCACCACGAGCACTGCAAAAATGAACTCCTTTTTCTAAAATTTACAGTTCTATGATTTTACACTTCTGCAGTTTTATGCGATTAGAAATTTTGAAAAACTGTAAAATGATAAAAAATGCACACAATATAGTTGCACAGTTCGACACATTTTTTGCATTTCAAAATTTAAAATTTCACATATTTTAAAAAATTTTTCTGCATTTTTGTTGGTCAGTTAATATTTCTTATTGATCAGTCAATTTTTTTGTTGTCTGTGTTTTTATTAACCATTCAGCTTTTTTTGCCAACTTTGACGAGGGTAGCAAGCTCACCAACTTGGTCGACCTGTATGATAAAATCTACTCATTTTTATTGTTTTAAGGTGTATAGGATGGTCGATTTATGCACAGTATTTTGGTAAAAATTTGGAAATTTCTGCATTTTTATTGACTGGTCAACATTTTGATGTCTGCATTCATCTACTAGACCCTTTTTTGAAACTTTTGGATATGGCAGTATGTATGGCAGTATGTATACTCTTATGTAAAACCCTAAAATAGTAAAACTGTAGAGGAAAATAGATAAACTATGGTTTTATGATTTCACAGTTTCACTGTATTATGCTGTTATCAAAATTTTAAAAAACGTTCAAATAATGTTATGCAAATTTGCATTCATTGAAAAAAAATCTTATAGACTTACTTTTTTTCATGGATGTGTCCAACTGAATAACTTGTTGGCAACTTTTTTGCATTCTTATCAATCAGTCAAACCTGCATCCATACTGACTGATCAACTTTTGACTACAGCAAGCTGCAATAGCCAAAAGTTTTAACTAACTCAGTTGACCTCGACCTTCACCTTCACCATAGTTTCTACATTAAAGTTGAATTTTGCAGGCTAAAGCCAATGGTTTGATGTTTTTCCTCCTCTATCATACTTTCTACAGTGATATGGAATGTTGCATGCATGTTGGTCGTCCTGAAATTCAGACTCTAACCTATATTCCCTCTACCGTGAGAAAATAAGTAAATGTCCATTTAACAGGGTACGTTGTATTTTGAGGCAAATAATTCCACAAAACACAAAATCATCAATAATAAAAATGGCATGTTCGGCTGTTCTTTTATTCTCCAGTCTTATAGTGTTACTATTCTGGGTCACTTATCACTTGCGAAATATACAAATGTTTTTTGAATTGTTTTGTTATGCTTGTGAAAAATGAAGAAACGAACCAGCAACAACATTGATCAAGATTCGACAGCTAAAGAAACAAAAATTCCACGATCAAGTCAAAAATTCACCATCAAGTGACAACAACAAAAAATTGATCATCAAACAAAAGGTCGATATACTGGAAAAATGAGTTGAAACAGTTGAACACATTGTACGAAAGCCTGTTTCCTGGCTTTTTAATTTCACCACAGACTTTTATCTGATAAATCCGAAGTTGATGTTTGAGGAAAAGTTTCGACAACTAGAGAAATTTATAGCTGAAAAAATGGCTTTGGCCGGAAATGATATAGACAGTATCAGAATGGATTGGATCGGGGTTTTCAACAACAAATCGAGTGAAAACTGTCAAGTAAAAATTGTCTTTTCAAATCTGGAACAAAAAAATGGTTTCGTCTCATGCCAGATATTTAGAAAATTTTAATAAAGATAGTGTCAACTGCCGATCAATTTTGCCCAAGGTCACGTGATTTACATCATGTCGATACTTTATGTTTTTCGCCACTTTTTGTTTGACAATTATGATGCATCTCTTTCTCAAATGTCATATAACTTATCCTTCTTATCGTTAAACTGTAAATCTATAATACCTGATGCAAAACGCAAAAACATATTTGCATATGCAAAGAATAATCATGCAGACATCATTTTTTACAAGAAACACACACCATCAAAGGGATTGAGAACCAAATTAGACTTGAGTGGGGACATGGCACAAATACACTCTTTTTCTCACATGGAAGAAGCAATTCAAAAAGGGTCGCCATCATACATGCACATGGGGGGGGGGTTGGGGGGTTTTGACCCGCAGCAGATTTTTATTGACCCCCAGCAGATTCTTGCTGACCCCCAGCAGATTTGACTCCCCAAGCAATGATTGAGAAGTTGACGAAGGAAAATGATCAAGAGAGAAGAGAAAGTCGTCATAAAAATGGAAATGATCCTTTAGTTTAAAAATTTTTCTAAACAAAGCATACTTGATTGCAGAAGAGTAACATTAAAACTGTAAAAAGTGCTGTGTAAGCAAATTATTCAATATATCTGGCTAATATAGTTGTGAGAATATGCTGTTTGGATGTTAGAAAACCTTTCTAAGACCTTTCTTTTCATTATCAAGAATGAAAAAAAATTGTATTCCACCCCCCGTCCTGGCTGACCCCCAGCAGAATTTCTATGTTGTGCATGTATGGTCGCCATACTTCTAAATAACCTTCGCTCACATAAGAGCATAGCCATGAAAAAAGATACCAAAGATATATATTTTTCGAAGTAAAAATATCAGATCACAAACTTATATTAGTAAATGTCTATGCCATAGTATACCCAAGTCTAGGAGAAAGAACAACTATCTTTTGTTGATGATCTCTTCCACCAGTCAAAAAATTTCAACAAAAGAGAGCTACCTATCATTATGGGTGGAGATTTCAATCTAACTATAGGCAAAGAACTGGACAAAGCTGGAGGAAATGGTAGAAATTACAAAAAGAAATCAGTAACTAAAGTCCTGGAACATGTATCTGCTTTTCTGACACATACAGAAGTGGAAGCCTTACAACAAGATACACATTGTGTCAACACTAAGTTAAATGTCAAATGCAGACTTGATTATTTTTTACCTCTGAGGAAATTTCGGGTCAGGTCAACAAATGTGACATAGTTGGCGGCTTCCCTTGGGACCACAAAGCTATAACCCTTAAACTAACTGGAAACCTCTTGAAAAAGAGAGGTCCTGGTTTTTGGCACTTTAACAATTCATTAATTGCCGACACAAAATACAGTAAACTACAATATAAGAAAGCAAGGACATGGGCTCAGATCCTCCAAAAACATGGGAGTACACAAAATTATAAAAAAAAGATACAATTACTTATTGTAAAGAAATCGCAAAATCAATCGAAAACAGAGAAAAAGATCTCAGGATAGAACTACAGACGTTGCAAGGAAAAATCGGTGAATTCAAAAATGAAGATGATAGATTTAAATATAACTTAATTCTAACAGAACTAAATGCAATCATAAAGAAAAAAATAGCTTTCTCAATAGAAAAAACAAAACTCAATTGGAAAACTATGGGAGAAAAACCCAATAAATATTTTCTAAATATGAAAAAAAGAAATTATAATAGAAAATGTATAACAAATCTTCAACACGAAGATGGTAACAAAATTACTGATCCATCAAAAATATTGGACAAGATTTTTTCATTCTATGGTGACTTGTATGGACAGAAAATAGATAAAGCCAATTTTAAGGAAAATTTCTTCAGAAAATAGTAGAGACAGAATACACAAAAATTACTGATGAAAAGAAAATACTTAGTGCAAAATATTTCTCAATCTGAATACACGACTTTACTGAAAAATATGAAAAATAGTAAATCTCCGGATGATGACGGACTTACCGTAGAATTTTACAAAAACTATCTGGATACAATAAAAGACCCTCTAATTAATTGCCTAAACTCTAACCTAGAGAAAGGCATTATGTCTGACTCTCAGCGCAAAAACATTATTACATTACTACCTAGACCAGGAAAAAATATATCAGAACTGTCAAACTGGAGACCAATTTCACTGTTGAATGTAGATTATAAACTAATAGCGAACGTACTAGACACAAGACAAAGCTAAACCTAATCATACATGAGGATCAAAAATCTTTCATGCCGAATAGGTACATTGGTGAAAACATAAAGTATCTTTTGGACATTATAGAATACTATTAAAAATCAACAAAGTCTGGATACATAGTCTCATTGGACATATGTCATAGAGAAGGCTTTTGACTCACTTGATAGGAAATTCATTATCAGAACGTTAAAACACTTCAAATTTGGCGACAAATGCTGTAACTGGATAGGTACATTATACAATGGAGTGGAAGTAGTAGTTATGAACTCAGGCTTCATAACCAAAAGGTTTTAACTGTTACGTGGTGTCCGACAGGGATGCCCTATTTCTATTTATATGTTCATCTGTACCATAGAATGTATGGCTATTAATTTATGGACATCAGAGGCCTACAAAGGATTACAGGTAGAAGACGAGACTCATAAAATATCCATGTATGCTGATGATACTGCTTTACTGGTACAAGATGAACCAGATCTAAAAAATGCTCTGAAAATAATCGAATAATACTCAAAAGCATACATGCACATAGGGGGGTTTGGGGGGTTTTGACCCCCAGCAGATTCTTGCTGACGCCCAGCAGATTTGACTCCCCTACAAATGATTGAGAAGTTGACGAAGGAAAATGATCGAGAGAAGAGAAAGTCGTCAGGAAAAATGATGCTGTAGTTTAACAATTTTTCTAAACAAAGCATACTTGATTCCAAAAGAGTAGCATTAAAGCTGTAAAAAGTGCTTTCTAAGCAAATTATTTAATATATCTGACTAATATAGTTGTAAGAATAAGCTGTTTGGATGTTAGAAAACCTTTCTGAGACCTTTCTTTTCATTATCAAGAACGAAAAAAATTTTGTATTCCATCCCCCGTCCTGGCTGACCCCCAGCAGAATTTCGATTGGGATGCAGAAGCGCTACCTAGTGCACGAGCGCTACCTAGTGCACGAGCGCTACCTAGTGCACGAGCGCTACCATAGTCACAAGCGCTACCAAATTGAAAAAATGTCCTATACACTTTGTGCTGAAGTTACTGTGGTTTTATCATGCATCGTGTTTATAAAACAATGAGGGACAGTCAAAATACTTTGTGGTCCAAAAACGAAATGGTTGTGTCCAACAAAAAATCAGACAAAAACATAAAATTGACAGAAATGGTCATCAATGCGACCACCCTGTTACACTAACAAAATGCGGCACACTTTGACATAGTATTTCAGTATAAAACAAGGTTGTATGCAAAAAAATCTGGACAATTACCTAATGAAGATGGCGATAGTAATAAAATCATCAAATTAGAGACAGAAGTCTAGGAATCAGAAAAAAACAACACACCAGACAGTATTCCTTTACTCCCATCGTACACAATGGACTTCGGTGAATGCAATCCTGTCTTAAGCATTAAATTTAAAAAATCGATAGTTCAATGCAAATCTAACACGAATCCAGGAAGAATTTACGAATTTCGAAAAAAACGACGAAGATCCTTCGGAATGGCCAAGTTACAGAATATTGGATCTGTTTAGAATGTGAGCGACTTTTGAAAAATGGCGAGCGAAATCAGAATGAAAAAGGTTGTCAAAAAAAAGAATGAAAAAAGTTGTCAATGCACGCTTGAATTTTATTCAAATTACGGGTAATCTTTGGCAGGTCAACAATTTTGATGCCAATGCTTTACAAATTGGTGTTTTAAATTTTTTGATCCGCGAAATCCATCATTTTTTGCGTTATATGCGTCATTTAGTGGGTAAAAAATCGCGTGTTGTTTTTCACGATGATAACTTGCAAGATATAATATGAAAAAAATTGATTCATAATCGTCCCTATTTTCCTAACGAATGCAGACGCAAAACGAGTGCGAAAATTTATCTTTCAACACACAAAGTATATAGGATGTTTTTTTCCAATTTGGTAGCGCTTGTGACTATGGTAGCGCTCGTGCACTAGGTAGCGCTCGTGCACCATACCCAGAATTTCTATGCTGTGCATGCATGCTCAAAAGCATCTAGTTTGTGTGTCAACCTAAAAAACACAAACCCTAAGTTTAGGAGAAAATTGGTCAAAAACAAATAGACTAGGTTCATGCAATATAACAGACAGAATAAACATTTTGGGAGTTCACTTCTCATATAACAAAGATCTCATGAACACAAAAAACTTTTTGGAAAAAATCAGAAAATGTGATATATTGTAGACCAGGGGGCTAACATTTTACGGAAAAATTACAGTATGAAATTACTTAATGATGACAAAATTGAATTATAGCCTTATAAATCTAGCAGTAGATAGGAGCGTAATTAAACAGATCAGAAGTATGCAACAAAAGTTTATGTGGAATGGCTCAACTCCTAAAATAAAATCTGTAGTCTTGACTCAAAGTCATGAAAAAGGGGGTATAAAACTGAATGATATTCAGATAGTTATAACATCACTGAAAGCTAAATGGGTTAAATGACTACTAAATTTTGCTGGTAAATGGAATAAGGTTGGAACTTCGTATCTTGACAAAATTGGTTGTCTTTCGGAAATAATACAATCCAATGTGTGTGCAAACAAATTAAACGTTACCCATTCAACTTTCTACAAAGAAATCCTAGTAACAATACATAATATTCCAAGTAGCAATGTATATGAGGTAGTTACGCCACTTGAAGTCATCACACAAAAGATAAACAACAACAGATACGTCCTGGTAAATAAAAAATCAGCTTTCTTCCGAGCTCTTGACGAGACAAAGTTCAACTATTTATATCATTGGTTAGACGACACATGGTCCATCAGATGCTATGCAGCACTGAAGGAAGAGAGGTGCCAAATAACTTGGTTTGACTATACCAAAATATTATATGCGATACCAAGAACATGGAAAACACTGGTAAAAAATCATGGAATACCTCGGAATGAGAGTGAGTTCACCTCACAAATTTGGGCTGTCAAAGAACTGAATAACATAAAAAAACATATACTAAATGCGAGACAATGCATCTCAAAAGGAGAAATAATATGAAAAGACCGACTTAAAGTCTCATGTGAATGATTCAGGGGTGACACTATACGACTTAAAAAGGGGAATAAGTACAGACAGTTCAATTTAAAATATAACATAATATACTAGTCACGCCATACTTACTTGCCAAATACAAAATATGCCGATCAGAACTATGTACGCACGGTGACATAAAAGATGACATCTCACACACACTGTATGACTGTCCAATTGACAAAATTTTTTTGAGTGAATTAGAACTGAGAATTCGGAATCAGTTAGAACCTAATTTCAAAATAAACCACCAGGATTATATTCTAGGTATAACGAGTAAACACAGACTAATGAAAAATACCCTTAACATTTTAATGGTTTTTACTAAATACTATATATACAAAACAAGAAGAATAGATAAAAATCTGACATACAAATTCTTTTAAAAGGATCTGAATTGCTCTTAAACACGATAGGATCCCATTACTTTACAGAAAAGCAACTATTAGAAAACATGATCAATATATAACAAAATAAACTTTATAGAAGTTTCTTTGCGTTATTACTACTTTACTAAGCCGTAAATGGCCATAGCGCCATGCCTTTTTTGTTGTTTTTTTTGCTTGTGCTAGTCTGTTATAAAACGTTATATATTGTATTTATAGTGCGATTAATAAAACTGATGGGAAAAAAATAGTGGACAAAGTTTCAGAAAAGTGAAACTGTGTTCTTTTATGATTTGATGATTTTACAGTTCCAATGTGTGAAAGTGTAAAGTTACTACAATAAATGAAAAAAATGTGAGACTGCCCATAAACCAACATACTAATGAGTAGATTTAATTATGCAAGTAATAATATCGTAATTGAAACTATATATATATATATATATATATATATATATATATATATATATATATATATATATAATTATATTACAGACTCATCCATCAACCACCAGGGTCACAAAATTTTATTTAACACATACAAAAAACTGGCCACTGAATAAAACACAAAAAAGGACAAAATTTCAGAAGAAAAATATGTAAATTTAAAATGCAAAAATAAAAACTTATAAAACTGTAAAACCATAACCATAAAAACTTAAAGCCATTGCTTGTTCATTTTCTTTTATGAGTTTGTTAATTTTCTATTATGGTGCAAAACCTTTGTGTTTTTTCTACAGCTTAACACAATTTTTAAGTTTATAAAACCCTAAAACCATAAAACCGCAAAGCCCTAGAGTCATGAAACTGTAAAACTCAGGAGGAAAAATATAAAATTTGAGACAAATGCAAAGAAAAATGTGTAAAACCATAAAACCGCAAAACTGTAAAGTGTTAGCGGAAAATAGACAAAGTTATAGAGATGCGTAAAACCAAAAAATTTCTAGAGAAAAATGGATTAATGTCAGGGAAATACATAAAATTTTAGAATTTGAAATAGACTATAACTTCCAGTGAAAATTTGACCCGACGGGAAGTTGTGTAAAAGAGTATTACAATCTAACGACAGATACAACCAGCATGCATCTCTAAATAATGTATCCATAGAAATAGGTGAGAAACAGATCTAGAAATACATAAAGCAAAATCTTGTCCATTTCCATTCAATTCTCTCAGTGAAAAATGGTTGTACCTTTGTTCAAAGTTTTCTGTACATGCTGTGAGCAGGTTATAGAACCGATGGTACTCTGTAGCTAAATGTTAAAAAATGTTCATCAAAAATATTGTGTAATTCATTGATTATTACAGTCAATGATGACTATGCCTGATACATTCCTAGTAAGAAGGTATGTGTGCATACTGTATGTCCGCAATATTTTGCATTAAAACAGGGGAAAATTGAAAGTAGAAAAAAAAAGAAAAAACCTTACCCCTGTGAAAATATTGAATGTAAAAAAGAATTATACTTCACTGAAAATTTTCAAAGGTATGATTTTTTTCAGTGTGATTTCCAAAATTTTCGTTTTATTATCGACAAGTAGTCATCAAGAAAACAATAATCATTGGAGGATTTCATATCAAAGGTGTGATGTTCGAGTGTTGAAAAGTTATAAAAATTCGACATCTATCTGCACATGTCTCTTTCATTTTTGTTGTAAAAAAGAAAATATTCAAAAAGTATTTGAAAATATATACAAAACTTTAAAAAATAAAATACTACAGTCGATAAAAGTTTCACAAATTTTTTACTCATCATGAGAGATTCGAATTATGTGTAAATTATAGCTTTTATTCCATCTTGAGGTAAATCAATTCGGAAATCCATCTGTATACTGGTATCTTTGACTAATTCCCGGAATGATTTATCACTTTTGTGGGACTCAAATCAAATGCAAAAACAGTTTCATGTTGTAAAAAGTCAATTTGGCTTATTATATTCCCATATTGTTGGTCCATCAAACATTCCAATATATGAGTGTAAATACTCATTTTCATTAGAAATAAATTATTCATCATCTAACTGCCTCTTGCTCTGCAACTTGTAACTAAAGCTACAACTATTCTATGGGGTAAGGGTCCCAATGACAAAGAATTAAGCGATTTAACAATTTAGCATCACATCTTCATACATCTACATAAAGAATACGTGGCTGAAGTATTCAAAACCATTGATTTTTAAGCTGAAACAATATCGTCAGCAGTTTCAACTTTTTCGTGAATAGAGGCATATTTTTGATTTTGATTTTGTAGTTTCTATTATTGCTCACTTTATACTTTTGCAGAGAAAATTCATCATTATCATGGTGAAGATCGATTTTTAGATTCCATTGATTCAATAATAAAACGTTCTTGCATAAATAGGTTTGCATGTATAGGAATCATTTGTTCAACCAAGGTACTATTTTTGAATATTTCTAATCATTAGATAGCTCCATCATTTTCATTGGTACTTTCTATATTATTGCCATCAGATGTATATCCAGCTTCTCTGCAATAAATTTTCTTGGCTTCCAAAAATGCTCTTTAGGCATATCTATTGCCACTAAAAAACATTAAATATGTTGCAAAGAATTTTCAATATTTATATGAAAAATATGTTTGCCATTGAGACACTGTCAGAAAAAGGTTTTTCCATTGAAATTGATAGATGCTACAACATTACAATACAAATAATCAAAAATGATGGTACACCCTGACAGCTAACAAATAACTGTTATTATTTGTTTGCTGGCAGGGTGTACCATAATTTTTGATTATTTGTATTGTGAAGCATATATAATTTTTGCAAATCTATTATATATATATATATATATATATATATATATATATATCAGGCCAAATGACAAATACGGACCCTGATTGATGCATAGATTTTGACGCTGTATTTCTGACTGAAAATTATGATATATAGCCACCTGAATTAGAGGCACTAAATTGATCCAGTCCTGTTCTGGAACAAGATGCGGATGAAGCATTAATGTATTTTCTTATTTTGAAAAAATATCTTTGAAAGTGATCGCATTGTGAGAACATTTTTTAAATAATGACTTCAAATTTCTGGATTTTTGTTATGAACGTTTATCAGTACTGTTGTTTTGCATTTTCCTAAATCTTTACCATTTTGCTTAGGATTCCAAATTTTATCTCCTGTTTGATGTGATACATAACCCAACCGTCTTCATTTACACTGCGTGCAGTCTGAAGCCATTTCACCATTTATTTCTGAACCAGCTGATAATGTTTGTTTTCCCACAGATTTCATACGAGGCAATGCTAAGTAAAATAGACTCCTGTGGAAATTACCTAGACCTGCTCCTTACCGATAGTGAAAATTTAAGAATGTCGAAGTCTCCATCTAATTCAAATTGATTGTTCTGGATACTACTTTTGTACAATTTAACCTAATAATCAATAGTTTCAAGAATGTATATAGTATGCATTATTTAATATAATTAGGTGCAATAGTGCAAAACAACAACAAGCTATCACAGTCAAATTCAAAGGATATTAGAATAGTTTACAGTCTTTTTAGTACCATTTTTACAAGCTGAATACTGTTTTAAAAGAAAATCAATGCTCTTCTTCACAAATACAACCGGACTATGATATTATCAAATTTGACTTGTATAAAATTATTCATATCATTTCTTACATTAATTTATATAGTTGAAATTTCTTTAGCAATAATAGGTGAGTAATAGAGATTTTTATGTGATCAATTAATTACATCATTAAAAAGTCCTTGAACATCTATAATGTGTAACAGAGGTGCTAAGTATTCCCTACAATTTGATTTTTTACTATATTGTCATAAACATAAAATGTTTGAAAGTTTGTTTCCTTGTGGAGGTATAAATGCTGTATCTATTGCTAAAATTTTTCTGAAAAGTATAAGAAGGCACCCTGTGTAACGTTATGATATCATTGTCATAAGCTAATGATATAATAGTTTTGTTTCCAGAATAAGCTTGAATAGCTCTATTGATAAAACTTTGAGAATTTACAGTCTTATAGTTTTACAGTTTGATGTGCCTTAGAATTGTGTAAAACCATAAAATAATGAGAGAGTGCGGTTTTACAGATTTGTGGTTGTTAAAACTTGATTTTAAAGTTGTATGAACATAAAAAATTGCGTAAAACTAAAATCATTGAGAAAATAGGAAAACTACGGTTTTATGTATTCACATTTTTTGCATTTCAAAATTTGACATTTTACATACTTTTCAAAATTTTCTCACAAAACTCTAAAAATTGCTGACCAAGCGAACACTTCCACATGTTTTACTAACGTAGATGAAAGGATATGATGCTTGGTTGTCAAAAGAGTCATATTTCTATGATTCATAACAAATTTATAAAAAAAAATTTGTTTTTACCAACCAAATACCAAACGTCTAAGACAAATTGCATCGAAATCAGAAGGTCATTGAGCAGAATCAGGAGCGGTTTCATCAGTCGAAAGACAAAGCAAAACAAAACATAAAGAAATTCCGAAAACGATTCTTTAAAATTACAATGTTTCAGATGATTTTCTTGGAAACACCGACGATTTTCCGAAGTCTAAACCCTGTCGCACGTGGACACAGATTTTTCAAGATGCTTTTTGCATATAATTATTTGGCAATTTTGCACACAGTTTATAATTTGATCAATTTTGCAGAAGTAATTCCTGATGTAGAAAACATAAGCTTTAAAATATTTGTTTCTTGTTGGTATGTTTTTGGCAGTGGAAAAATTATAAACTTGTCCCAGACATACACAGCATAGAAATTCTGCAGGAGGTCAGCCAAGACAAAGGCAAAGTGTAGGATGCAAATTTTTTGTTCCTTGATAAAAACAAATATGGTTCTTCTGGCATCCAAGCATCATATTCTGCTAGTAAAACATGTTAAGTATTCGCTTGGTCAGAAATAAAGCTTTGATGCTACTCCCTCGATATCAAGTATGCTCTGTTTCGAAAAATCATTATCATTGTCATTTTTATGACATCTTTCCATTTTTTCTCATTTAACTTCATCATCTCCCTTATCAATGCTGGGTGTTGGAATCTGTCGGAGGTCAGCAAGAAACTGCTTAGGATCAATCAAAGTCTGCTTGGGGTCCAGACCGCCCTATGTGCATGTATGCTTGTATCAATATTCATTTTGACCAAAATTACAATGTTATGCACGAGAGGTAATGTACTTTAAAGCACTATAGCTCAATAAACGGCACTTTTATTTTTTTGGCTCATAGAAGGTCATGTGGTTGTTATCTATGCAGACAAATTTTGGAATTCGGAATATTATGTGGTCATAATGGTTTTTTCACTTAAAAATTAAGAACTTCTTGTTGACCCAGAAGACAAGCAGAAATTCAAAGCAATACGAAAAGTATACCTTTAAATAAATTTGATGCAGACAAATCAAGATTCAAATTCAATAAATTCAAAGATTCAAAAATTAAATAAATTCAAAGATTCAAAAATTAAATAAAATTCAAAACAAATTAGGTACCGAAATTCTATAAATTTAGTTCTGATTCAATCAAATAGTCTAACTTCGTAGCATTAAATTCGATCTGTTGATGTTATTCACTAGGACAATTTTTGACTACATAGCAGATTTCCATATAAAAATGTTTCCTAACTTTTGTTGTTATATTTAGACACATATTTTCATTCAAGAAATACATCTTATATGCATCTTTTGCTTTTAACATAGTAAACATAAATTGCGGCTTTGAAATACGTAAAACCGAGACTGAGGATTCAAAAATTCCAAATCCGAGACCGGAAAACCTGAAAAAAATAAATCGGACTATCTCTAATCGCGATCAGGCCTAGACAATGTGAACCAAACTAACTGCTTTAGAACACCAAAAAAATCAGCTAGAAATCAACCATTGTTCGTAAATTCGAGCAAGACAGCAAAAATAATACCGATTTCGAGCTGAAAACAGGCAATCAAAATTCAGAAATCAGATAACTAACCAAAAATTTGTACAACTAGAAAAACCTGCCATTGCTCAGCACTAATTTTGATCAACATTATACCTGATTAAGGTTATTATACTCAAGGCCGTAGCCTGGAATATTTTATGGGGGCCAAGCAAAACAAACATCAGCCGCAAAGAAGTTCACAAATGATCTGGGGAAAAATAAAAACCTATTTGTATCACTGTCGGTCAAAATGTGCAAAATTTCGACAGGCAAATCTTTAAATTTGTTCGCTCTTCTGTTCATACAAAAAGTTTAAAAAAATTAATTCTTGTCATGAATATGGCACATGAATGTGGCGCAACATCTGACCTATCATTTAAAGAAAAATTCAAAAACATTTACTATAAATTGATACAACTGTACATAAAAATGTAACATAAACCACTCTTACACTTTTATGTAAATTTTTTCAACTTTGCGATGCTCATAACATCGTAACAAATGATTTTTTTTGTAAAATATTAGTTATCGTGATAATAAGCGTCAAAAACTGAAGAACATGTGAAAATTCAGGACAATCCCCTGATAATGGTGCTGGGTGATTCTTACAGACATTGACTATCAACAACGTAGCTATTGTTCACTAAAAGTTCAACACTTTCAAGAAATCTTTTACGCATTGATACTCGTTACGCTGATGCCATATCTACGGACATGGACACGCAACCGTCGGCTAAATGCATTTTCACGTTGAAATCCAAGCATTCCTTGACAAATTGTCTCAATGATTCTACATGAGCGTTCGATCCATCGGATCTCGTGGTGAAATATTCGTATACAAAGGTGAACATCGTGCGATCTCTACTCGAGGAAATAATATGCTCATTCAAAATATGAAATAATATGCTCATTCTATAATGAATAATATGCTCATTCTGGAATAATATGAAATAATTTGCTCATTCTGAAATAATATGCTCATTCTGTAAATCGACTTCAACGCGCTCTTATTAATATTCAATTCTTATGAAACAAAAGCATTATTTGTTTCTTAGTGGCTTGTCTTCAACAGAAATGAAGCCTTTCATCGAGCGGAAGTACCTCACAGCCCACTATGGTGGTTGAACAAAGTCTCGCCCAGCAAGCATGTGGAGTCCGCTAGCAGCGCCACCCTTTATGGTCCGAAACGGCCTGCAGTTACGCCAGGCTACGCAAGGGAGGATTACTTTCATCCATGGTGAAATGTTTCAAACAGAGAATGCTCGTAATCTCATAAAAAATTTGAAGCGTATTATGTTTATTTCAAATAAAGTTCCAGTTTCACAGTCGACTTTAATGGAATGCCTGTAAATTGAAAAAATGATCTGCAGACCGAAAAATTTTACTAAAAGCTTCTACTGAAGATTTTTTACTTGAAAATTTTGATCAATTTTAAGTTTCACGGAACGTATTGCCTTCTTACACGAAATAAAAACGAGGAAAAGTACCGTATTTGCTCCACAAGCATGTGAAACAGGCTGTTAATTTTTAAAGAAGGCATAGTTTTTCATCATAATCTATTTTAATTTCAAACAGTCATCGAGAAGAATGTCAATCTTCAGATTCACATACTAGTTTTCAATTTGCATTAAACTTCCAAATGTAAAATGTTCGTATCATTATGAATTAGAACAAAAAAACGAAATTATAGTCGGTTTTTTATAAAATGCTGCCAAATAGAAAAGTGACACAAATCAGTACTGTCGTCAATATCATTTACATGAAATTCTTTTTGTAAAATTTTCCACTCGAAAAATTGCCAAAGGTTAGGTCATTATGCTCACAAATTTCCAGTCCTACATATTATTTTGTTTGTCAGAAAACCGCAAAAATATGAAATACTACTTGCTTTCCACTTTCATTATTTGGAAGCATTTTAAGAAAAACAAACTATAGACATTTCACAAAAGAAGCTTCGGAACGCGTGCTGATTTCAGGGTATGGAAAAGTTTGTATGGGACACTCAGCATCATTGTCTATGTCTATCTCATCTATCTTTCATTCGCAGCGTAGCTATTCACCGAAGGTTCGTCACTTTCAAAAAATCTTTCACAAGTTTGTACTCGTTTCCCTGACGCCATGTCTTCGGTCACGCAACCGTCAGATAAATGCATTTTCAAGTCCAAATCCAAGCATTTTTCGACAAATCGCCTCAAAGGTTTTATATGGACGTTCGGTCCGTCGAAAATCGTGGTGAAATCTTCGTATACGTGGTGAGTATCGTCCGGTTCTGGTATACTGTTATCGACGGAGTTTTCAGCAAACTGTTGATCTGCAATCGTAAGAAGAAGTAATATGCATACATAAACATGAATGGTGAGGCGAAAATTTTTATATACATTCAGAAAATCAATGAAAAAAAATTAATTATCAATCTTTTCTGACAAATTTGGCATCCATCGATAAATCTCTTCGATATCTAGGATTCAAAAAGATCGATTAAACTTCAGTGGAGCTATTTTTTGCATACTAAGAACTTCGGCTGAAAGTTCATTCCAGATATTAATGTACCTGTTGGAAAAATCGTATAATCTACTATTTGTTTTAGCTTTACCTGTTTTGAGTTTGTAGTCATTTTTACAACGGGTGGACTCGAAATTACTGCTAATAAAGAAATCCGATTTTTGCTTTCATGGCGGTTTAGATGAAAGGTGTAGAGCGAAAAAGAGAAAAAAAAACCAAAAAATGACAATAATTATCTCGGTTGATGATGATTTTTTCTATTTTTTCCATTTTTCAACGTGTCGTTGCCCCGGCAGAACAACTTGATGTTATCATTTTTTATTAAAACTATGAATTCCACTCGAAGAGTCTAAAAAAGATGAAGAATCTGTATTAATTTTCAAGCCCAGGTTATTTATGTTTTTGTAATTTGAAGTTTCACTATGTGTAACACCATCGTTCGTATTTAAAATTTTAAAACGTAAATACAGAAAACTGCAGTGACTATACCATGTGAGATTCTTCAAAAACTGCTCACTATTTGGAATTCGATCATCGTAAAAATAAATAATGGGATGGAGAAAATTGCTCTCGTTGGCGGGATTATCCAAAACGGCTCGATTTCGTGAGAAATGATCGGCACCCGGTTCGGAAAATTTTTTTCCGTATTCCAATGTCAGCACGAATAATTTATTCTTATCTGGATCAAATTCGTGACCTGTATATTTGAGGATGTGCGGTAACAAATTGACTGGATATTCTTCCAAGTATGTGAAAGTTTTGTTCATTCTGAAAAACGTATCAAGTATTAATAGTACAATCACAAGATCGAAGCAGCACTCCATTTACTAATGCAGTTAATTACTGATCAACTGATCCTGTAAGGACTGCCACGCATAGAAGTTACGCCCATTTTACGGCCAGTTGATTTAAGAATGATGATGGCAGAGACTAGCTTCAGAGCAAGTTACAATGGTCGGAAAATTTTCTGACAGAACAAAAGGCTTTGATGAAAAACGCTCAGTTCATTTGCGTCGATTTGGATGCAAAAATCCTGAAAAATATACCAATGCCGGACTTATTTTAATTTGGAGAACATTTTTGTCGACTCGGAATGCAATTAAGTGTGAATATTGACCAATTTAGATGACTTGACTACATTATTGGAGGAAAATCAACAGTTTGACTGCTTGTCGCTTGTTGGAAAAAAGTTCACGTCCCCGGCTACAGTGATAATCTACCTATTCTTTTGACTCAAGAATTCGACTTCAATATGAATGGGTTAGTCTAGTCTAATACTCAAATCGTTGCATTAATATTTCTTTAATTAAACTAACACTTTACAATATTTATTCAGCTTTAAGTATTGATGTTTTCACTAATATCCTCATGAAACCATGAAGTCAGGAAGCTTTCATATAGTGCACTTAAAACTTCAGCGTACAGTAAACATACTTATCCACAATGGCTATGTCGCACAAGTGGCCAAACATTTGATACAATCCCGAAGCTTCATTAGCGCGGTTCAAAATGCTAGACACTAATTGATCGATTTTACGAATTTTCGACGGCCACATGATCCCGTGATTTCGATATTCTAATATTTTGTGCAATGCCCGAACTTAAATTTACATGAAACGATAGAAAAAATTATCACAGATAAGGATGCCAAAATAAAACTACGGCTAGTTAGGAACACAATTTAAAATAATTCAGAATTAAATTCACTGAATTTCCAAACCGATGACAACTCAGAAACTAAACACATTCCTAAACTTCTGATATTCATTATAGTTCGGAGCACAGTAAGTCGTTTTCTGTAAGTCTTGCACATGATTCACACTTTCGCCAACAGGAGACAACTGGACTAAAGTGTGGCATATAATTAGACATGCGAATTCAAAACCAAGTGATCCTAAAGTGTTACTGTCACCTGAATAACGAAATCCATGAATAAAACCACCAGCACTTTTCCTAAAATCAAGCGAATGAGATACAGTTCCCAGGAAGTACAATCCCGGATAATCAGCCGACTGATAATCGTGATTGATCAGAGGATATTTGTCGCTAATTTTTGTCTGATAAACCCGCTTTTTGATCGGTTTCCAATAATCTTTGACTTTCAATTTTGAATCACTGATCGGCGATTTTCTGAAAAATTGAATTTTTTCCCAAAATGTCTCCCAAAAATTGCATTTTCCGCTTCATCTACTGGCTAAAAATTGCTTTATCCCATTTGAAACCGGTGCACGCTATTATCCGATCGTAACCTTCCCTAGTAGGCACTCTTTCGGCGAAATTCCCCTTCCAAGAGCCATCGGTAGGAAGGATGTCCAATTTGTTAGACCCATCGGTTCGTTTTTTGATTTGTAGGTTGTTAATGTTCACTTCGAAAAATCCGTCCAAACTTTTTAGCATGTAAGAGTCGATGACTTCATTGTTGACGCCTCTGTAAGAAATCCATACTAAGCTGATCGGTGAAATGAAACGAATGGAATTCCCCAACGTTGAGATGCATAAAGAATATTTTTTTATTTCGAATATATCTCTCTCGTTCGTATCAGTTACAGGGTTGTCCTAAATCCAGATTGCTTATTATCCTCTTATCATCTGTAACATTCAGGGTTATACTATCGTACTCTTAAAAAGTGTATTTTGTACTATGCACAAATTTCCTCAGCCTTGTCTAGGCGATTATGGAAGAAAGTCAAAATGAAAATCATTATTTTCAAAGGAACTTCTTTTCATAGCTTCATTCTTTCAAGCGCTTCAAAAGTTAAAGCGCCAGTGATGCAATCCCAAAATAACTCAGTTATAGTTTTTAGCTTTTGCATCATATTCGGTCTTGTAAACGGCAGTGCCTAATTATTAGGGGAATGCTTGCTGTTTTACTCCACTTCTTCAGTCAAAAAATATTCTTACCAAATGAAAAAAAAATTATGACATTTTGCATGCCTATTGGCTTACATGGGAAAACACTAAAATGGCTTTCAAACTTGTGTTCATCTATACAGTAAACCGCACTCCTGCAGGTTCCCAAGCTGTACTCAATTCACATGGCCACCGTGACTTTTATATGCTCATCAACAGATCATACCTCCAATAATCAATGTTCCGCAATTTTTACATTGCAGATAAGAACGAATGCGAGTTTGGAGAACAGGTATGTACAGAAAATTGAACGAATATTAACACTGACTAGATATTGGGGCTCGCGATGCTCGCATTTTTAAAGAGATACATACATTTTAATGTATCCCATGTTATAACATATACCGTGTTATAACTTTTCTCATGTTATAATATATCCCATCTTAAAACATGATATCTTATAACATATCCCATGCCATAACATAGGACATCTTATACCACGTTATAGCATATCCCACATTATAACACGTTCCATGTTACAATCTATCTTATGTTATTACATATCGCATGTTACAGCATATCCTACATTATACCATGTAACATGTCAGTATGTTATAACATGTCGGAAAATGAAAAAAATTTTGTATGCTATAACATAGGACTATGTTATAACATATCAGTATGTCATTACATGTCAAAAAAAACAGAAATTTTTTTTGTATGTTATAACATGTCAGTATTTTATAACATGTCAGTATGTTATAACATGTCAATATGTTATAACATGTCAAGAAATGAAAAATTTTTTGTATGTAATAAATTAGGACTATGTTATAACATAGGACTACGTTATAACATGTCGAAAAATGAAAAAAATTGTATGTTATTACATAGGACCGTAAATATATTTTATGTACAGCATGTTTATGCATTGTACTATATGGTTCTGAGCCGCATATATTGGTTTAGAAAGGTATATCTTATTACATGCTTCTGGCCAAATTTAGAAATACCTCGCTTGATATTTAAACATTGTACAGTTTGATAACTGTAACACACCATTTTTAAGCTATTCATCTTTCCGACTGCATGGAATTTACTTAAAATATCGAATGGGAAAATAATGACAGTGCGGAACGAGCACGATTACCTGGAGCTCAGTCCGATAATAGAAAGCCTAGACTTCAAGACAAGAAACGATTACCTGATATCTCCAACATAATGAGTTTCCCAACTCAATTTGATCCTGCTCTTGGACGTGATGTGAACAAAATTAGTCGAACCGTATATCGAAGCAGCCATTTCCAGTCCACTATTACCATTGCCGATGATAAGCACTGATTGGCCTGTAAATTTTGGTGTCATGCTCTAAGACTGCTAATAAAATAGAATTCCAGCGGTGGGAGGAACTTTCCGCACAACAATTTGAATAAATGCATGTTCCTCGTGAGTTATGAGGGCTTTGGTGAACATTAGCTATTTCCCAAAATCTACCTTCATAGTCTTCAGGCTTAACGGAAACTGTGTCATAATTTTCGATAAACTGCGAATCGCCGAAGCCCTTCGGTCGATTTGGCACGGATAAACCAGTGGCAACGAACAAGCTTCTGAACAACAAGTAGTCTAATCACAAAGATTCAGCGTACTATGACAGGTCAGTTGGGAGGAATAAAAAAATGAAGACTACTAAAAATCTTTAAGTACTGTTGCTCAAGATGAAACAATCGACTTACGATTTCACTTTGTTTGGACGCAGTAAATGCTGATTGTCATCAGTAAATTCTTGTTAATTTTCTAGTTCAATTTGTTTGATTCATTCGATACTTTGATTCATTACGAGAAAAAAATTTTTAACTCAATTCTGCCATCAAAGTATTCAATTCATTAAGTAGTTGTATGGTCCTGTAGAGTAGGTACAGAAAAGATGCCCTTGTAAAAAACATATACATGAAAGTTTGTCGCCTTAACTGTGTGAGGCGATACAGGGGATGTAGAAAGTATAGCCAACGACTGAAATTTGTATAACATGCAGGCGATACAGAGGGGGTGTACAAAATATGGTTGACGATGTAATACGATCCAAATTTCGTTAAGCATGCACGGCGATACGGGGGGGGGGGTGTAGAAAGTATTCCCAAAGCTTCAACCCATAGAATTCGACTTCTAGAAAGTAAGCCCAAAAGTTCAACCCGTGAAATTCTACTTGCATGTAGAAAATACGCCCAAAGGTTCAATGTGTAAAATTCGACTTCGATGTAGAAAGTTCACCAGAAGCTGCAAGTAAAATTCGACCTAAATATTCCTCAACTGATTCGGACGTTAAAGTTTATGATGCAATGTCAATATCGAAAAAAGTTAAAAAAAACTCCTGAAGGTCGTGGAATCTAATAATCTAACGGTCTCACTCATTTTTTACAACAAAATTTTATTTCGGAAGACATTTTTTACGTACTCGGGACACGTTTTTCAATGATTCGCTATGCTTAAGCATGTAACGACCCGATTTTGTGAAGCACTTTACTTTAACCAATTGGATGTTACAGCGGAAATGGCTATAACAGAGCGGGGGAACGGGAATACAGGCGATACACGAATGATAATAATCGACAGCTGCTTTGAGACGTCGACAACGCGGCGAGCTACAACAATGGCTTAACTGCTTCCGAAAAAGGGACGCTCGCTCACACTATAAAAACGCTTGCAAATAAACAGGGCGCGGGGATCGAAACGGAGAATTACGACAATAATAACAAAATCACGATTTGCTTCTCTTTAAATACAACGTTTTTGGCCACTCCCTGGGCGTCCTGGGAGGTCATGCTTCTGTCCATCTTCTTCCGCCAATCTTCGCTTCCTGCTTTACTATTCATGCTTATTTAGTCACGCCCTTTAACGCTTTTCTAGTACGGCATGCTTTTCATGTCTTGCTTGCTTCCTACGGTGGGCTTAGCCACACCTCTGTGCTTCTGTTCATGCTTCCTGTATCTGTTTCTCTGAATACGCATGTTTTGTGGGGCCGTTGCTACCGTTGCACTTGAGACTACTGTCTGGCAGGGCTTTTACTTATTTTACTGTGTGCAGGTGTTGTTTACAATTTTTATGGGGGATTACGGTAGCCGTGGAATGTGTGGTTTAGTGTAGGTTCTAGGGGACCAGCTGCCGTTTGTGGAATGTTTGGGTGTGAATCCCAGACACCCTTGAGACGATAAAATAGGAAAATGAAATAATATTTAATAAATGTCTATCACATACAGTATGCTATATATTTACAGTACTGCGTTAGCAGGTACGTTACAAGCATTGTTTTCTGGGCACGTTTTTTATTGTTTCGGGACGCAATTTTGTATGCCTTTTGTAAAAAATGTGCCTCGAAACAGTAAAAAACATGCCCTGAAAACAATGCTTAAGCATAGGGAATCATTGAAAAACATGTCCCGAGTATGTAAAAATTGCATCCCAAACCAAAATTTTTTGTAAAAAATCGAGTAAAACTCTTAGATTGTTAGATTTCAAGAGTTCCACTAAAATTAAGATTTCAAGAGTAGGATCTAACAATCTAACAGTTTCACTCATAGAATATGTACAGAACCATTAGATTTTACTAAAATTTGAAATTTTTTGAAAAATCGATACTACAGCTGTTGACTATAGTCTGTCTGATAACAAATATCGCGTCCTGAATAAATGAAAAACATTCCCTACAATGGTTAAGCATTGGGAATCATCAAAAAATAATGTCCAAATATGTAAAAATAATGTCCTGAACAAAAATTTTTTCTAAAAATTGAGTGCATATACCTGGCTACCTGAGTGCAGTTCCTGGGAGATCCAATCTGGTCCTAACCCTGATGCTAACCCGGCGAGAGAACTCAGAGAGACAGACTGAACACAGTACCTAGCTAAAGACGTTAAACAAAGTAAGATTATTATTGGAGAAAACAACAAACAGTAAACACAATTAGAGAACAAATATGAATGTGCCGGAAACACCTAACACTCCTTCCTAGGCCTGCACTAAGAGTAGCAGGTGACTAGGGTGACTCATGCAAGCCCTACTCCAACTTTTCCCTGAGGGAAACGCACCACTGAAATCTACCAAAAAATAAGAGACTGAGGATCCTGCCTCTTTAACAAAACACTCACTGTCCTCCAAGGGTTCGACGACCAAACTTTTCCTGTCAGCGTGGAACGTCACCACATGAATATGCAAATTATCACAATAAAAATACAAAAAAACAAACACGTTTTTCGGCGGTCCATCGCTGCGTCACCTTTCACTCAAGAATAATTGATGAACAATGAATAAATCACGACGCACATTGTCAAACGTTGACAACAATTGTCTATGCAAAAACAACACCATCCATTTATTTTTGATCCAAAATAGTGTGACACAAACCGTTTTGGAAGTTTTGTTTACTTAATAAAAAGTGAACCTGCTTTAGCAACAAAGAACTCTAGTAAATGAAAAGAATAATAATTAGAGGACCAATGGTCAGAGGAATTGACCCTCTGACACTAATAGGTTTTAAAAGTTCGAGCATACAATCTAACAAACTTAAATTGTGGAAAAGTTTTGAAAAACAAGTACAACTATTAGCATTTAAAAAATCCAATTTTGTTATACATAATGAAAAGTAGTATGAAAATTTGTGTCATGCATTCTTGGTAATTTCTGTACGAAAAAAATTTAACATGTAACATTCTGATCAAGTACAGTATAATCCCGTGCAAACAATATTTCGATTGGGTAGCAGATCCGCTACCTACTGCACATCCTCTACCTAGTGCACATCCGCTACCTAGTGCACGACCGCTACCTAGTGCACATCTGCTACCATAGTCAGATCCGCTACTAGACAGCAAAAAATGTGAAAAAGGTTTTTCTGTTGTTTTCATAAGGGTTTTCCGAAGACAAAAGAATGAAAGAAAATGGAATATGGTAGGCGTTCTGCGTGGTAAAAAATATTTTGTTTGCCACTTTTATGGAACCGCAAGAATGGTTAAAAACGTAATACTACAGGGAGTCTACCTAAAAATAAGTCACTAATGAGTAAAGATACGTAATAAAATCATAAAAATGTCCACGCAGCCAAATTCTAATGTGTGAAAAATTCTTATTTACATAACAAAGTGACCACACAAGCACCTCGTGTGACAGAACAATCAGTCTGGACGGACGTTTTTCATTCTTTACCCGTACCAATCCGGGTGATGAAAATATCGTTTTTGCTTTGTTTTTTAATTTTTTTCAAATACTTTTTTAAATTATTTTCAAATATTTTATCATCATTTTGAGTTCAAAATTTGAAAAAAAATGTCGTTGAATATAGCTCCCGAGTAGACCAAGGACTAAATATTTTCAGCAAACTTGGATCCATAGCAATTATCCCATTTCTATCGAAAATTATTGGGTTAACCCCGGGTTTAGAACAACAAACCACTGCATCTCACTGGGGTTCGTGGCACGCATTTGGCAGAACACAATTTCTTGCATTTACTTCTGAAAATACGGGGAAAACTGAAAATTTTGAATTGCATCGGTTGCAACCGCATATTTCCCAATTTTTAACGAATGAAATTTCAAATTTTTACGAAACATGCGCCATCTAATTGGTAAAAAAAATTAAATGATGCTAGTAATTTGTAAATGTATACTGTACATTCTTCCATAATGAAATCCTGCCTAGGTCATTCAACGCAAAAAGTAAACGTAACGTGTTACTTATATACCTCAGCAGAAAGTAGCGGATGTGCTCCAGGTAGCGGGTCTGACTATGGTAGCGGAAGTGCACTAGGTAGCGGTTGTGCACTAGGTAGCGGATGTGCACTAGGTAGCGGATCTGGCACCGACCCAATATTTCATAGTATATAGACTTTTTCGAGATTTTATGCATATAGCAAACCGTTTTCAGACCATAATGGTGAGTAGAATCAAACATTTTTACTTGCTAAAATTTTGCAAAACTTTTTATAACTATTGGATTTAAAAAAAAATAAACTTTATTGAAAAATTATGAAAACGTCAGAGGCTCATAGGATCTAACAGTTTTACTCGATTCTTACATATTTGGGGTACCTTTGCTGATTCCGATGAAAAACGCATCCTCAAAGCAATGTTTTAAACATAGGAAATCATCGAAAATGTAAAGAAATGTAAAAATCGAGTGAAACCATCAGATTTTAAGAGTTGCGCTAAAAATTAAGATTCTAAAAGTAGAATTTAATGATCTAACAGTTCTACTCGCAAAAATTGTACAAAAATGTTATGAAAAATGTAAATTTTTTTAAAAAATCGATACCGTCTGAATGGTGTGTCAGCTGTTGACTATAGTCAATAAAATGACCAGTTTGTCTAGCATTCTTTAAAAAACCTTTTAAAATCCTGAGGGTCATATGATTTAATGGTTTACATAATATGATACTGCCCAGCATGTCTGGTAATTTGATACCATCAAGTATGTCAGTTATTGACCATCTAGTCTACAATAATTCATTTTGATAGTTTTATGCTTTGTCGAGACGTTGGTTTGTTTTGCTTGTTCTTGACAAGTCTAATGCTTAAATTTTGTATAAAAAATAAAACCATCAGGTTTTAAAAAGTTCCATCTAGCATAGGATCTAATGATCTAGCGAGTAAACCCGTTAGATCGTTAGATTGTAAGGATCTGAGTGTAAGATTTAATGATCTAACAATTTCACTCACGGTAAACCCCTTAGATTTTAAGGATCCGAGGGTTATATCTAACAGCTTAACTGTGAGTAAAACCATTAAATCGTTAGATTTTAAGGATCCCAGCATAGAATTTAATGATCTTATTTAATGATAATGGTTTTACTCAACCTAAAACCGTTATATTGTAAGGATCTGAGCTTGAGATCTAATGATCTAATGTTTTGACTCACAAAAAAATTGGTCAGACCCTTGAAATTTAGAGGTTTTACTAGTGTTAAAGAATGCCAACAGGGTCATACGAACTAACGATCTAACGGTTTTACTCGTTTTTAACAAAAAAATTTTGTTTGCGACCCGTTAGATCGTTGGATTACATGATCCTCAGGTGTTTTTTAAATTTTTTCGATAGAGACACTGCATCATCAACTTTAATGTCCGAGTCAGTCGGGGAACATTTAGGTCGAATTTTACCCATTGCAACTTCAGGCGTACTTCCTACGCGGAAGTAGAATTTTACTCGTTGAAGCTTTGGGCGTACTTTCTACATGGAAGTAGAATGCTACAGGTTGAAGCTTCGTGCGTACTTTCTACATGAAAGTAGAATTTTACGTGTTGAAGCTTCAGGCGTACTTTCAACCCCCCAATTTCGATGGTATTACATCGTCGACCATACTTTCTACACCCCCTCTATCGCCCAGCACATTATACAAATTTGAGTTGTCGTCTATACCTTCTACACCGCCTGTATCGCCCTGCACAGTTAAGGCGGCAAACTTTCATGTATATATTTTGTACAGGGGTATTCTTTGTGTACCCACTGTACTGGCTAGTATAACTACTTCATTATCGCTTCATTTTCATTTTCCTCTTCATTTTCATTTTTTCATTTTCCATCGAATACTTTCCAATATTCTGGTCAAAACCAACTACCATATTGATGTGAAAACTGATCCGCTTCAGCATTATTTTGTATCTTTTGGATTTGTAATCTCCGTCAATAAAATCCTTTGACTAGGCTGGTTCTGAGTCAAACAAACAAAGGTCTATCTTTTCCAAATGAGTCTCTCAAAACAACATGTTCTTGTTTTTTTGCGTGGTTACCTTTTTTCTCGAGTTGACTTCATCATTTATCGAAACAACACGATACAATTTTTTTTGGCCTACGATGCAGGCTTTCTATCTGCTAACGGATTTTAGGGGATTATTGTGCATTCCGAAGCTCATTTAAAAATAAACGGACTATAGCAACTGTCAAATGCAAATAAAATTTTTAAGAACCCACATTATGGAAACTATAAGCCGTTTTCGAGAAAACCTTTTAATAGTTGAAAAAGTTGATTTAGAAAAATGATGTCTAAATCTGGCACGTATTAATGAACGATTCTTATTTTTTAAATACTCAAGTGAGAAATATGAAAGCTACAAAATCTTGAATTATAGACCATCTAAACGGTAAAAGAGACCAAAATCGTTACTTGATAGGTCAGCAAAGCAAAGTTTATTTTTTCGGAGTTTTGAAAGCTGCTCGTAACTTTTTACGAGATTAACAAGTCCGGCACCACAAATGTTTCTGCACCGTAAAGCTCCTTTTATTTAAAAAAATTAATGACTGGAAAAATACGCTTCCTGCTTCTCTCAACTTAACTGCATTGATAAGTGCCGAAGTCTCTATAAAGCTAATTTAGAATGGCTAACTTACCTACAACATATAGACCTTTCCATTTGATCTTTCATGGTGAATCGGCAACGTTCGTTGGCTACATTTTTATTGTAGGCAATATCGCTGATTTTCGTATTAAATTTGACCTTCAACTTGAATTTTTCGCTAAAATCTTTGAGGTATTTCAGTAAACAATCAGCTTGAGGAAAATACTCCTAAAAAATTTGAGTTAGACACCGCTATTCGTAACACAACTTTCAATCGATTTTATGAATACAATTTTGGCTATTTGCAGAATTATTGAGTTCATGAGTAGGCTAAATCATGACCTCGAATCAATCACGAAAATAGTTTTTGCGGTTTTTCTTACTTTGGAGTAATTAGTGAAGAGAATGCTAAAGTCGTCTGTCAATAATGAATTCCAATCGTGACGTAAGTTGAATTCGCGATTCTTTCTACCAGTGTAGCGTTTATTTATGCTAATTAGTTTCCTGTGTCGCGGATATTTCTCGAAAAAACTGCCTGTAATACATTCACATTTATACCGTATTTTTACCATATCGTGCTTTTCACGTAGATTATGTTTGTACTTGATGAATAATTGAAACAGAGTTACCTATAAAATGCGTCTAAACTAAAAAGTGACAAAAGTAAATGCTGTCCTCAAAATCGTTTCTTGTGACGCTAACGTAAAATTTTTTCCGGAAAAATTGTTTATGATTAGTTGAGTTACCTCGCAAACGTGGTGCTCCATAAGACGAGAATTTCAGCAGAAAATTTTGAAAGTATGGAAAAGAACTTCTTCTATACAATTGAAGTTTTTTGGAAGCATTGAGAAACAGCGGAGTGTGCTCAGCAAGAGTTGATTTCCTTAAATATTCGGTATCATGTGGTGAGCTGCGTTTGAAAATCATATGAAACCAAGTGAATTAACTATATGCAGGATGTTGTAAAACAAGTCGGTTGAGAAGTTCCATTACAGTAACTATAGTTTGTTTTTCTTCAAGTACTTGTAATAAACGAAAATGGAAAGCAAGTATTATTTTATATTTTTAGGATTTTTTCGATAAACCAAACGATAAGAGGTTATTATAAATCTCAAATTTTATGAATCAGAAAAGCAGAAATCACATTTTTGTCTTTGCAATTAGAGAAGCTTCAAAATGCGTTAAAATTTCAGGACACAATCAATTTTGCATGATTGACATAAAAATCTTAATATAACTTTTTCGAGTCAAACTGTAATTAAGAAGCTTGACGTCCAGTATTGTGCGTAGTAGATGGATGCAACACCCTATAGTCTGTTTTTCTTGAAATGCTTCTAAATAATGAAAGTGGAAAGCAAGTAGTATTTCAGATTTTCACGCTTTGCTGATAATCAATGCATCGTATTGGAATGAAAATTTGTGAGCATAATGACCTAACCCGTAGGGATTTTTCGAGCAAAAAATTTTACAGTAAGAACTCTATGTATACGATTTTGACGACAGTACTGATCTGTGTCACTTTTGTATTTGGAAGCATTTTATAAAAAACAGACTATAGTCTGGTGGAATATTGACATTATCCAAAAGTTTGAAGTAACATATAGAGCAAATAATTGTACAAGTCCTGTCGATCCTCGTAAAAATGTGGATTTAAAACGTGTACGTATTACCGGCCCATAGACTTCATGTTTTACAGAAAAAGAAAAAGTTTGCTGGAACATGGAAGGCAAGATTTTGGTTTTCATACAAATGTTATTTCTGGTCTTACCTGGCACAGAATTTCGTTCAAAAATTACATAATCTCGACCCATTTTCTCCAAGAAATAGCCCATCTGAAGTCCCGAAGGTCCGGCACCAACGACGCAATATTCGTGGCTTAGATCCGGGACAAAGTTATCATATTGACTAGAAAAATAAACGCCAAAGATCCAAAAATTCACGACGCCAATAAACCAATGGTCCATGCCTTTTTTGACCTGACATACAGTGGGGAAATAGATCTTTTACAAATTACGAGTCAGATCGAAGATGGTACGGTAAACCAGTTCCGTACAAGAATATTTTTTGTCGAAAAAAGACTGAGATGACGTGAACTTTCGCCCATGCAGGTTTCTTATCAGTTGTCAAAAATTAAATGGCAGGTTTAGATAAGAATGCTTAAATGTTACACGGAAAATCTGAGCTGCTTACTAACGTAAGCATAAAAAAATGTTGATAAACTATAAACAAGGAAAATAAGAACAATGAAAGTTAACTATAAAATAAGCAAATAAATCGAAACATAGACGGTCACAATGTTTCGAAACACTAATTCGATGTTCGATGAATATGAACAATCTAGTGGGTCTCATTCCTGAACAGCGAAACTCATATGGGCGATTCAAAAGAGTGGCTCTCAAAAGATCGAAATCGACTGAGGGCGATTCTCAGAAGGGTGTATGTAAATGAGCAAGATTGAAATTGCCGCATTTCAATGCATCAATACGCTAGAAAGGAATGAGAAAAAAATATTTTCCACATATAATGCAATTGTTTCGAAAATTAGACATGGAGCTCATATTTAGTGAAATTGAGTTCTGCCAACAACTAGCCAATTTTTTAGATCAAGAATTAAAAATTTAAATTATCGATCAAAACAGTTGGCAGCCTTTCTGTAGATTTAACACACTAGCAGTATATGAATTTTGAATATTTTCTATAGGCAACCAGGAGACATCGTGATCTATCGACTGCATGGAGAAATTTTCGGTCGTTTTTAGCTTTCACATTAGTGTAGTCATTCTTGTGGAAAAATAGCTTTTTCAACCTTTTTACCATTTCATTTTTGACATTTTAAAACTCTTTAAAAGTGTGAAATGCAAAATACAGAAAACAATCTATACCACATTATAAAGCATTGTAATGCGCATCTAATGAATGGTCAATGATGAAGTTACTTCACGCCTAAGCATAAATCTCAAGTCTCTTAAATAGACAGAAAAATTCTAAAAAATGCAAAACCAAACTTTGTAGTTCTGTAGCTGTGCGAATTATATTTTTTATGCAATATGAGAATGACTAACTTTAATATTCAATACACGAAAGTTATCCTGATGCCACATTTGTAAAATTTATCTAGCTGTGATTCTTGTACAATGGAGGTCGCAAATCAGAAAACGCAATCATAAGATGGTGTTCAAACTCTAAGAGGCGCGACCCCCTTGCAGTACATGAATTTTTGTAATTTTTTGTCGGCATGTAGAAGACATCGTGAATATCTATGGTAAGGGGAAATTTTTGGTGCTTCTGAGCTTTAGCAGTAGATATGGTAATTTTTGTAGGAAAATGGCAATTTTTGCTCTAAAAATTTGATGTTTTGCGCTCCGCTGTATTATTGATACACTTATAAATCCTACAGTAAACTGTAGGCCATTCATTCACATAATATCATGTAAGCTTACAGAATACGATGTCTGACGCACCTAAACCTGCAAAAGTTTAAATAAGTGTATATATCAAAAATTGGAAAAATCAAAAATTTTCAACTGTTGTCCCACTGTCGCTATGCTAGTTTAGATTTTTAGACAAAATGAATGTTTTTTTGTTGCTAACGCATCAAGTTATATCGAATAAGTGATTCTCAGGTGGGGTTAATTTTTTACTTATGACAACAAACTGAATTTTACCAAAAATCGTGTCTGAAAACGTCCTGCTAGACGAATAAAACGAAAAGATGTGGGTCGAATAGCTGGAATTCACGAAAGTTGTGCAACAGGGTGTCTCGGAAGAGATGCAAAAAATTCCTCTCGTCAATAATTTTTATTTCAAAATATCGAAGCTGCTAGTTTAATTTCGCAAAATAAATGCCTACTGCCTGACCGGCTTATGTAATAACATGTGAGAAAGTTCACATAAGTTGAAGGCACCATTTTTCATCCCAGGTGATGTCGGCCAGATTAAAATAAAGTAAATAATAGTCGAGTGTAGTGCCTTTTCCATAAAGCAAAGGGTATCGGAAAAAACGCTTGCCGTTTTCATGTTTGTGGGTTTAAACAATACTCGATTTTTGAAATTAATGAAAATTCCCAAAAAGTTTGAGATCTCATTTGCACAATATCGTTCAGCAACGATGAAATTTCAGTTCAATTTGCATACCGAACACGGTATGCAAATTGAACTGAAATTTTAACACAATTTTTTTTTAAGCAAGTGCCTTCGGAAACGTAGAAAAAATTCTGTGGCATAGTCGTATTATGTGAAGGTGCTCGGAAAGGGTTACAAATGGCTTTTGGCCCTTTTCCACCTCTTTTTTGACACTTTGAAATAGTGTGAAAAGTGTAAAGTACGAGATAAGAAAAATAGTTTCATACCAAATCACAGAGAATGGTCTGCAGCATATGATAAATGTTTTACTAAAGAGATATGTCTTTTCAGCGCTTTGATCACGTACACATATCATAAGATGTTTTGAAAAATCTCAAAGCTTGAAACATTGTACCTCTGGGCGAATTTTGACTTTCATCATAGCTGAAGCAATAGCGTCAACCTATGATAAACTTGGACCCCAAGGTTGATGTCCCCTCTTAGAGCAAAACGGTAAGTGCTAGAACGTTGGGGTTTGTTTCGAAATTTTGGGCATTGGAGCAAACTATGGGATGCCTTATATCATTTCGCCTCCATCGGCATGTGGTGCTCGGTGTCAATTACATGCAAAAAACGTATTTTTTAAGGTCCCCCAGTTCCACCAGGCCCCACAGTGGGCGTGCCATATCCAAGCTCCATACTCCGGCCTAAGTAACTTGAGGTTGCATCTCAAATGAGTTTTTTCATTTTTTAAAATATGGCCTCAATTCAATTATACCGTGGTCCAAAGTCCCGAGAACCGCGGGCAATTGCTTCAAAAAAATATTTGTTTGCAGTAATGCTCCACGGTGCCAGAATTTTTTGCAATTTCAATCGAAGCGATGGTGTAATTGGGATTTTCGGGGTGCAATAGTTTTCGATCATGATAAATTCAATGGACGCGGTTACTTTACACAAAAAAAAATAGCCATGAATGTAAACAAATGTATTTCCAGGATTTTTAGGTGGAAGAAACTTCTGACCATGGGGAATTCAATGGACACAGTCACTTTACACAAAAAATGTTCTGAGTGAAAACAAAGGTATTTCTGTGATTTTTGGGTTGAACGGTTTTTGATCATGGGGAATTTCACAACATGTTTTAAGTGCTATGCAGTTTACACATCTTTTGCTTTTACGGAAAGTGAGAATTTGTAGCTTTAGATTGTTTTTTATTGTTTCTTTGATGTGGAAAATGGCCAAATTTCAAACATCGATGTGCTTCAATGAAAGTTTTCATGCATGGTTAACGCCCACTAAAAGGGGGTGGAATAGTTTATTTGGAAAATGCCCCGATAGGGCAGAAAAAAGAAAATATACTTGCTTGGATAGTTGCCAAGCCAGAAAAAGAAGTGGACTAGGTTTTTGGAAACTGGTGTGAGTTGAAAAATTCAATTTTCTAATATTGGATTTTCATTCTTCCTAATTAAAAATTTTCTATATCGGTGAAAAAGTATATTTTGCAGCTGAGCGCATCAACACATCTTCTAACCATACATGTGCAACTCCAAAATTATGAGTGTTGTAGTGTGAAATCTGACACACTCGTGTCAGTTTCAGAAGATGCCTGCTAGTACAACACGTCCAACCATGCTCGACCTGGCCCAACATGATGGTTACTGTAGAACTCGATTCTGTGATTTAGTTAGTAGAATTGTGGCCGGTCCCATCTTTTATATTATAATTATTATTTTCGCCTGTACATCAGTCGCCTTATTTTTATAATAGTAAGTTGTCTCGTTCTTGGAAGGGGCGATTTAGAGGTAAGTTTTATAAATAAATGTTTACTTGGAAAATCGTCGTATTTGTGTTCTAAAGTGTGTTACCTAGTCTGGCTAATCTTAGTCAGGCTTCTCTTGAGCAGGTAAGATTTCTGTTCTTGACTTCTCACCCCTGACCGAGGAGTCATTCCAAAATTTTAGACAGGCGCAGGGAAGCACTGGCATTAAGGTCGAATCCTGGCTATCTCTGTTGTGTGGGTCAGTAGGTTTATCCTCTACTGGCGGCCCACACATATTATGATGTGGTTGTTGAGGTATCCATTACGATGGCCGATTAACATAATTTATTTGTATATACAAAGGATGGTAAATAAAGACGGAAAAGAGACAAATGAATAGTTGGCCAAAGACCCAACTATTTATACACGAAAAAGACGCACATATAAAATTTACATAGCCCGTGGTGGGCCAAAAATAACACACGATAATATGTGGGCAAAATTTTCCTGCCCAAAAACTATATGCACGTTCACCAACATGATGTGCACATGTAAACACATCACTGCTCCCTTCTTGAAATGTCTTCAACCGGGCGAAAATCGTCGGGGAGCATGGTGGCTGGTTGAACATGTCAAGTGTCATAATTCGGGATTTGGTTTGGTATTATCATCGGCCGGAATGTTCAATACCATCGGCGAATAATATTTTGGCATGTGTCGCGCATTCCAGATGTTGCCATTGGAAAGTTTGAAAACATAATTGCTGATAAGGTCGATGACTTTGATAACATCCAAGTAAGGCCACTTCCCCTTCTTTATAACGCTGGCTGGTCATCGGACGCAGACTTTATCCCCAATATTGAACAATGGATTTGGATGACAAGGTATCTGTTGCTTCAGTTGATGTTTTTCCTCAAAGCGAACGTTTTGTCTCGCCTTTTTTAGTTGTGGCCTGGCAGGCTCACTGATGCTTTGACATGGCTCAAAGGGTAGGTGGGCGCATTGATTGAACATTATTTCTGTCGGTAACAATGTTTCGGGATTTGGACGTTCCGCACAGAATCGAGCCAATAGTTCAGTTATCCCTGCAGCAAAAGGTGTATTTGAGGTAGCCATTGCCTGCACATGGAATTTTAGCGATCGATTGAACACTTCGACTTTGCCATTTGACTGTGGGTGGTAAACGGGTGTCACATGATGCTGTATGTCGCGCTTTGAGAGGAATTCAGTGAATGCATCCAATCCATATTCGGGCCCATTGTCTGAAACAAGAATGGCGAGATTACCATATTGAGCAAAGGGTTCAGTTAAGAATTCGATCGTCCTTTCAGCGGTGTGGTCAGGGCACAATTGAACTTGGGGGAAACCGGAGAGGTAATCGATGACAACAATTGCAAATTGATTTTGATATGGTGCCATTGCAAATGGTCCAGTGACGTCAATTGCAATTTTCTCCCAGGGGCTTTCGGTAGCGGCAATGAATCGGTTGGAATCGTCAATCCTGGGTTCGACTTTGCAGAATCTTGGCAACCTTGACAATGGCGGATTGTCTCTTCAATGTTGGCGGAAATACTGGGCCACGAATACGTTTCACGTAACTTGATTTTGGCTCTGATGATGCTGGGATGTCCTTCGTGCGCTTTGTTCATCTGTTGCCTGCGTAACTTTGATGGCATGACAATTGGATCAGCTTTGAGCAGTAATCCTTGATCAACTGCTAAATTGTCTCAAACAATGTAATATGAAGTGAGGTATCCATCCTGGCCATGGTTGGCCTTCCAACCACATTTGTTGACCAATTTGATCACGAGGCACAAGACATTGTCCTTGGAGGTAGCTGTTCGAAATTTCATGAGTGAGAAGTTTTCTGCAAAGATTGAATTGACTTTTGTAGGCGGTGGTTGCAGCAACCGTGAAAGCATGTCGGGGATGACATTGTCTGACCCAGGCTTGTGTTGAATATCACAGTGGAACTCAGCTAGTTGGGCATGCCATCATCGATCAAATTTGTGGGCTTTGCATCCACTACTGGATTGTGCCAATATTGGAACAAGGTCTTGGTGATCAGTGATCAGCATAAACTTTCGGCCTAGCAAAAAGTTAGAAAAATGTTCACAGGCCCAAACACAACCTAGAGCTTCGTGTTTGTTTGTGGCGTAAACTGGTTCCTGGTGGGTAAGCATTTTGCTGGCGAATGCAATCAGCACTAATTGTCCTCAAGCTATCTGTGACAAGCAGGCACCGAGACCAATGTTGGATGCATCGGTGGCTAAAATAGTCGGACAATCAGGATCAAATATTGGGAGTTGTAAATCGTTCGTTAGCAGCAATTTCAACTTGTTAAATGGGGTTGTACATTCATCACTCCATTCAAACTTGATTTTCTCAGACGTACGGTCAATTGCTGGAGCGGCTCCGCATGGTCGGGAAGATGTGGCCAAAATTCGTGGAGCCAGCTGATGGATCCCAGGAAACTGCGGATGTCTATGATTGACTGTGGGATCCGCACGTTTGGGATCGCATCGAGGCTCTTTGGGTCGGGCTTGATGCCGGTACTCGATATCAGATGTCTTAGGAATGGAACATTGGTGATGGCGAATTGACATTTTGCAACATTGAGACGAAAATCTTTGTCACTGAGGCATTGCAGCAGGGCTCGTACTCGTCCATTGAGTTGGGTGGCCATGGAACTGAACACCAATATGTTGTTGAGGTAGCTAAAACACCCTTCACATCCCTCAAGTGTTTGCAAGACAAGGGGCTGGAATACAGATGCGGCATCCATCAATCCCATTGGCAAGCGTTTGTACTGGAACAAATCATATGGCTTAATTGTCGATGTAAGCGGACAAGACTCCGGCGCCAATACGATGTGGAAATACCCCTTTGACAAGTCGAGCTTGGTGAACATCCTGGGTCCTTGCAACTGCATGTACAAATTGTTGATTCGTGGCAGTGGATGGTGTTCTGGAACAACAAAGTTATTAGGAGGCGAGAAATCGGTCGTAATTCGAATTCTGCCATCAGGCTTCGGAACTGTAACAAGGTTGAGGGCCCATGCGCTGGACGTTGTAACTTGTTCCCAAATGTCGTGGGTGATCATTTGTTCGACCTCTTTCTCAACTGCTGCATGGCGAGCGATCAGAATTTGTCTGACTGGTCGAGCTATGGGAATGGCATCGTCTGTAAGCGTAATGCAATGCTTAAAGTCCGGAAACTTTTCATGCCCTTGGCCATGAGTTTCACGAAGTCCCAGGTAATATTGCTGAGGTATCTGTGACTTGCCGCAGGCATACTTTGCACTGGCTGGACTGCAGCAGCTGGTGGTGTTGAATCAATGGGTTGGACAAAGTTGCTTTGTCATGTGGCTCCATCAATGACCAATTGTAGCGCCTCGATTAAATCGGTACCCCAGGTTGCAATTTTGATTGTATCAAGAACAAGTAGAGTTACCTTCACTCGGCAACTATTGTATTCGATTGTCACAGTAAACTGTCCTCTTAGACCAGCAATTTTCGTATTATTAAAGCTAAATAATCGAGCGTTCGATTTGCTGAGTGGCCTTCCAATCCATTTCGTGTAAAGCAAGTGTGGTAACAATGTGGCTTTGGCTCCCGAATCAACAATACTGCTGGCCTAACAGTCTTTTCAATTCAGATGGATAACACGGAATGTACATTTGTAGGAGGCAGCGGCATTCTTCATAACACTTCATAAGTGGATCTTCTTGATGGCTTTTCCCTCATGACTTGATCGAGTTGACTTGCCTTGACATCACTGGCAATACTTTGCAAAATTTCCTGTGCTACCACAATCGTAACATTTGCTGTTCTTTGCTTTGCAATTGGGCGATAAATATGTATGATGTGTCAAACCGCAGCCTCGGCAATGCTTTGACCTCCTAGGTGATTGTGGTAGCTTTGATTGATTCAGGGATTGATCTCGACCAGGATTGAGGTATCTGTCGCTGTTGCAACAACTATTATTGCGGATGGCATAGACATCATTCAAACTCCCACGGATGGTGGTAGATAAACTTTCGGCACTTTCTGCAGCCTGCATGATGTTCATGTAAAAATCCCGCGTGGCGGTGTGTGAGGAAAATAACCATTTTTGAGTGTCCTGCGAATAGCAATTTTGGGCAAGCATGTATGCGAGGTCAGTGTCCGTCTTGATGTTGTCGTATTTACAATCCACTTGTAAAGTTCATAGCCGACTGAGGAATTCTGACGTTGATTTGTCCCTGCATTGCTTGCATGTTCGGAACCAGTAAAACGCGATGGGTTGTGGTGTCAGCTGCTCGAACATTGGGACAATGGCATTGTAAAACTCATTGTGCAGCATCGTCCAGATCTGACCCATGGCTGGTGAATGTTCGAACTGTCAGATCGCCTCAGTTCCCAGATGCGCCTACATGATTCAGTTCTTTTCTGCATCCTTGAGTTTCTTGTTGACGGCACATTGGGCATCATTCAAGTCATACATGACGTGGAGTTGCTGCTTCCACGTGGATAGGCGTCGAATTTTGGTGGACGGGTGCTCCCACAGTGGCGTAACTGGTGGGATCGGGATGGGGACCATTTTTTGTCAAAATCGCCAAAAGTTCAAAATTTTTCGTTAAATTTCGAAAATTCGTAAATTCGGCCTTTAGCAGACGTCAGACGTCAAAATCGAGTCAAAATTTAGAATTGGAATCAAATTTTACCCCAGGAGAGTTGGCGTGTCGTAACATACAGTTGAGGGTCCATTGTACCCTCAGAGGTATCCATCAGTGTCCTGTATTGTACCCTTGGAGGTATTCGTCAGCATACCCTATCGTTCCGTTGACAAACTTTCAGCACCAATTTGTTGTGTGGGTCACTAGGTTTATCCTCTACTGGCAGCCCACACATACAATGATGTGGTTGTTGAGGTGTCCGTTACAATGGCCGATTAACATAATTTATTCGTATATACAAAGGACAATAAATATAGACGGAAAAGAGAGGAATGAATAGTTGACCAAAGGCCCAACTATTTATACACGAAAAAGACGCACATATAAAATTTATATAGCCAGTGGTGGGCAAAAAATAACATACAATAATATGTGGGCAAAGTTTTCCTGCCTAAAAACTATATGCACGTGCACCAACATGATGTGCATGTGCAAACACATCAATCTCTCCTGCACAACAATTCCTCTTACCAATTTACCTTCTTCCTCCAACCCTACAGATTAAGAAGGAAATAAATCGGTCTGAGCGCCCAAAGGCCATTTTATTTATTTTTCAAATAAAACATGAGGAGGGTACAGTTGATTGACTCCAGGTTTTTGATGTTATTTTGAGACAAAAATACAATAAAGTTGGCCAAAAGTTTCTTTTCACATGGAAAATTTTCCAATTTTAAAACTCTGAGGTATGATCCTCCATATCCCCCTTCCTCCTCGCACATGTGTGCTTCAAACTGCATAGAAATTTTTTACTAAATTTACCTTCAATAAAACATGAATCAACTGTGGGAGATTAACAGGAGATTAACACATAAAATCCAGCCCAGTTTTAGAGAGCAAAAGTTACAGCACAATGTCTTCTTATAACTTAATAAATTGTGTGAACCAATTCCAAGCATTAAAATTGTGCAGATGAGGAAAAATCTGCAGTTGTGGCAATGTAATACAGGGGATATATATTTAATATATAAGAGGATTGGTTGAAACAGGAGCTTTTCTTTTGTACATTTTATCCTGCTGGCCCATTTACAGATGGTGCCCAATTACTGTAGCGAGAGCTCAGTTGCACCAAACAAGTCTAAACTAGTGTAGTAGGGTGCCAATCATTGACAGTGTAAACTCATTCACACCGAACCATGGTTTGGAGTTCAAAGCTGTGAAAAGGTTGGCAACATCGAGGATTACACTGGTGGAAAAGGTTGTGATAAATTCATTCTTGTTTTTTGCTTTGGTCTTTAGTGGTCGTTTTTTTCTGTTGTCTGTCACCATGCTCTTAAGCCATTGTATTGTGTTGGCCTTTTCATCAGATACTAAATATTGTGAAACAGGGCGATTCGTTTGGTCAAGTTTTTGTACAATAAAATATAATCCTTTCTTCATCTATAACTAGAGTAGTAGTAAGGTTGTACAGACCAAGTATAGGTGCCATGTGCATTCCAAGTTTCGGCATACGAAAACCTTAAGTGATTGAGGGAAGTTCCATGGATTTGCGACACATCACTATTTACAAATCAGTCACTCTCTTGCATTTTATTTTCATTGCATAATTTCTGTTAGTCACTCTGTGTGTCTCATCTTCCCTGCTTTTGGTATGCATGCACATTTAAATAAAATACGACAAATTTGTAACTATATTAGTTCATTTAAAGGTTTAGAAAAAGCTGAAATCTATGAAAATCGCAAATTCTGAAATAATATCCAAATAGTTCTGAAAAATGGAAGATAATCACTTGCATCACTCTACTGCTATGGGTTACGAAAAAGGCTTTTACAAAAAATTAGTGAATCTGGAAGACCAAAATTTCGAAAATGTTGATTATTTCAAGGATTTGCCTGCCACATAGCAAACCTTAAGCAAGAATTTATCGATATTCAATGAAATCACCAATATAATAATTTTGACCTTCCCCAAACTTCTACGCTACCAAAAGTGAGTTGCAATCTTTACCACTGAAAAACGTTGCAATCTTGATCACCAAAAATCATCAATAAATTAACACATAACATTAAATTCAATTTTCTAAAACTGAAAGTGAAAGAAGCTGCTGCTCAAAAATTGTTTGATAATGATGCATATATCGACGTAATCCAAAAATATGATGCTGAAATAATAAATTTCCGAGGCAACACTACAATGTTCAGTTCTTCAAAATCAATTTATATGAATTCATATTTCTAAGCAGTGCAAGTGTTATTAATCATTAAAATGGGACACAAATTGGAGCAAGAGCTCAAAATCTTTAGGCTAGGCTTTTTTGCAAGCTTCTATCTGAACTGTGCATGTTTTTCTTTTTTGTTTTTTTTTAATACTTTTGCCTTTTTCGTTTTTTCATTTGTTTCACATTTTTTGCATTTTACATTTTTAGAGAAGAGGGAAATTCAAAAGTAAAAAAGCAGTGATGCACACTACCATGTGGTGAAGTATGATGTGGCCTTTAGAATGCTATTGGTCTACCATTTCTATATATTTGAGTGAAGTCAGCCATCAGCATCATTGCATATAATTTCCATGTAGAAAAATTGTACTGTAGTTTTATAAAATTCTAGGGAAAGGACAAAATGCACCAAGCTACAAAATATACTTTTTCACAGACAGTGAAAGTTTTTTAATGCCAAAGAATGAAAATCCAATATTAAAAAAGTGGATTTTTAAACTTTCACCCATGTTCCCAAGGCCTAGTCCATCCCTTTTTCTAGCTTGGCAACTATACTAGAAAGTATATTCTCTTTTTTCGGTCCCACCAGGGGATTTTCCAACAAACTAGTACAAAATATATTCAAGAACAATACTCAAAATATAAAACTGAACAATATACCTGATTTTCAGGTAAATTTAATTTTAAACTTTTCATAGTCAAAGTAACTTCTCAAAAATTGCATCTTAACAAAATGATGGAAGTAGTGGAACACAATCGTCCGATGATGAGGATGAGGCTCCGATTGATTGATGTAAGTTTACATCTGAAAAGCTAAAAAACATTACTTCGAACCTATTACAGAAAGGTTTGGTTCCAGGAATATAATTTTGATCGAACACAAATGTTGTCAGCAGAATATCACTTTGATTGTGTCTGAGTGAGGTATACCTCAAATCTGCAAGGCGATAAAATTTCCATTAGGTGCCTGCCCATACTCCGACTGCTTCACACACAATTAGTACTATTCATCATCATGCACATCCTAAAAAAAGCTAATTTTCACTGTTCACTGTCAACATTGTGACATGCACAAAAAATGCAGTTATGCAACTACCTCAAAGACTTTCTCCCTGAATTGACAACATAGTCATGGATTTAGATGGGAGTTGTATCTTGGGCGCCTTCAGGGTGCCACCCATGCCTTTTCTAAAAATAGATTTCTTGGTAAACTTGATGTTGGCTATTCAGCTGGCGTTCTTAGCTTGTGTTTCTTAGTGCACAGTAAACTGGTTCTTGTATATAAACCTCACATAGACAAATTGAAGAAATATAGCCCCTACCTCTTGTCTATTCTAAAAATAGATTTCCTGGAAAAATCGATGTTTACTTTTCAGCTCAGGTAGTTTGCTTTTTATTTGTGCCAGTAAACTGGTTCTCAAGTCATAGCTCATATATTAATCTTACATAGACAAATTGATAAAACAAGGCCAAATTGCTTCTACCTCTTTTGAAACTTTTCCAATGTGCATGAAAACTGGCTTGTAAGAGTGTAAATGGTAGTATTGATGCACATAGACAAGTTAATAGAAACAGATAACAAACAGATGTTGTTTCTCATTGATATAACTTTACCAACTTCTCTAAAAACTTGATGTTTACTTGTAGGCCTGATGTTCTGAGATTATGTAACAAAGTACATGCTCAGCTAGTTTTTCTTAGTGCACAGTAAACTCATTCTTGTATATAAAACTCACAAAGGCAAATGGATGAAATATAGCTACCTCTTGTGCTTTCTAAAAATAGACTTCATGCTGACCTGAAAAGAACTTAAAGATTTCTGAGAAGTCCATTTCTAGAAAATGTGTGGGTATAAGCTATATTTGGTTGATATGTAAATGGCATAGACACTCTCATTTGCAATGCAAAAACTACTGTTAGAGCAAGTTTCTAACAAGAAATAACAGTTGGCCACATTTCATTGATTTGTCTATGTGAGATTCATATATGTACATCCAGTTTAGCACTAGTTTCCTGTGCACCAGACAAGTTTTCATGCATGATGACAAACTCTGAAAAAGAAAGAACAATCTATATTTTCATTGATTTGTCCATGTACATTGATACTCTTATCTGCACCATAACAAAACTATGAGAACCAGTTTTCCTGCATACCAAGAAAGTTTCTAAGAAGGAAAAATGAGTTGAACATATTTCCTTGATTTGTCTATGTGAGACTCATATAATAGCTACAAATTGAGAATCAGTTTACTGTGTACCAAGAAAAACAAGCCACTCATGTACCTTCTGCATGGTTTTCCGAGATGTCTGTGTTTAGAAACTGCTTGATTTGTGTCCCAAGGGGTGCTTCAGTGATTTCATCAATACTCTATTTCAAAGAACCAGTTATGTATGTTAGGAGGGTTTTTGAAGGAGAAGAATTGAGTTGACTGCATTTCATTGATTTTTCTATGTGAGATTCATATATTAGCTATGACTTGAGAACCAGTTCACTGTGCATTAAAAAAACAAATTAAGCATGTATCTTCTGTATGGTTAAACACACAGAATTCTGAGCTGAATAGTGAGCATCAAGTGTTGCGAGAAGTTTATTTTTAGAAACTGCTTGAGTGGTGTCATGGGGCCCATTGCATATAATGTACAAGTTACAAGCTACAAGTTGCAAGTTACAAGTGAAAAAAGCTATCAGTCATACAAGTTGGGGTTGCGTATAAATTTTTCATCTACAAGCAAAAAATTACTAGTCGAGAGTCAACTTTATAAGTCATACAAGTATGTTATATTTGTAGGATGTGTAATTTACAATTGTAGTTTTTCGAGGTTACAAGCCCTACAAGTATAAATTACAAGCGTTTTTTATGAATGCATTTTTATAGAGCGATTTTACATGTTGTACAAGCATATTATAAGTGTAACGAAAACTGTTGCATAAAATTTCTGCTTGTTACACTTGTAACAATGCCATCAACAATCTTGTAACAATCAAAATTAATTCGAGGACAAAATGCTCATTGTTGACGTGTATTATTATTTTCTCCCACAAAATCGTCTTCAGAATCCCTACTTCCAGTAAAAATATCTCCATACTTGCTTAAAAATGGAAAACCATACATGCGCAGGAGAACAAGCTTTTTGGAAGGTGGCCAAATGTCAGTAATGTTCCTTTACAAAGTGAAGGGCGAATTTTTTGCCCAAGGGTTTCCACCACCCTGCCCCCCCCCCATAAATCCTCCCACACCAGCATGTTCATGTATGTAGAAAACACTTGTAGGACTTGTAATTGATCTTTTGATGTACATTTCACTAAGACTCAAATATCACAACAAATTAATCCATAAAAATGGATAAAGTTTTTACGACTCTAAAGTAAAATGACTGTTGCATCCATTACAACTAAATTTAAAAAAAATGCCAAAGAAAGAGAAGAAATTAAGCAAAACTAATTATTTATTAATGAAATTTGACTTGTAACTCTATCGCATTTTAAAATGTTACAAGTCTTTTTACAATTGTAGCACTAATACTTTTGTGTCAAGCCCAACTTGTACAACTTATAAATTCATCAAAGAATGTGTGTGTTAAAATATTTAACTACACATATAATGGACTTGCAGCTAGAAGTTTTATGCAATGCTGCGCATGGAAAATTTCTCTTGTAGGACTCACAATCGTTACAAGTGCTTTTATGCAACACCAGCTTGTAAATTACAGTTGTAGCACTTGTTAAAATTTCGCTTGTAGGGCTTATACATGTAGCTTGTAACTTGTAACTTTTATGTAATGGAATTCACAAATAATTCTTGGCTTGTAGGACTTGTAACAACTACAAGTGTTTTATGCAACAGGTCCCTGAAGTAGAACTTCAGTCATTGCATCAATACTCTATTTCAAAGAACCATTTATCATGTATGTTAATAGTGTTTGGAAACAGAAGAAGCAGTTGACTATATTTCATTGATTTGTCTATGTGAGATTCATATATTGGCTATGAGTTGAGAACCAGTATCAAGTTTTCCGAGTGGTCGAGTTTTGGAAAATGCAAGAGGTAGAAGCAATTCCACTATATTCCATCAATTTTTGTCCATATGAGATTTAAATGCGAGAAATAGTTTACTCTGCAATAAGAAAAACAAGCTACTCATGTACTTTGTTACAAAATGTCAGAACATCGAGCTGAAAAGTAGACATCAAGTCTTCTGAGAAGTCTTTTTCTAGAAAATGCAAACAGTGGAGGCAATTCGACTATTTTTCATTCATTTTGGCTTATGTGAGATTTATGTACTAGAACCAGCTTACTTTGCATTAAGAAAAACAGGCTAGGCATGTACTTTGTCGAAAAATTCCAGAATGCTGAACTAAAAATAAACAACAAAGTTTCCCAGAAGTTGATTCTTAGAAAACGTGTGGTGTCAGTACAAGCTACATTTCATTGATTTGTGCATATGTATCAATACTCTCATTTGAACTGTAACAAAACTGTGAGAACTAGTTTCCAAAAAGAAAGAACAGTGGGCCATATTTCAGCATTTTTTCTATGTGAGATTTATATATTGGCTATGACTTGAGAATCAGTTTACTGTGTAGCAAGAAAAACAAACTAACATGTACCTTCTGCATGGTTTTTCAAGAAGTCTATCTTTAGAAACTGCTCGATTGGCGCCCAGGGATGGGCACTTCAGTGATTGCATTAATACTCTATTTTAAAGAACCAGTTCTCATGCATGTTAAGAGAGTCTGGAAAGAGAATAAGTGAGGTGACTATATTTCATCGATTTGTCTGGGTGAGATTATTATATCACCTATGACTTGAGATCCAGTTTATTTGTATTAAGAAAAACAGGTTACACATATACTGTGTTACAGAGTGCCAAAATAAAAAGTAGACATCGAGTTTTCTGAGAAGTCTTTTTTTGGAAAACGCAATATATAGAAGTGATTTGACTATAGTTCATCAATTTTTGTCCATGCAAGATTTATTAACAAGAACCAGTTTACTGTGCACTGAGTAAAACAAGCTACACATGTACTTTCTTACAAAATGTCAGAGTGTTGACCTTACAGGTAAACATCAAGTTTTCTGAAGAGTTGATAGTTACATCATTAAAAAACAACATATGTTTATAATTTTATTCTATCAACTTGTCTACATTCATTGATGTTTCCATTCACTCTGTAACAAGCTAGTTTTCATGCACACTGAGAAAGTTTCAAAAGAGGTAAAAGTGATTTTACTTTGTTTTATTCATTTGTCTATGTAAGATTCATGTACGATAACCAGTTTACTTAGCATCAAGAAAAACAAGCTAGACATGTACCAAACGCCAGAATGTGGGGCTGAAAAGTAAACATGGAGTATTCCCAGTAGTCTATTTTTAGAAAGCACAAGAGGTAGAGCTATATTTCATTGATTTGCCTTTGTGAGTTTTATATACAAGAACCAATTTATTGTGCACTAAAAAACAAGCTAAGCATGTACTATGTTACACAATCTCAGAACGTCAAGCCTACAAGTAAACATCAAGTTTTCTGAGAAGTTGGTAAAGTTACATCATTGAGAAACACCATCTGTTTGTTATCTGTTTCTATCGACTTGTCTATGTGCATCAATACTATCATTTGCGCTCTAACAAGCTAATTTTCATGCACATTTGGAAAGTTTCGAAAGAGGTAGAAGCAATTTGACTTTGTTTTATCAATTTGTCTATGTAAAATTAATATATGAGCTATGAGTTGAGAACCAGTTTACTGCCCACAAATAAAAAACAAACTACTGGAGCTGAAAAGTAAACATCGAGTTTTCCAAGAAATCTATTTTTAGAAAAGGCAAGAGATAGAGGCTATATTTTATCAATTTGTATATGTGGTTTTATAAACAAGAACCAGTTTACTGTGCACTAAGAAACACAATCTAAAGGCGGAATGTCACTTCACGCGGCGGGCAACACTGCGCGTGATGACCGCTAGCACGCTAGTTTAGGACCAAGCGGGCAAGCCAAGCAGCCGCGGCTAGTAATTTTCAAAGGTTACTGTAGAAATTTCAATCGGAATTTCAGCGCTGTTGTGTTTTTTCGTGTTGTGTTAATGTTTTTTCGTGTAGACCTTTCACCATTTGGTGAACGTGATCAAAATTTTTTCAGCTATTCTATCCATGCCGTTTTTTGCTTAAAAATGTCATGGTGCGCTTTATTTATGCATTTTTGAGCTTTTCTGGACGTAATTCAATCAGTAATTTACGAAAAAGGAAGAAAAAACGAAGATTGTCGACTTGAGTCAGATTATGATAAGAATATATCGGAATTAATAGTAGTAGCAAAAAGCCAAAGTGAGGAAAACCTATGTATTTCTGCTTAGCCAAAATGAAGAGTCATAGATTCAATTGGAATCATTCTTCTTTTTTTGGGTTCTGATACCTTAGATTAGAACGTTGTAAGATAAATCTTTCCAACACATATTTCATGATTTGTAATTTAATTTTTCTGGCGTGATGATGTTAATGCTTGAACAATGTGCGAGTGTTTCCACTGTGCCCGCTTGCGTAGGAGGGTAAACCCGAGATTTTATGGGGGGGGGGGGTCGAAATAGTTGTAAATTAAAAAAAAACACTTCCCCCCCCCCTTGTTCTCTAATTTTTTCAAGTTGGGTATTGGGTTGGTCAAGTCCTCCCCCCCCCTATCATAGGTATGCGATGTGCGAACCATTTAAAAAGTCAGTCAACGATTTCCTATAAATTTGCTCGGAACAGCAAAATTGATGAATAGATTTGCAGCACCCAAAATTTTTTTAGCTTTTTGATTTTTTAAAAAGCTGGGCTTATCGTTGCACCTGAGCTGGATTATAGCAAACAATCATGAAAATAATCAATATCAGCGGGAAGTGCTAAAAAATTTTGAGGCAATACACCTTACCCCATTGAAAATCCCAAGTTTTTTTCGCCATTATTTGGCGAAGCCCAAATTTTTCTTGCATTTTCAGTTTCTTTTCACCTGAAACATAAATTCAGCAGACAGTGTTGCTCGCTGCATGAAGATTAATTTTCTGATGGTTGCAATCAGGGCTGTACAGGCTTTTTTTAGTCATTTTAGAGGCCTGAGCCACTAAAATTTTGGAAACTGCTCCTAAGATTTTAGGTCTAGGAGCCATTTTGGCTCCTAAAATTTTGATTTATCTGTTTATACTTTAGTGAATTACAGTTATTTTCATTCAATTTTAGATTTGAAGTAGGTGTTTTACAGGCTCTAAAATCATAAAACAATAAAAGTTTTCTAGCGCTTTTCACCAGATTTCATTTTATACTCTTTTGGGTCAGTCTGTTCACTGTTTTTCTACAAATTAAACTTTCTGGGGTAGCAAATTTTCGAAAAGGGGGGAAAATATAGGGGTTCGACAAGGAAATAATGAATTTTGGTGCATGGTCAAAATCTCAATTTTTCCACTTTTTTTGAAAGTAATATTTCAAATCTGAAGCCACGTTTTAATTAATTATCCTATAATGGGTGATTTCCATCAATTTCAAGTTCATTTCAAATTTTTTCAAATGTATATATTTTTTGATTTGTAAAACGGTTTTCGAGCCTTATCTTTATTGAATAATTTTCTTTAAATTGATTTTCCAGCACTTTAGAGTGCCAGAATCTGAAAAAAATTTGTTGAATAGCGCCCTAAAGATAGAGGTAACCACAGAAGAATAGGAACAGAAGCTGCATTCACAAAACCTTATACTTATGTGCTGGAAGGTAATGAACTCAAGTGCTATCTTGGAAGAAGATTTGTGCAAAAATAAACAAAATATCATGTTTTTTTGCATAAAAAATTTTTTCTTTGCATGAAGACTTGTTGGCCGATCTTTGTACATGTAGAAAGAAGCTTGTAACTGAAAAATGCTGTTTGGAAATGAAATTTTTAACAGTAATTTTTTCGAACACGTATCAGCTGATTGAATATCCCTATAATTCATACTTGTAAGAGGTCCGACCAGTTGGGGAGGAGTAAATCCGAGATTTGAGGGGAGGGGGTCGAAAAAAGTCGAAATTTTTCCCAAAAAAGGCCAAAAAACATACACTTTTTTCAAATTTTTTGAAATTTTTCCAAACAGGGGGGGGGTTGGGTATATGATTGGCCAAGTTGAGGGAGGGTCCCCCCAACCCTCGCCCCAATTACAGGTACGCTATAATTTAATTTCCACAGTGTGTTACGAATCCATTCTGCGATATTCTTCAAATTAAAAATTTTTGGCTCCCAACATTTCAATTTGGCCTCTAAAAATGTAGGCTAACAGCAGGCTAGCAGACAAAATGTTCTGATGCTTTTCAGGTTTTTACATTCTAAAAGGCTGGAAACTTCATAATAGGGAAAATAAATCGGAATCAAACTGAGAAACTGTTTCTTGTTTCTGTGCATTGTGTGGGGAAAATTTTTTTGTGTTCCAGAATGCTGAAAAATGGAAGTTTGTAACAATTAGCCCTAAATTTATAGTCTTGGAATGACATTTTTATCATTTTTAATGGGGATAGCGAGGGTTCAGGTTTCAAAATGTGTGGAAAATTCCAAATGAAGAGAGAGAATGAAATTTTGAGAAGTGATGAAAAATTTCATATATCAGCAAAATATTGACTCTTAACTAGTGAAAAAAGAGATGAAGTAACTCAATTGAACTGATGATGACTAATTACTAAGTGGAAGTATATATGCAAACAGCAGCACCTAATCGAAAACATGGTTTTTTGTTCTTGTACTCAAAAAATTTTTGCACAATGAGAACCATGCCAAAAATTTTCTTGGCCATGCCTCATAGAAAACAATGACTGATATACTCAGTGATCAGTGCCAATCACCAAAAAAATTTGAGATTTTCCTCAGTGATTGACAGGAAATCTAAACATTACAAAATCTAGTATGTACTTATATGTTATACTCTTCCCACCATTTTTATATTAAGCAACTTCCAATTTCTTGTCCAAAAATTACATATATTTTTTTATTTTTAGCTTGCATTTTATGAATATACTATGGTCAATGCGGAACTTCAAAAGTGGATCCTGGTTTATTTATTAGCAAAAAGAAGATGGAAACTACAGCACCAATCAGTCCATCCATTTTTCAAACTGCAGCCGATAAATGGTGAGTTTTTCTGAGTGGTCAAAAGATTAGCATTGCCGAAGAATGACAATCTATTTTTCAAATACTGTCACATGTTTAAAGAAGATTTCGATCAAATATTGAACTTAATTCAAATGGACATTTGGTGGTCCAATATACATTCAATCCCAATTTTGCCAGAAGAAAGGTTGGCCTTGACTTTAAAGTAAAAAATATTGAAATTATGTTAATTTCAGTAGATTTTAAATTCTAAAAATATTTAGATTTTGGTGACAGGCCAAAGTTTCGTTTCAACTGGTCTTTGCTTCCAAATACATCCATCGGCAGTTGGCCGAATATTTCATGCAACATGTCGGGCGTTTTAGGAGAATTTAAAGGGTGAGTTTTTAAAAGTTCCATCGATAAAAGAAGAATGGAGGGAAGTGAAAAACGCTTTTTATGAAAACTGGAATTTTCCAAATTGCATCGGTGCTATAGATGGCAAGCACATTAGAATTGAAGCAATCACTCAATTAACATTTTTTCGTTTTTAAACTAGCAAATCTATTTTATAAGCACCATAAGACAGTGGAAGTTATTTTTATAATTATAAAGCCTATTTTTCAACTGTATTGCTTGCCCTCATTGATGCAAACTACAAATTTATGATGGTTGATATTGGTGGCTATGGTAGGCAGACCGACAGTGGCACTTTCGCAAATTCACAAATTGGACGAAAATTTGACAAGAATACAAATTTTGTATTTTTCAACATCAGTTATTCATCTTAAAAATAAGATTTTTTCACAAGAGTACAATTTTGATGAACAATCACAGTTACCTGAAACCGACATTATTTGTGAGAATGTTTTATTGGGGGATGAAGCATTTCCACTTAAAATGTACTTGCTTCGCCCATACCCCACACCCCAATTGTGCCATGCTCAGCGCATTTTTTCGATTGTTGAGGGCCTGTCGGATGGTCAAAAATGCCTTTGGCATTTTGGTAGGTCACTGGATGATTTTAGCCAAAGCTATGGAACTTAGCCCTGAAAATGTTGACACTGTTGTCCAGGCATGTGTATGCCTACCCAATTTTGGCATGACCCCACGGCATCAAATTTATGCAGAAAACTCTAATTGGAATAATTTTACGTCTACAAGAAGTTTGGGCGGAAATAGGTCAAAGTTTGCCGCATCAAATTTACGAGATACATTTAAAGATTATTTTGTTAGTGTTGCTGGAAAAGTTTTTTGGCAAGATGAAATGATATAGTTTGGATAAAAATGGATTGTGTCAACTTGAATTCCAAATATAAGAATTCTATAGTCCTTTCTGGTGGTTTCAGAATAAACTTCCTAGGGTCAACATGGAAAAGGAGGTATACATTTCAGGTTTCACATCATTTTATTGTATATAATTTTTACAAAAATTACTGCTTAGAAATTTTGTAAATCGTCATTGCAATTTCGGCCATTGCTTCATTTTGTTTTTTGTTCGTCAATTTGCAAATTTGGATGGCAATACCCAAGGCTAAAAAAAGTTTTACATCACCTTCGAAGAAACTGGCATTCGGAGCATTTTTGGCAAGATTTAAATACTTTTCCTCACAACCCCAACATTTTTTGTGGATAAGTATGGTTGCAGAAGCTCAACTACCCCAACAAGTGCACACATGCTTACCCCAATTATCCAAATGATCTTTACAGTCTGTGGCATCCAGTTTTTTAATAATTACTGAAGTCATTGGCGACATTTGGCTTTTTTTGGTCGATTGTTTGGATATAACCTGTGTGGGGCTGTGGAAATCAATGTCTTCGCTTGGTGTTGTGGAACCAGTGCTTTGAGCCATTCAGCTTTCATCAGTGCCAACTTCACAGTTGTAGGCAATTAGATCCAGATAATCACTCTTATCATCTAACAATTTTTCCCGACTATCCTCACTGAGTTTGAACAATTTTTGCATTTTGCAATTTTCTTCATCCATAATTTCCTCATCTTCCCGCTTTTTGGGTACTGATAGATGTCCAGTTAAATTATCACGGGTTCTAAAACATCAAAAATTTAGAAAAGCTGTCAAAAAATTAACTGCTCAACAAATTACATTCTTGGTTTCATCAAATGTTTTAAAAACGACATTTGTTCTTAAAACTGCCACCAGGGGATGTATGATGAGGGAGCACCACTAGTCAAAGCAGCCAGGTATTTGTTTCATTGTTTTTGATACTCATTGCAGATGTTTTTGAAGACTTTTCGACAGTAGTCAGCTAAAAGTCAATTATTTATATTTATTGTTTGATAAATCATATCTACTCAAAACTTGGGAATTTCTCATTTTACTCGAGTTGAATTAAACTTACCAGATAAACCAAATTGTTTCAATTTATCAGCAATGGCCGCCCAACATGGATCAATGACATTTTGTTTGAAATGATCTCTGTTTCCCGGATCATAAATTACATAGTGATTTCTCGCTGACTCAATCAATGACTCTTTAAAATCTGACAATTTTTGTTGATTCATTGGTAATGGGTGAAATTCTATCAATGAATATAGCACTATGGACCTTCTGGAAAAAAGCAGGTAGACTTTTTAGAAGTTGACTCAAAGCACATAAAGAAGGGACATCATGAAAATGCAAAGACATATTGAACTAAACGTTCCAGTGGCACTTTTTCCCAATTACGTATTTTCAGGCAAAATTTTTTGTACATGCATGCTAGAAAATTTTCTGCAGCAGATTTGAATAGCTCAATTATTCAGCATTAAGAATATATAATGTTTGTTCAACTTTTTTAAAATTTTTACATTGTCATTTTGTAGTTTTGTCGGCCTTACTTTAGAAAATTTACTGCTCAAATTTTGAAAAAGTTTGGAGGTGGTCATAGGAAAACTGGTCTCCATCATGATTGGATGGAGCAAATTTAATTTCCGCTACACCATTAAAAAGAGGAGGATCTGACGAATTGATTGATGTCTCCTGCTATTTGATTGGATGAAATTTTTATATTGTCTTTTCTGGCTCAAAGTTGAAAATCAGTTTTTTTCCTGCTAACTCCGCCCCTTTAAGGAAAAGAATGCCGGGAAAAATAAAGGCAAAATCTCAAGGTATGGAAAAGCCCAGCCTGTGTGTGTATGTGTGCCTTGTGTATACGTGTAAGAGGCATATTTTGCCCAGAAGTGTGCTGTTTGAAAATATGATGACAACTTCATTGTGCTCTGTGTTAGTGAATCTAATCGATAATGAAAACTGGATGGCACAACAATAATGAAAAAGTGCCTGGCATGTGCAGCATGAGGGCACAACAAGAATAAAGTGTGCAGCATAATTTTGAGGCAAAATGAATAAGCAAATTATCATGTACATGAATCGTCAATTAGATTTTCTTTAATTTTGGCAATGAACAATCTACATCGTAAATGTCCCTGTAATAATTGGCAACAACCAGTTTATTTTTATTTGTGCAGTGGTGATATTTGATAGTGCTGACGTCATTAAATTTTTCAAACATTTCCTGGCAATACGGCCATAACTCATTGTGCTCCATCAGCAGTTCATGAAAATGAGGGATCGAAACAAATTAAAAGGAAAAAACACATTAAAATTCAAATGTAAAATGAGCAAAAAGTCCTACAACTTAAAGAAACGAAAAAATGAAAGAGGTAAACAGTTTCATAGTAATGACATTTGTTGTATTCACAATGTTGCATTTTGTTTTTGATGCAAAAACTTGAAATTTTTGAACTGCAATTAGCGATTCCATTGAGACTGCTTTTCACAGAATGCTCATAAATTAGAAAACACTAAAATAAGCACTGCCTCCAAAAGTTTGTACCATATTACTGAAAGTAGTGCATTCTTTTACCATAGAATTTTTCAAAAATTTTAAAGGCTATTCAATTCTTTAACCGATGCTATGCTTGGTTTTCAGCTACTTTTACAATAGTGTTGACAGTATTCCTGAAAAAAATAAAATTTTCATTTTGGATTTTCTTGTTTTTCCTAGGGTCCAATGAAATTTACCAAAACTTTTATAACTGCTTAAATGCATTTAAGGCCAAATTTTTCATCATCTATCGTGAGGCCACCATTTTTGTAACTATTTTCAGACTTCATTGTTATGCATGCACTCACACACACACAATTGATTCAGTGTTTATAACAAACATTACGGCAACAGAAAAACTTGGGACAGTGAAAGAAAATCTGCTGGCCGGCTATAGGAAAAATTGTTCCATAGCAGACACAAAAAGTCTTAAAAATATTCTTCTATTATATAACCCCCAATCACAACTAAAAAAAGATGCGTCCCTTATGATTGTGTCCCTATTTCCCAAATGTCCCGATTCCCCGAGTACTAGGAATATCTGAATCCAGGAAACTGCAATCATTCGAGTCGTATCCTAAACAGCAGATCCGACTGAATCCACATAGAATCCAGATCCAGTATAAAGTATTGGAAAGAATAACCATGTTGTTTGATTTTTCAAAATCAAGCTGTATGAATTTATATTTCTTTGCATTTCAAAGGTTATTAATTATTGAAATGAGAAGCAAATTGTAGCAACAGCTCAAAATCTTTAGAGTAGATTTTTTGCAAGCTCCTTTCTGTACCAAGCAGGAATCACTGGAGAAATTCTGCACCAAAGATGGTTTCCTGTTTCAAATAAACATACATTTTCAATAATTTCGATTCGGATTTTCAATCGAAAAATGATTGTATTAAATAAGTGAAGGAAGCATGAAACATCAGAAACATTTCCTCATGTTTAGCTCGATGTACTATGAAAGGTCAGAAACATCTGCGCAGATAAAAGTAGTCGACGGTGCTATCATCGATGCCAGAGGTCCAATAATCTTCAGAATCAACTCATCTTTTGGAATGCATCCACTAGGATGCTGGATTCTACCTACCGCAGGAGAGCAAGGCCTTCTAGGAACCAATTTCCTAGTGCACCCAAGCATTCGAGCTATAATAAAGTTTCATGAAAACTTCATCAGAATTGGAGATGTTCAACAAGAACTAAGTCTAGTTTTAAAACCAATTGAAAAAGCGCCCTATGATGAGGTATTTTCAAATACTTCTATGGGACAAAGTCAAATGCAAATTGTGAAAATTGACAGATCGCTACCAATTTTGAATATCTCATCATGCTCTGTAAAACTGAATTGTCAAACATGGTTTAACGGGAAAATCTTCCCTTTCACAAATGAAAGTTTTAAAAGCATCATAGTTCAGCCCATGAACTTCGGCAAAGAAAATTGTGAATATCCCATCGAACAGAGTCCAATGGTACGACAGGGGCAAATCCCTCCAGACATCACTGAACGTGATAAAACAAATTCCAAAATTGCAAAAAATGTTATCACAATTGACACCAGACAATCTCAGAAAGTTTCACTTTTGTGAATAAAACGGTACATGCCTCAAATGGCATTCGACAATTTTAACGCGCAAGTCAGTGGTCCTCCACAAATGAATTGTCACACACTACTGCATTGAGACTGAATTTTGTATCATTCGTAAAATATTTACTTTCTACTTCAAAATCGATTCATTTTTTATATATTCTGTTTTCCATTTTATCATCATTGTTTTGATCATTTTGAACTAACCTATAACAGTCTTTCACAGACTAAAGGTAGCGTATGGCTGATTTGCGAGCTGCGATAAAATTTTTGTTTCGAAACATGCTTTCATGTAATCTACCAGGCAGCAAAGAAACCATGACATCGTAAACATTTCAAATTTTTCTATGACTCAACTGTATTGCTGAGATTTCTTCTACAGTTAGGTATTGATCTGCTCAATACCTTTCAAATTTCGACTTTCAGAGACTTGGCCAAAAGCATTATACACATTTCTCTAACAAACTTAAAGCTTGCATCTGCTGCAAACTTTCCGATCTGACGCCTCTGTGGCTAAAGATTCCATTCTGAAATACTGAGGCCTCCGCGGCTATAGACTCCAGTCATCAAAATAAAGACTCTGGTCCTTCCGCTCGAAATCCAGCCTTGGCGATACGTTCCATAGAAAAAATTTTGTTCTATATATGAGAAAGTGCCAACATTGTTTCAAAGTATCTGATCACTGCTGAAGTCGAATCAAAAGGTCTGCCAAAGAAAGAAAGATCCTCTGCATCTAAAGAAAAAACTGCTCATTCCCGAAGAGAGAAAATTGGAATTGCTTGAGGCCATTTGCATCAAAGGGGGAGGAGTGTAGTAGGGTGCCAATTGACTACAGTGTAAACTCGTCAGTTTTACAAAGTGATTCACAAGAATGCATCCTTCTGGAGCTCAAAGTTGTTCAAAGTTGTCTGAAGGTTCACAACATTGAAGATTACACTTGCCGAAGGTTTGTGATAAAATTCAGTTCTCGTTTTTGTTGTGGTCTTGAGCGGTTGTATCTCCTGCTGTCTATCACGACACATAGTGAAGATTGTGAAGGGGTGATTCGCAGAAGTAAGTTTTTGTTTAATAAAATATATAATCCTTTCATCTGTCATAACTAAGGTAGTAGTAAGACCAATCCAGTATAGGTGTCAAGGACATAGCAAGTTTTGGCATCTGAAAACCTTTAACAACCTGAGCGAAGATCCCTGGATAAATTGACATAGCACTCTCTACAAGCCCCTCAATCTCCTGCATATGATTATTATTGCGTTAAATTCTTCAAACACTTCCAGTTTTCCATCTACAGCATTCTGCATGCTCTTCTATGTTCCATACTTCTCTTACTAAAAACACGCGTGACAAATCGTCATAATTGTCTTATTATTTTCTCCTCTACAACATATACTGGAAAGGGGTCAAATTTTTTTCTTTTATAGACACATTATTCAAGTGTTTTTGAGTTTAAATCAAAATAGAAAAAAAATTGAAATTTTCGAGTCCAATGCCTAATTTACAAGCATTATGGGACAAATATTCCAGCAAACTATCGAGTAGCTTAATGATCTTGAATTAGATGAGAAGTCAACTGTCCCAAAAAACATGTTAATCTTTCTGATGTGAAGTGCTGGAAAACTTTTTTGGGGGTACTGACATTTTGCGATGCTGGAAAATCAATTTTCCAAACATTTATTTCAATTATAAGATTCGAATTTTCTATTCAAAAATCATAAATTCTACAAATTTATCATTTAAAAAATTTTAAAACCTGTAATTTATTCGTAAGTTGTCACAAATTTTGCTGAAAAGCTATGAGCAAGAGGAGTAGAAATTTTTCAAAAATACGTCCACGAAGCTTTTGAATTCTATTTAGGTCAAGAAAGGTACAATCGCCTCAAAATTTTAATAGTTGACTTATCTTTCTCAAAAAATGTGTCGAGGAAAAAATGTGGATATTCATCAAATAGTAGGATAAATATTGAAAATCATCAATAAGCATGAAATAATACATTTGAGATGATCAAAACTACTAAAGATTAAATGGTAAGTGAAGATAGACAAGCTAAAAGAGGCACATGGGCTAGGTAATTAATAATAATTATTATTAAAGTTATAACCACCATGAAGTGGCAGAAAATTCTTAGATTTGGACTTTCTAAAATGCATCAAAATGCAACTTTTCTGTATCTAACTCATTGGGGTAAAACCAGTACTGACAACATACCTATAAGAGGTCCCACCAGCTGGAGGTAAAACCAAAATTTGAGGGTGGGTGTCCCAGAGTTTTAAAAATTTTGGGGAGTCCCTAAAAATTCGAAAAAAGTTCAAAAATTTTCCCAAAAAAATCATTTTTTTTAGTTTAGGGGGTGCAGTTGAGTATAGAGTTGACCAAGTTGGGAAGAGCAGTCTGAAATTTGGGTGTAAGGTTCGACTAAGTCAGGGATGAGGTCCCCCCAAACCCCCTCTCAATTACAGGTATGATCTTTTCTGATGATGAGTGATATATAAGATAAGATGTTTAAACAACATTTTTGTACAAAAACGACTTGGTGAACATAATGGGAAAATGTTTGAAATGTTTTGTGAAATAGGGAGAAGATCAAGATTAATCATTGCCCAAAAATAAATGATTCAATATTTTTAGAAGCATTGAAAATGACATTTTTTCAGTGTTAAGGCCCTGCTATAGTTTGACGGCCAGTGCCAGCCATCACTGTAGAAAGTATAGTACCTCATAGCTGGCGCCAGTTGTCAATTTTGATTCAATCGAAATTTCTGAACTATCCCTAGCTGTCATGTATGTTATAACGTATGAATTATGGTGCGAAAAATGCATCTTGGTGTTTTATCATTTTTTCCTAGGTTTGCAGTAGGTATCTCACATCTGGCACCAGATCAAGTATAGCAGCAAAAATTTGCAACCAGTGACAACCATCACCAGCTGGCACTGGTTTAAAAATATTTCATCCAGCCCCATCCAGCCCAGACTGGCTCCAGCCCTCGAAGTATAGCAGCGCCTTTATGTGTAGAACAAGTTACTCATACAAACCTTTGAATCAAATGAAATACAAGAAAACTAGATTCTGAAGATTTTTCCAATAAAATTGAGCAAATTAATTGAGTTTTGAGTGATTAACCAAAAAATTTTCTATGCAAAGCCAAAATTGTTTATCCAAATTGCACATCTCAACCTGGCTTGTGCAAGAGAATCCAGACTCATATTGACCTAAACGTTAAAAAATATTTTTTCAATGTAGGCGTGGCCTAACAGAAATTTTTCCATGACTCCGTGGCCACGCCTTTATGGACAAGAATGATTGGCTATTATAGAAATAATGTTCGCCATGCATGAAATCGATAATATGTTTTTCCTTGCAGGATTCCCTGCCGTTCTCCATTTCTATTTATAGATATTCATGTGGAGATTGGTTGGGCCAGAAAATAGAAAAAGAGAGATATTTGGGACAGAAAGAATAGGAGAAAAGTGCAGTGCATAAACAAAACAATATCTGTAAACCTGATATCCCTAATTAGATTTTTTGATTTAAAACAGAAAAATGTTTCCAAAAATAGTGAATGTAAAATATAAAAACCCTTTTACATTGATATTAACTCTTTTGTGGGCAGTGATGCTGGAATGTTTTGAACGTTCACTTAACAAATAAGCCTTTTTCAATCAGAACAGAAGTGATGTAAATAATTACGATGACCACCTAAATTGTTCAACAAGGACTAATAAGAAAAATTTGAAAACTCATGACAGAATTAATAATTCTGAGTTTGAGATCAATATAAATTCAACCAAGTGCATGTACAAGAAGTCACTTTTCCCCCAAGAGCGCTTTAAATCAAACATTGATTTTCGTTTTTCCCCTGTGGGAATTCCCCTGTATTCCCCAAAATTTTCAAATTCCATTTCCCCGAAAATAGACAAAGGTTGTTTAAATTGCATTTCATAAATTGCTAATTTTTCTTAAAAATGTTGTAAATTGTAAGGTTCAGAAAAATTTTTCCACAAAAGTTCGCACAAAATTCACACCATAATAGAAATTATAGTCTGTTTTTTATAAAATACTTCCAATTAGAAAAGTGACACAAATCAGTATCATTGTCAAAACCCAAAGAACGTCGAGCTAAACATGAGGAAATGACTGAACATTGAGCACTGGTATCAATCAAGGCTTTTGTTTTGGTTTTTTGGATTTCAGCATTGACATGAAAAGCTCATGTAGGAGCGAATAAGCTCAGAAGTTTGATGTCTTTTTGTGAACATTCTTCGATTCAACATATGCTCAATCTTGTGATCCACAGTTCAGTAGGTTCTTCGATTGTGAAATCTGTGATTCCAGGAGCAATGAAAAAATTTGTAGCTTTAGATGTTTCAGTGGGTTCAAGCATGTTTGCTGTACTAGTCATCGGCTTTATCGGAACAAAAGGTTTAGGTGAGTTAAGCACCATTTTGGTTTCTGATGGCAAAAATTGTTGCAACAGTTGTGGAGAAGCTACTTGAGTCTGTACAGGCTGTCAGTTGTTCATCAGGTAGTAGTAATGCTTCTCGATTATCTTTTCTTGTCGGGATTCGGAATTACAGAGAGAAATGTTTGCCACATCTCTCTGATAGTTTCGATTATAGTAATTGTAAAATTGGTTATTTCCGTCAAAATTTTGATTCTGATTGAGCATGTAGTTATGCGTATTTTGTTGATAATGAGAACCCCAATTATTATTATTTTGCCACAGTGGATTTGGTTGCTGTTGTCGAGGCTGTGCAGCCTGTGGTTTCAACTGATAGCATTTGGAGCTGTTGTGTTTACACTGACCCTGATAGGTGCAGTATTCCGCCGATCAATCATGTGATTGATTTCATTGGAAGTTTCAATTTTGAGAAAAATCCTGTATAGGAATGTTTTCTCTATTTGGGAAATCTGGGCTCATTGCTCGATTGAATCGCCACCTCGGATTTTTGAAATTATTAGCATTTTGCGAATTTTCTCAGATTCCTAACTTTTCCAGAACACATTTCACGCTTTCCTCGATTTCTTTTGTCTTCATTAGAGTCGAATTTTCTTGAAATTGGATGGTATTTCGCTGTCTAGAATCGTCTCTATTTGGGGATTGAGAGTTATCTCTGAAGCGAGGTTTCGAATCATCTCTAAAACGCGATTGAGATGGTTGGTGTTCCAACGGACTTTCCAGTTTGTTAACCAGTATAGGTTGTTCTACACTCAGTCATTTGTTTATTCACTGGCTGAATTTTCTGAACTTTTGCCATGGCTATTGCTAAATCAGTAATTGTTTCTACAGTACTGGCATCAATTGAGACTCTGTAAATTTCTGGCATTTTCCAAAGAAAAGTTGTGATAACTTTTCAATGGCGATACTGAGCACTTCTGTCATAGTACAGTAAATGTATGTAGGTACTGATTCGATTTAAGAAAGATGATGGATCTTCAGTTTCAAAGGGAGCGATGGACTGGAGCTTGCATTGGAGCGTATCTTGATCGCAATTTGGTGCATTCATACACTTCAAAATCTGTTTCACTTTGTTGTACAATCGGACATCTCTTATGGTGTTCAGAGCACCATCGCAAGTCAAGCAACACAATGTGTGAAGTTTCACATACTGGGACGCATCAAGGCCAAACTCATTTTCGAGCATGATGAAGAGTTTCAACACTTATTGATTTTGAGTCAAGTTATCCAATTTTTTTGGGGCTATCTTTTTACAGATAGTCTTAATTCTCGTTTCGTCATCAGCGAAAGATCTATGCACCTGAGAAGGTTGGATAGATGGAAAATTTATCTGTGAGTTTAGCGCGTTAGAGTGGTCAAACGTTTGTGTCAGAATGCTCAGATCATCATCATCATCAATTATGCCTTGAAAACTAAGTTGACTTTTTTGACCGCTAATGGCGTTTTTCAGTTTATTTGATTTTAGAGACTGAGCATAAGAGCTCGTAGGTCTTGCAATATTTTCAATTTCGGGAATGTTTGGTTTTGAAAACTCTCTTTTCTGAGCTCTCATCTCTTCGATTTCGGTTTTAAACTCATCGAGAGGTTTTTGTTATTGTGTTGCTTTCATAACTATTTTTCTTAAAGTGTTGGTAGTGTCGCCACCGAAATTTATCATTTAGGCATCACATTTTTGCATTACATCAATATTCGATGTACGTCTCATTATCAAAGATTTTTCGAGCATCGGTCTCCTTCGGTTTCGGTTTTAGAAAGTTAAATTTTCGATTTTCAATGGTTTTTGGAAGAGAAGTGATAGATTTGCATTTTCTCAGTCGAAATTTTCTATTTCTTGATCATTGGGATTCGTTAGTTTCTTGTAGAAACCTTTTTCGTAGCCCAAAGCAGTAAAGTGACGCATGCAGTTTTCCTTCATTTTTTGGGTTGACTATGGTAGTTTTTCGGATTTTCAATTTTTTGCCAATCTTCAAACGAGCTGGTATGGTCACCAATTTGTGGTATACGAGAAAATAATTAGACAAATATGACGATTTATCGCTCCTGTTTTTAGTGAGAGACGTATGGAATGTAGAAGAGCGTGCTGAACTGTAGATAGAACACTCCGAGTGTTTGACAAATTTAACGCAACAATAATGGTATGCAGGAGATTGAGGGGCTCGTAGAGAGCGCTATGTCAATTTATCCAGGGATCTTCACTCAGGTTGTTAAAGGTTTTCAGATGCCGAAATTTGCTATGTCCATGACACCTATACTGGACCAGTCTTACTACTACTTTAGTTATGACAGATGAATGGATTATATATTTTATTAAACAAAAACTTACTACTGCGAATCGCCCCTTCACAATGTTTACTATGTGTTGCAATAGACAGGAGGAGATACGACTGCTCAAGACCACAACAAAAATGAGAACTGAATTTCATCACAAACCTTCTGTGAGTGTAAACTTCGATGTTGTGAACTTTTGGACAACTTTGAACAACTTTGAGCTCTAGAACGATACGTTCTTGTGAATCACTTTGTAAAACTGATGAGTATACACTCGCCCTACTACATAGATTTTTGGTGGCAAAAAAAAGGTTTTTCACACAAAAAATTGGAATTTCAGAATGAATTTTGAGCGTTTGTGCCAATTGGCACAACATTTTTGGCTGGTCAAACACTAAATTTCCTCGATTTCTAGATGTTGCAGAGACTGAAAATGTGAAAAATTTTTGGCGCTTCACGCTGGGTCAATGAATATAATAATTAATACTTGACCCGAACGTGAACGAGTTCTCATCAAACACTGTGTTGGTATCATCGCAACAAACTTCATAGGGTGTCAATGACTGATGGATAAAAAAAACTCTGAAAATTCTCTATTCATTAAGCACCAGTTAGATTGGGATCTAAAACTGAAATTCACTTTTTGAGTTGGATCGATTCAAATAGGAAAATCAATATCGTTGGAACAATGTTTCGACCGAAAAGTAGACAATTTTCGACCTTATTTTCTCTAGTGTCGTTACATAGTTGTTTTTATAAATATTCGTAGTCGAAAATTGAATTAAGATGTGAACTTCGTGAAAAATTCTAGTCATTTAAATTTTCTCAGCATTCCATTTGAGTCGTCGTGAATCATTTTCTTTGCATAGCTTTTTCTTATCTGACTGACATAGCTAGTTGAGAACGATTTCTACAAAAAATTGATGCGTAAAATTTTTATTACACTTTTGGCCTGAAACCTTTTCGCAGTTTTCGGAGAAATATTTTTTTGCCATCGGCTTAAATTTTCTTAGCCTCTTGTGCCAATTCGTACAATTGACCATGCTAAAAAACACTGCCCTTTTCCACAGTTGGGAAAAGGCTGGTGGGAAAAAACAGTGGCTCTCAGGAAAAATTTGGTTGCACAGCCCGAAATTTGGTTGATCTGCGCGAAAAAAACCCAGAAAGAAATAGTAGCCAAGCACAAAAATTGGTTGAAAATTGAAAAAAAATCGGAATTTAAGAAATTCTGCACTTTTTTACGCATTGTTAATTTAAACTCGTCGGGAAGATTTATTTTAGCAATAAATTCGATTAAAATCGCTGAATGAACAATAATTTTGCAAAAAACCATGATGAAAATGGTTTAAAATTAACAATTCGGTGCAAGGAGTGCCCCCTAGGATAGAAAAATTTCTTTACTAGGGGGCGCGTGAAAAACTACAGTAGGATTGCTAGCGGGGATGTCGATCATCACGCGCGACACCGCTCGCGGTCTGCCCGCTTGGTATATGTCACCTCAGAAGCGGGCGAGCGGTTCACGCTCGATTTTGATTGGTCCATTTTTTCTTTTTACTGTAGCGTGACGTGGGAAGTGTGAAGTGACATTCTGCCTTAAGAACGCCAGCTGAAAAGTAAACATCAAGTTTTCCGTGAAACCTATTTTTAGGAAATGTGTGGGTGGCACCCTGAAAGTGCCCAAGGTGCTTCTAACATTTTATATATATATAAATTCCCAGTTGGTCGACTGTCCAACGAAGTCGACTATACTAATGAAATCAATTTGAACTAGATTATTCCAAATTCCATGACAGTTTATCGATCCAGGTTTGTGAGATCGTATTGCTTTCAGCACTCTGCTTAGCCTTGAGCTTAGGCTGGCTTAGGCCTAGGCTTGGTTTAGGCTTAGGCTTAGGCTTAGGCTTAGGCTTAGGCTTAGGTTTAGGCTTAGGCTTAGGCTTAGGGTTAGGCTTAGGCTTATGTGAAAAACATGATAAATTGCAGTACAGTCGGCCTTGTGGAACAGTTGACTTGTTGTGATGGCCAACTTACTGGGACAGTAGACTTACTTGGATAATAGACCAACTCATGGGACGGTAGACTTACGCCGGACAGTTGGGCCCGTTTCACTAAAGCTATTTGTCTTGATGCTACAGCTACCGTTCCACAATACTCACTGTCTCATTACAGCCATCAAACTATCAATAGGCGTCCCACTAAAGCCAGCTGTCACTTAATGACTGTCTCACTACAGCCACTGTCTCGCAGCAGCCATCAATGATTTTACGTGTGTTTATGTGTCATAGGATAGAATATGGATAGAACACCAGTACATTCGACCAGAAATTCCGTAAGCTCGGCCAACTTTTGCAGGAGTATCCATTTGCTTCCAAAATGAAGCAGAACCATAAGAACGTTCAAAAAATTCTATTTCAGAGCTAGTATGTTTCCTGACTGCAGAGCCGAGGTTTTACTCTCCCTTCCCCCTGATACTTTCGGATTTATGGAGCTACCTTTGTCTATGGTGGACACTCTTCATTATCGGACTTCGTATCACTAGCTAGCACAAAAGGCTCATTAGAAGACAACGGACAACTGAGCCAACCTAAAAAATAATGCATACGAGCTAAATAATTATCAATTTCACGAATCAAATTTTGGTCGCAGGCCGTATCCTGATGATTTTGAAGAAATTCTCTTTTGGCTGCTGCTTCTGGCTGTCAGCAGTGACATAATGTGGGATTCCATCATAGGATGGCATTTGAGTAGCAATCTTGCCTGTCGTGTACTCGTGGAATTTCATTTATCAATTCTCGGTAAGTCTCTAATGGTTTTGTACCTTGTTTCCTACATTTTCACGGGTTTCACGGTCCAATTGAATGGTTTCAATTTCGATTTTACTCCTTGGAAAACACTACCAGGCGAAACTAACCCTCAAAAATTTGCGTCCCGGACGCGTCCTGGACGCGTCCAGATCGCGTCTAGGTCGCGTCCGGAACGCGTCTTTTTCGGCAGCACAAAGAAAACTTTCATTTTTCTTAGTAATTGACATTCATGCAATAACTGTCAATCATAGTTCTTTTATAATGTGTAGTGGATATGCACTTTGTTTTGACCTACAGTATGACAACAGTTGACCTTTCGTTTATATCTGGTAAATAATGTGTGCTTTCTATAGGGAGGTAAGAAGGAAGCCTCAGCCAAATCCTTTGGCTTTGTGTGACACAAGCACATGGCCTGTCAATTTTATTGTCGGTAAAGTGTGGTTTTCGCGTCCTGGGTGCGTCCCGGACGCGTTCTGGACACGTTCTGGACGCGTTCTGGACGCGTTCTGGACGCGTCCTGGACGCGACCGGGATGGACCGCATCCATTATTTTTTCTGCGATCGAAAACTCCTTCCACCAAAAAAATCATGAAAATACGCTTGTTTACACCCGGGATTATTTTTTGTGTAAATGACCGCATCCATTGAATTCTCAATAGTCGAAAAGCTCTTCCCCAATAAGACCATTGAAATATCTTTGTTTACACACAGGATAATCAGATAACACTAATTCTTTTCACTAAAAAAAATGTTTTTTTGAACCCGAACGAAGGGGATTTTCTCCAACTTTGACCACTCATATAATTTGACCAAATTAACATTTTCAAAAAATAAAAAAGCGTAAAGTATCAATGTCCAGGGATGCATACGCATTGAGGAACCTACTGCAACTGGGGGCCCTAAAAAAGGCCGTTTTTGCATGTTTATGGCGCCCCACCGAGCACCATTTCATTTTAGACTCCCAATGACCTTTGACACCCCTATGTTTGCCCATATGGCGGATGTTATGCAAAAAACCTCATGTCTCTATCTATAACCGTTTTTGCTCTAGGGGGTATCACATTTTAGGGGACCAAGTATATTAAAGGTTGACGCTACCGCGCCACCTATGATTTATTCTCCAGCAGAATAAGTCTGTTCCATTAGCTGGCTTGAATGAAAAACGATTCAGATTTTTTCATCTTCGTCTACCTACTTGTATAGCTCGGATGTCAATTCGTTCAAAATGTCTAATAATTTGCAAACAAGGGAAATTAGCTCTTTTTTAATGCTACGGTCGTAAAACGGCGCCCATCCGTCAAAGGAAAGTTATATCCTATTTGCCAATTTTTAAAGGCTTTTGCTATTATTTCTGGCAGTCAAAATAGGAGGTTTGAAATATTCGAAGAAAGCATTTCGTATTGGCCATTGTTGAAAGGAGAGAAAGAAAGAAGAGTGGATGTAGTGAAGGAAAAATGGGAATAATGAAGACACGTTTTCCCGGATTACTGCATCGAAAAGATGAAAAGCCAAATCACTGATCCAGTTAAATTTGGATTACTAACAAGATTCATAGCGAGAAATCACATTTATCCACGACAATTAATTCAAGATAACGGGTTTGAAGGTATCAAATAATTATTCCATCATAAGGATTTATGTTTGGAGTAGAATAAACTATATATAACGGCTTCAAAATATATTTCATTTTTCTTTCAAACTTCCACACGTCACCAAAAAAATCGTAGAATATTTCACAATAGTTGAACGCCTTCGTGAATACATACCATACATGCACACTGGGCATAAGACGGAGGGTAAATCCTCCCACCTGAAAGTAAAAATAGCCTCTTCGCACGTCGAAAAAGTGGTCAAATCCCAACCTCAACGTTTAGAAATTGACAAAAATCACGTTATCCTGTCGAAAGTGGAATTTTTCAAAGATTTTATCTCCCATTTATACATTTCCCCTAAATTTTTTCCTCTATGTATTCCTACCTGGAAAATTTTCACCGTGAATCTCTGACACACATTGAGATATTCCATAGATACATCCGAAATAGAGTTATCCATCGGAACTGACATTTATTGTAGGCATTCCAATCAGAAAACTTTCTGTCAACCTTACGAAACAATATTAGAAAATAACAAAAAGTACAACTTCTGATGAGGCTTGCATCGCGATTACCTACAGTAATTGTAATATTTTAGTACCTGCCGACTGAAAAATTAAAAAAGAAATATCCACAAATGTTCATAGTTGTTTTGTTTAAGTTAATCACTTGTCAGCACTATCATTCATTACCTGAAATTTTGTGGCACTGATTTCTGTTCAGTTTGCCGTGCATATTTGACTTCAAAAGACATTCCTTGCAATAATACGAACCATTTTTTTGAAAAGGAGAGTTTTAGCAAAGAAAAAAGCAAAGAAAAATTGTGGCCTGTAAATCTTCCGATTTCATTTTTTTTGGCGTTTGATCAAAGAACTGACATCGCATGTTCATCGGCGGTCTCAGCCTTTTTTGACATTGGGTTATGTACCCGTTCTTTATAAGGTTATTTCTACCTACTAGTGGAACTGGTCGTGTTGTTTTGCGGTGCTGCAGCAGCCTGGTTGGAAATGCTTTTATTGTTTCAAAATCATACCGTTTCATGCGTCGAAGTAACTGGACTTCCCGACCCAGCTGCACAAATATCTATTTCGTGAAGGGGGTCCCTTCAGCCAATTTCAAACCTGAATAACTCATGAACCAAAGAGCCGGACATTAACTTTCTTTACATAGGTAGATAGATCTTTGAAATCGGCATCTATTGTGTGAAGTCGACATTTGAATCGGAAAAAACTAGTGGAGCTCATTTGATGGAACGCGACCTCCTTCCCGGAAGGGATGTTCGAGAAATCGAGTCCAGGGGCCATTGATAAGGTTGCGTCATATTTTTCAATCCACTAAGCTTTGTTTATTCTTTTTGATGTTCAGCCTCTACATAAAAGATTGAACAAACATTTCCGCTAATGCTTTTCTTCATAGATATATCTTTGCGTTAGATACAAAATAATTTATTTCCCCCGTTTCGCACTGGAAGACGGACCTCAAGAAAATTATCTTTAAGGTTTTGATCATCGAAGTCATTCTGAAGGATTTATCTACATAATCGAAAAAAATTATTTTGAGCCGGATCGAGTTATAGATAGATTGAACAGGTCTAAATAAAATTGAGAGCGAGTAAAACGGATTGAGGCAGATTACTTTTTGTCCATATTATGTTTTGTAGGAACAAGACTTCATCAAGGATAGATATTTCGTCAGTGATAGAATCTTCAAGAGAATCTTCTTTTCATCTACACTCCATGCTAGGGTACTCGCATCGTATAATGTACGTGCGTAGTTTTTATGCTTCTTCATTTATTATTTTTGTCAGTTGTTCGGAGCGGAAAGAAATTCATTTTTCCGGTTCGGCTACGTTGAAATTTGGGGGCACATAGAGTAGGGGGATAAAATAAATCGAAGTATCTTCCAAAGTTCTCAATGCGGCATAACAATGGGCCATTAGTTGGCGAACGAATGCCTGCCTACCTTTTGTTCATTATAGCAAATTTTTTCTTGTCAGAAGTCTGTTGATTGTTTTGTTTTTTTCATTTTGTCTGTAAATTACTGAACTGACGTTGGGTATAGTCTCTTTTCTATAGAATGAGTCAGGAACAAACTGCTGCAAAAGTAATTACCGTCATTGAAACAGTTCTAGAGCTGTCAGATTGTGTCTTAATATAGTTGTATGATGACGAATTCATTGTCCTATACCACTCGTGATATAATGGACAATGTCAAATGAACCAAACAGGCAATACCATTAATCCCGTTAAATTTTTGATTTAAGTTCAACATTTATTTCTTATCATTTTCTGTATAACAGATTTTATTGTCTGTTTTTTTACAATGCAATTAGATAATAACAGTTGAAAGCAAGTGCTACTTAAAATATTTACGATTTCCTGCTAAACTATATGTCCCATGGAACTGAAAATTTGTTCGCTTACTCAACTAAGGTTTAACAATCTGAAAAATAAGATTCTATCCTAAAAGCTTCGTGTAAAAAATTTCGGGACAATGTTAATTTTTGCCAGGATCCAATTTACAAATATTTTACAAAAATATTTGTACTATGCTACCAAGCATTAATCTGAAATTTGCATCTTGCATTTCAGATGATATGTAAGAAATTTGTAACCGAATCGTTTTCGCTGTACAGTTCTTACGAAATTTTGAATCATGGTCAATAAATACAGAAACAGGAGACCTAAAACTGGCTTGAGCTCCTCCGGCGGCTATAACGCCCCTCTACTGAGACCCTTGAAAAATTTGTACCCTTTATCGCAATGCGAACGCGTTTTTTTGGACGCCACGGAACACGGGGACAAGGCCACTATTCAGGCTGTACTCCAAGAACCACCCGAAAATTTCAGCGTCAATTGTACGGATTTGTTGGGCCGAACGGCTTTGGAAATCGCGGGTGAGAAACTCAAATGATTGGCCAACTATAGGGCATTTTCCTTGAAATGATAGACCCAGCGACTACCAAACAAGTAGGTACAATTTCTACGCAATTTTCAACGAATGGAAAAGCTTATACTGCAGTAAAACGTAAAAATTCTTCACGACAATACGATTTTATAAAATAATATATTAACCCATGATGCTTTCTCAGAACGGTGATTCATTGTTACTTACTTGAGAAATTTTGACAATTTAACGACGTTATTGGAAGAAATTTTCAGCTTGTTCTGTTTAGCGCTCATGGTAAAAAAATTTTCTTCATTCATTACAGTAATAAAGGCTTACTATTCTCCGTTCAATTTGAAATGATCGATGTAGCTGTCGATGTTTCGGCAAACGCAGTCTTACTAGAGATCAGGAAATCTATTTCGATAATCTTGAAATGATTGAAAAGCGCGATCATCAAGTAAAGGAAAAATTTTTTGATTAGAGTCAGAGTTTTTCAAAATTTTGAGTATATGTTTGGCTGCGACCTCGCTGCATCGATCATCTTAAAACTAGTTTATTAGAAAATGCCCCGACGGGGCAGAAAAAAGAAGAATATACTCGATGGATATTTGCCGAGCAAGAAAAAGGATTGAACTAGATTTTTGAGAACTTGGGTTGGAGTTGGAAAAAATTCATTTTCGCCATATTGGATTTCCAAAAAAAATTTCCATGTCTGTGAAAATGTATATCCTGCAGCATCTTGCATTTTGTCCTTCCCCTGGCATTAACTACAGCGAAATTTTTCTATATGAAAATTATATGCACATGATTACAAATGTAAAGAAATGGTAAACCAATAGCTTTCTGACTCCCAAGAGATTCAAAACTTCTGCCTCTCACACTAGCTGAAAAATAGTGAGGCAGGATTATAGTCATTTTCAGAACTATAAAGAAACCCGAGGTTGGTTGCACTAACCCAACATGAGGATAATCTCAACATCGGGATAAAATTGATGATGCTGAGTTTGAGCTAATCACAATGTCCAAATTATTCTCTTCCACTGCACAAACAATACTCACTTCAGGATTTACTACTACTGAGGTTTAAGTTCGAGTTTGAGAATTGCATACATTTTTACATTTATTTGCTTAAGAGATAAGAAAATTATGTGAAAATATTAGTGCAACCCGACAGCTCGAGTTGGGGATAATCTCGACATTGAGCCCGTTAGGATCCTATTGACATTCAAATTATACTGAACTTGAGATCAAATCGAGTCGCTTTTTTGTTCGAGATTATCTTGAGCTCGAGCTCAGATCCCTTTAGTGCAACTGATACTTGGTTACAGTCATTGGGCACCGATCTGCAAATGGAGGAACAGGGTAAAGCATACGAAAATGCTCCTGATTCAGCCATGCCTATATTAGGAGTGTGCGCCAAATCCTGTACCCAGTTCACCCCGACTCCACTTGCACTCCCAGTGAAACAGTATGACTTTTTTGAAAGCAAGACGGGAGCGACAGAGATGGATGAAATTGCTTCCCGTCTGCAATGCCACAAAAAGCGCCCTTTCTGCAAATTTCAGTTTAAATCCAAAAACCGTGAATGACGCTATTTCGTTGAATAGTTAAATAGAAGAGAATAAATTTGTTTATAGCTTGTAATCAGTAGAACTTACAGAGTGAATTCTATGCGATATGCTATATAAAATGAGTGCATTAAACATATCTTGCACAATCGATTTAGTTCTAAGAGGACTTTATGCTATAAGTTCTTTTCTAAAAAAGCCGAGTGGAATTTTATGTGCCACTTTCCTACGATCGATTCCTGTTTTATTAACACTAAATTTAGCAAAAAAGTTCAACGCAGTTAGAGGCACACATGTATGAGGGAAAACATGGGGGTACAAACTACCCCAAAGGTTTTGAAACTGGAAAATCTGTTATAAAAAAAAATTTGGTCAACTTTCTTGAATTTTTGATCTCAAAAAACGCCAAAAAATAAAGGTCCAGCCCTGAACTCTTCTTGAAGTTCCGGAGATCTACATGTTTGGTTGGAAAGTGTGTTGATGCACTCAGCTGCAGAATATACTTTTTCACAGACATGGAAAATTTTTTTTTTGAGAAAGAATGAAAATCCAATATAACGAAAGTGAATTTTTTCCAACTCCAACCCAAGTTCTCAAGAATCTAGTTCGATCCTTTTTCTAGCTTGGCAACTATCCAAGCAAGTATATTCTTCTTTCTTCTGCCCTATCGGGGCATTTTCTAATAAACTAGTTCACCTCTTTTTAGTGGGCCTCAACCATGCACGAAAACCTTCATAGAAGCGCATTTAAGTTTCAAATTTGGTCATCTTCACATAAAAGAAACAATAAGAAATCTTAAAGCTAAAACTTATTGTAAACAGAGTGTAAAGTGACCATTTCGATTGAATTCCCCATAAACAAGAATCCCTCAACCCAAAAAAACCTCAAAAATACTTTCGTTTTAAATACACACAGAACAATTTCTTGTGTGAAGTGATTGTGTCCATTGAATTCCGCATGGTCAGAAACCTCTCCCCTCAAACATCGCAGAAATACATTTGAAATACACTCAATATAATTTTGTGTGTAAAGTGATCACATTCATTAAATTTCCCGTGGTCGAAACCCCCCTCCATAAAAAAATCACGAAAATAGGCTTGATTACGCCCGAGATAATTTTTTTGTGTAAAGTGACGCACCCATTGATTTCCCGCAACCAAAGACCCCTTTCACAAAAAAGTCACGAAAATACTCTTGTTTACACCAGGATAAGTTTTTTGTGTAAAGTGATCGCATTCATCAAATTCTTCGTATTTAAAAACCTATCCCCCAAAAAATCACGAAAATACGCTTTTTTGCACCCGAGATAATTTTTCAAGTAAAGTGATCGCATTAATCGAATTCCCGATGGTCGAAAACCCTTCCATCAAAAAATCAGGAGAATACGCCTGTTTACACCCGGTATAACTTTTTGTGTAAAGTGATCACATTCTCCTCCCACTAAAAAATCATGAAAATACGCTTGTTTACACCCGAGATAATTTTCTTGTGTACAGTATTCACATTCGTCAAATTCCCGATAGTAGAAAACACCTTCCGCCAAAAAATCAAGAAAATATGCTTGTTTACACCCGAGATAACTTTTTGTGTAAAATAATCGCATTCATCAAATTCTTCATATTCAAAAACCCATTCACCCAAAAAATTACGAAAATACACTTGTTTACACACGGGATAATTTTTTAAGTAAAGTGATTGCATTCATCAAATTCAACATGGTCGAAAACCCCTTCCACCGAAAAATCACGAAAATACGCTTATTTGCACCCGAGATAATTTTTCAAGTAAAGTGGTCGCATCAATCGAATTCCCGATGGTCGAAAACCCCTTCCACCAAAAAATCAGGAAAATACGCTTGTTTACACCCGGGATAATTTTTTGTGTAAAGTGATCACATTCATTAAATTCCCCGCGATCGAAAACCTCTTCCATTACCAAATTACGGAAATACGCTTGTTTACATCCGGGATAATCTTTTTGTGTAAAGTGACCGCGTCCATCGAATTCCCAATGGTCGAAAACACTTTCAGCCCAAAAATCCTATTAAGGCTTCCGGTTCAATTGAAACTGCAAAAAATTAGTAGTGCATCATGCTGCAAAAAAATTTTTTTTTGAAGCCGTATGTATTATATAACAAATTGAGGAATTTCGCGTTTCCCGCGACTTTGCAACCATATAAGTGAATTGAGGCCATATTTTAAAAAAATGAAAAATCGCATTTGAGACTGCACCCCCAAGATGCTCAGGCCGAAGTATGAAGCTTGGATATGCCACACCCAATGATGGGCATGGTGGAACTGAGTGGCCTCAAAAAGTGCGTTTTTGCATGTTTTTGGGTCCCCACCGAGCACCACATGCAGATAGAGGCGAAATAACAGAAGGCACCTCATAGTTTGCCCGTATGCCCGAAATTATGCAAAGAACCCGAAGGTTCTAGCTCTTACCGTTTTGGCTCTAGAGGGGGGACATGAAATTTGGGGGCCAAGTATATTATAGGTTGACGCTATTGCGCCACCTCTAATGAAACGGGTATAGCTTCGCCGTATTCAACTTACTATGACTTTAAAATTACTACAACTTTAAAATAAATGGAGTATAATGGACTGTTGTAATGGAGATTTAGGTAGGAGGATGTGGATAAAAAGCCGCAAATCGGATCGGGGTCCATTCCCGGCTGACTTGTTATACCTGAAATAGAAACAATATATATGCAACAGCCAAAATCGGATGAGGCTTAGACTCCATGTAGACTTCTACTATACCACCAAAAGTCATGCACATATGTTACGCTGTCTTCCCATGTATGTAGCGGGCGTCCCTTGGGTTTGTGATAAGTTTCTCATAGTCAAAGGCTGGAAAAATTCCACATGTTACATAAGAACTTAGAACATTCTTGTGTCTGATGAAGTCAAAAATCTATTGGAGATGAAATCTGTTGGCAATCAACGAGAATATTGCATGGAATCAACAGGGAGTCTGTCTGTGGTCAATACCCCCAAGCCCCCACGAATATGTGTGGTCGGAACTCACCGATCAGGAGAATTTTCGAATAAAACTGAACTGAACTAAAAAACTGAAAAAATGATGCGCAAAATCCGTAACAAAACTTCAATGGAAATAATTTCTCGGAGTTAATTTTCCGGGTTAATGATCCGTCTTATTTGCGTTTGCTTTAGTGCAGAACTTACCGAAAATCTTTCCGCTAGAAACAAAGTGCAACACTGTTTGATAAGATTAAATGACCTGTGATAAGTGATTATCATTTTTTATGATAATCGAGTCGTTGGACTGACCTACGTGATCACTGTTCTCATCGATAACTTTTGGTCAATTGAGCCTCCAGTCCATAAATTTATTTTTCTTAGGTCTAGGCCGTGGATTATCCGGGGCTTGGAACTGGTTCCAGGATTTTCACTCAAAAAACGAATCGAGATTTAGGTTTCGAGTTTTTAGATGTTAATTTATTGTGTTTTGTAAATGGATTTTACTCTAAAATATTTGAATCGGCGGGTTCCGGCTTCGAATTTTATTTACCAGTTTCGAAATAAGCGACGGATGTGGTTACTACTGATATTAGGGTATCGTGCATTCACAATTTTACAATAAAGAAATACATATATCGATTTCCGAATATTATGTATATGTAATAATTTTGGTTCTCAGTGGAACTGGTGGAATCAAAGAATTGGTAGCATAAATCTTCGATCCATTGTTTATTGTAAAGCTTATACGACGCTTTTGCGACAGATGCGGGACTGGGACCCGGATACAGCTGTCTTCTGTTCTTGGTTTACCAATTTGCGAGCAATAACCTACTGTTAAATTTCAATTTTGTGTTTATCCCCTGTAGAATTTATTTTTTCTTTCTTTCTTTCACAGTGGACAATGAAAACGTAGAGATCATAGAACTTCTGCTTAGTCACGAAGACATCAAAATCGGCAACGCCTTACTGCACGGCATCAGGGAAGGCGTTTATAAAATGGTAGAAATGTTGATCGACCATCCCAGTATCACGTCCGATATGTTGGGCGACGGGTGGCGCGGTTCCTTAGACCATAACGATGCGGAAAATTTTGAATATTCCGCGGACATATCACCGGTATGATCGGCTAATCACGAAACAGTCGGATCAATATGTGTCCGCCATTACTATACAGATTTTATTGTCTCCCAACTCTTGAGAAATAGCTACCATTTTAGAGAATCGTAAGATTATTCCTGTCATACTGATCCGCCAAGGTTCCTTCCAAAAATATACAGGTTCCTTCCAAAATGAAATAAATTTTCGTCATGTTGATCTATGGAATAAGCTTTTTCCATTCGATCTATGAAGAATGATCTCGAATAGCCTTGATCGCATCCGATTAGCTCATTTTAAACACGGAGAAACTGAGCCCGATTATAAACCGGTCAAACGTCCATAAAAAACGATTGTCTTGGATGAAGTGATATATTTTCGATATCAGAAAAATGTCGGACTCGTTTTTATTGAGCTGCTTACAATCTAATTTTTAGATGTAATTAGGGGAGATGATGCATATGAACTTCGGTGAGATGATGCATATGAACCCTTTAGACTTTGTCAGTCCTATGGTAAACCATATAACCACATAGATAAGAAATCGAAATCCGTTCCTAATAAAAAGCATCAAGTTTCTCGCTGTTTCAGGTCTTGACCCAGTTTTTATGGCTTTTTAAGTAATGCTTTTTGGGACACTCTGTTCCTGAGCGTGATTCCGTCTCTTTCCATACATTTTGAAAGCTAAAGGACGCACAAATTTGTGGTGACCATTTGAAAGGCAAGTATCTCGTTCTCCTCGTCCACTCTGAGCCGGTGACTTTATTTTGTGTATGTCTGCCCTAGCTGTAATTCCACATCCACATTCTTGGAGGAAGCTAAAAACATGTTACTTTTCATTGCAGACAAAATTTTCTGCTCTGCAGTTCATTTCCATAAAATCAGATTAAAATGATCATAAAGAGCAGGTCTAAAGTTCCATATAAAAAACTTTTATTGTAGATTTTTTGTACTGGAAACTTGTCGAAGAGTTAGTTTAACAGGCAAAGGTTCCCTTCTTGGTGAAACTAATATTAAATGATTACTTCAGAAAGTGTGATGCACGACTTCGATGACGATCTTGCTCATCACCAACTCGAAATTTTCTGCTTACGAGTTCAAACAGAATACGATAACTTTTTACCACAATCGCTGTTTATTAAAGGAAACTTGAATTTAAAAAAAATTCATATGACCCAGAATTGTATACGCACTCCACTGAATTTTCAACGATTAATCAAGTGAAATCACTTGCAATAAGGAACAATCCGCTCGTTCATTTTTCAAATGATTCTGTTCAATCGAACAGATGTGGATAAATATAATTTCATCTACTGGTAAATTTTGTAGTGTTGTGGACATAAAACTCGTTGCCACCACCTGAAACCAACTCTGTTGGCGGGTCTTCCACTTTCACTTTCATCGTTTTCACAAACGCGGCATATCGGACGTTACGTTAATTGATATATTTTCGTTGATATAACAAAAAATTATTAACGGTGTATCCCCATTTTTTACGCTGCTGTAAGGATTCAAAGTTTGACTTGAACTGTCACAGAATTTTTCCGTTAATTCATAACTTTGAATGCAAAAAATTTTATTTCTTATGTCGAGCAAATATCAGTGAGCGTATACGGTTTAATGTTTTTGAAAACGATCTTCAAATATTTCTCTGGACTACTGTATTTCTGCTAATCAAACATGATTATGATTATACAACTTTACCATTCACAGGTCATGCTAGCCGCCCACCTCGATCAATTCGAAATTTTACAATTGCTCCTGAGTCGAGGCGCCCGAATCTACAAACCACACGTGGCCGCCTGCCCGTGCGACCAGTGCAAAGAAGACAGATCAAGCGACAGCCTGCAACACTCTTTGAAACGCATCTACACATTTCGAGCTTTAGCCAGTCCTGCCTGGATTTCTCTGACTTCTAATGATCCTATTCTGACCGCTTTCAGGTTGAGGTGAGCTGTTTTTGATCACGTGACCACTGATTCGCAGGTTTGAATTCGTTTCGTAACAGTTGGGAGTTGCAAAGGTTGTCTCGAAGCGAATGCGAGTTCAAAGACATATATTTGCATTTGAGCGAGCAATGCAAATCCTACGCAGTGGATCTCTTAAGTCAGTGCAGGAGCACAGAAGAAGTTATAGCCATAATGAACAGGGGTAATTCAGCCGACGAAAATCAAGAACTTTATACTCCCAGGCTGAGTTTGGACCGGCTAAAGCTGGCTATCAAGTATGAACAGAAACAGGTGAGTATAGTGTTATATATGCATAGCAGTTATAAACTTAAAAAATAAACAAAATTGGCCATAAAATAATAAAAAAATGAGTCTACATCAATGAAAGTCCTACTAGCAGATAAAACTTGACAAGATCGATCGATCGATGCAATTTTTGTATATTTGCCTCAAAGACATGATTTCCTTTTCATGACGAAGAATTCCCAGTATTATCGTTCTTTTCAAGTTCGTTTCACACCCTCATTGCCAACAACTTTTGACATCCATTTGGTTCCAAGGATTCCCGGGTCGGCGAGAATCAAGTTCTATGATCAACATCCTTGTCACTACCCTGCTAATATTCGCGTGGCCTTTCATCGCTCTAATTTACATAATTTATCCGAGAAGCAAAATTGGTCAGATGGTCCGATCACCGTACATGAAATTTTTGTACTATTCAACGTCGTTCAGTTGTTTTTTGCTACTTCTAACTTTGGCTACCGTAGAGGATTACCGGTCGAACATGGAGGACGACGTTTCGGACAATAGGACTATGAACCGAGGACCACCGCCGTCGTTTGTTGAAGTTCTAATTATATTCTGGGTTTTCGGTATGTGAGGAAAATCTGGGCAAATCACAACCCTTTAAGCTTTTATTTTACTAAACTTTTTCAACTTTTATTAAAATACTCGTAATTTAATAAATTGAACCCATATCATGCATGTATAGTTTCACTTTACCACTGCAAGTCATGCACACATAGCGCTAGTCTCGTCCTCATATTTCGTTTAGATAGGTTCGGAATGGGTTTCCAAAACATGATGTATAGTTAACAAGTTTTTGATCAATACTCGAAATTTCCACACACACTATGAGATAATTGACAGTCTTAGGTCTGATGAATTCAAAAATCTGCGGAAGATTCGCCGGAATTCTACATTGGGTCAACAGGTAGTCTGTCTAGGTTCTTCAATAACTCTACCTCCAAGAACATGTATGACGCAGATTGGATCTTCAAACCATTGAGCAGTTAAAATAATCTGCCGGCTTTGCATATTATGCTGACATCATACATACGAAGTCACATACACTACAGTGGCTAGAACTTTGGTTTCTGCATGTTTCGCAAACGAATGTTTGTCAATGTGATCTAGATTTTTCTCATTCTAGAACGACTGTAGTTTTTTCTAGATAATAATTAAAGTCTCTACGGTAGCAGTTCAGATTATGGCCGACTGAAAAAAAGCTTACCGTAATTGGCCAATTTTGGAAATTTTTAGTTTTTCACTCCAGCTGATATCGACTGCAACCAAACTTTTTTGAGAATAAGCTAAGCTTGAACTTCATGTTTACTGTTTGATACATTTTGATACGTTTGATACGTTGATACGTTGATACGTTTGATACGTTGATACGTTTGATACGTTGATACGTTTGATACATGTAAGACTAAAATATATAGCTAGCAGCTAATGTATATTTTTTGTACATATATGTTGCGAATGATTGGTTTTGATACTAAATAATAATACTGTTGATTAGAGCGTTTTTCTTTAGAAATGTGCTCGATAACCCAATTGGGGGTTTCACTTATCTGCATGAACGTACACTAACATCAGAATTGAACCTGCAATGCAACTTATAGAAAGTGATAGTCTGATCTGGAAAATCAGTAGAAGTTTAACGTCGGATATGAGTCTTTGGTCAAATCTCTATAAAACAATACGGCTTTATTTTGAAAACCTCAGAAATTTCTTAAACTTGGTGAAGATATGTTATCCTCTTCTCAACTACCATTCACTCATTCTGCCTCAATTGTGGAACAAATGCTCAATCCTTAAGAAAGTGTTTTCAAGCAATTCATGGATTTTTCTCAGCGAGCTTTGGGTACTGCTCTGCGCAAATCTCATGGTTCCTCAATACTGTATCAAGGCCAGACAAGCTTAGTGGATTTAACAGCGTCTTGCTTGAATAGAATTCTGGAGTTCGTGCTTTCGCCTGTCATTATATTATGCCCATTCAATTCAAAATAATAGGCCGAGCGATAAAGAACAGAGTAGATTCAATTTGATACGTAACTTTTATTTGGTTGGAAATTTTATATTGTAGAAAAACGCTGAATTTATTCATGAGAATGAGGAAGGCCAAAATCATTGAAGAGACATCGTGTTCCCCCGCTGTCGATTTGGACAGAACTGCTTCGATTCATGATTACTACTCGAGAAATTTAAACCACTTGGCCAGGTTCTTGAAGGAAATCTTCAGTTGTTGTTGTGTTTTCCTGCACAATGAAGAAAAAATTTTCCATTGTTTATATCAATAAGCGAACTAGTTTTTTCCGTATTGAACTTACTTTCATAGGATCGCTGCATCAATCATTTTAAAATGAATGGAGTATAGTTTCACCTTTGTGTATCAAGCTTAACTGCGGTCTCTGACTTTGTATTCAACTTCAGGTATGTTATGGTCTGAAATGAAGCAACTCTGGGACGAAGGTTTCAACAAATATTTGCATCAATGGTGGAACTTGTTGGACTTTATAATGATCGCCCTTTACTTGTGCACTTTTTCACTCCGAACGATCGCCTACTTGCGTTTCCATACTAAATATGTAAATTTGGCCAATTTGCCCAGGCAAGATTGGTGGTCCGGCGAACCGATGTTAATAGCCGAAAGCCTATTCGCTATAGCCAACGTTTTTAGTTTCGCTAGGATTATCTACTTATTCCAAACTAGCCCATATTTGGGACCATTGCAAATTTCTTTGGGATGTATGTTGATCGACATTGGAAAATTTTTTGTCATCTTTTTCTTGATTTTGACCTCATTCGCCATCGGGTTGGTTCAGTTGTATTGGTACTACGGCAAAAGTGTTCATTGCCCAGTCGATGCATCTATCAATTGCAAAAAAGAAGCATTTTCTTCGTAAGAAAAGTTCAAATTTTTTTGCTGTTCTTCATTTCATAATATCTTTCTTTTTCCACCTTCTGTTCATCCATGGTCTTATCATTTCCATATTATTCCCGCACTTTCTCTCAGAAGGAATAACGTTGTACAGTATCTGATGTTTCAGCATCAAGCTTTCGTTACGAGGTCAGAAAAGTGAATATGCTAGAGTGTCTATTTATGAGAAAAAATGACTTTTCTTTTAACTTTTCAAGGGTCATTTATACTTCCCTTTTCCAACGGAAATGAACGAAACGGATCGTAAAATACTTGAAACGTTCAGCTTGAAAATCTATTTTCCGACGGAAAGAATAACTACAATTTTGCGGAACACGACCGACGCTAAACCGAACGCAACGAAAATTTTCCTTTCGTTCAGTTACATTACGTTTCTTGCATTCCGTTCCGTTCCGTCGCAAAAATCACGTATAAATGTTCCTTTACTCGACGAACAACTGTACAACTCGGCGAAATATTTCACCGTTTACTCCACAGGACCTAATATTTTTAATTCGTCTCGTTTCCCTTCCTGTTTACTTTACTGGAGTCAACCATTTCTTTGTTTCCTTTCTTTTTTTCCCTTTTCTTTTATCCTTTTCTCCCGTTTTCTTACTTCTACCGTTATTTCAGCATTTCCAACTCTTACACGACTCTCCTATGGTCACTCTTCAGCATCACAAAACCGGAGGATACCGATGTTGTCGAGAAACATTATTTCACTCAACTGGCCGGTCGTGGGATGTACATCGCCTATCATGTGACTTCGATAATCGTTCTTTTGAACATGCTTATAGCTATGATGAGCCATTCTTTTCAGAATATAAACGTAAGATTGCTCTTTCCGAATTTACTTCCTGAAAGCAAATATTATTTCACATTTTCATTGTTTTCTGGCCAGCCACATGTCATATAGAGGATTATAAAATTTTTTGAGTTAATGAAAACTTGTGCAATAAAAGCGTTGTGTAACGATTTTGAAAACGGTATTAATTTTTCCTTTTACGACAGGATCACGCCGATTTAGAATGGAAATTTCATCGAACGAAATTGTGGTTGAGTTATTTCGACGAAGGTTCCAGTTTGCCGGCTCCTTTCAATTTAGTCGTGTCACCTAAATGGATGGTGTACTTTACTAAAGGGGCTGTGAATTTCGTGAAATGTTTACTTTTTCGTCAGCCATTACCAAAAGCGTCGAGGAGAGCGACTATCAAAGTGAGAGGTTTTGAGAAAAAACAACTGGAAAAGGGTCGACTTCTTTACTGAACTGTCGGGAGCAGGGTTTTTCCTGCACCTGTCGTTCCGCAAGAAAAATTTCCGTACCAACATTAAAAACCACTAAAAATATTAAAAAGTTTCCGTTCCGTGCGGAAAACTCTCCGAAAATTTTCCGCACGACCCCAAAAAAATCCACACTGTGCGGAGAAAACCCAGGTCGGGAGAAGTTTTGTCGTCAAGGGTACGCATTGAATGAACTATGGATTTTTGGCATGGTGTATCAATGCGTGTCTAAGATAATTTTTTTGAAGCTTAGTGTACTTCTTACAAAATGTAGCGAAATTAGAACTCTCCTCAAATTGATTTAAAATAGGCTTTTAGTGAAGAACTTTCTCTTCAATAGGTTTTAAAGAATCGGCTGAGTGATCTACGGATGGAAGTGTGGTTTAGCAGAAAATAATAAATATGAGAAGTAATACTTCGCTTTCCGGTTCCATACTTTACAAGTATTCCAAGAAAGATGCTCCGTAGAATCTGTGTTATACTCACATAAATTATAGCTCTCAAAGGTTTATACGGGTGGACCCGTTATCGCGACAGGCCCATAACCGCTACCTGGATCATGACCGCGAAACGGTCATTACCGTGACAAGTATATATTATTCATAATATGATATGATATATACAGTAAAGGGTTCATTGCCGCGTTGGACCGATTACCGCCATCCCTGTTGATTTTTAGCTTCCTTGAAAAAAATGACTGCAAAGAAACAATGAAAAATAAATGCAATTTAAATTGATGCATTCACGTTTACTTTCATATCTTATTGTGATTATAATCAGATTCCTGATAGTAGGCTATGTTAAAACATTCCGATCTTGATTTAGTACGTGAAATTTCGACTTGGTTTTTCGTCAACATAATGAATATTGCGACGCAACGCTTGACTTTTGACGTGTATTTTTAGATTCTTCATCGAAAATATTTAGCACATTTTTCCAGTTCAACACTAATTTTTTTCAAGTTTCGACGAAGAATCAGGCAGCCCTTCTCGTATTTCGTGTACAGTAACAAGCTTCCTATACTCCGTTAATTTTGAAATGATCGGTTCAACGATATCGCAGTCAAACTTTTATGGAAGGCTCGTTGACTCTGTTCAATAAATTTTTTATTCTTGATACAGACTGCTTGTAATCACTCTTTTCAACTATTTCAAGATTATCGAAATCGACTTCCTGATCACTAGCAAGGTGAAATTCTGACCGCTGTATCGACCATTTCAGAATGAATGGAGTATAGTTCTTGGCGCTAAATTTACTCTATATATTCGCTGCATCCTGCCATGATCTTGAATTTCCCGAATCTTCCATTATTTGTGATTGTAAAATATATCATTAAGAACTAATTAGTCCAATTCCAACTTGAAAATAATCTGTTTTTCTTGAAATGCTTCTATAGTCTGTTTTTCTTGAAATACTTCCAAATAATGAAAGTGGAAAGCAAGTAGTACTTCAGATTTTTGCGATTTTCTGATAAACAATATATCATGAGGGACTGGAAATTTGTCAGCATACTGACCTACGTTTAGCAATTTTTCGAGTAAAAAATTTTACAGTAAAAACTTTATGTAAACGATTTTGACGACAGTACTGATTTGTGTCACTTTTCTATTTGGAAGCATTTTATAAAAAACAGACAGTGAAAAGGAAGGATTTTCACGACTTTCTGCTAATGCGCTGAGAGTGCTGTCGTATTTCCTCTGAAGTCCGTAAACTCGACGAAGGATCCATATCTAAATTTATATGACGGGCATTGCTGCAGTCACAACACGTTGTGCAGGGCTGTGCGGTCGGTAAGTACAACTACCCTCCAGATTGCGAGCACCGTTACATGTCACATCGGACTGGAAATTTGTGTTGAACATGCTCAACTAAGACCTAATTCAGAAGTGCAATTGCCGGTTGTTGCCGATTGAATCCTAGAGATTGGCGACAGACACCGACTACCGCCGATTGTCGTCGACAAAAATCCTACGATTTTTTGACAATTTTCTGAGTGAAACATTCTATAAGAAAAGCTTTGTGTGAATGAATTTTGATAACAAACCAATTATTTGTCCTATTTTCAAAATAACTAAGTCCAATCATTTTTCAAATGAGCCTCGGAATGCAAAAATATTCGAAGAAATCTGTAGGCAAGTGGTGACCATGCACGAAATCGCTTTTAGCTTAAGAAACTCGCTTATAAACGGCTTGTACATTGTAATCACGATCCCTGGTTTTCAGCGCCCGGGGCGCAAAAAAACAGACGCATTTCGTCATCCCAGGTCGTCTCATCCTACCGAATACACCACATATCAAGATATTATGGACCGGATAATCTCACGTTTCATTCATCAAACCAAAAAGGACATGAAATTAGATTCGGTGAACGAAGACGACTTACTAGAAATAAAGCAAGACATATCCAGCTTGAGGTAGATGAAGTGTACAATGGTGCCTCGATGAGAATCAACTTCTGCTTTGACCCTTTTTCAGATTCGAATTGCGGGAAGATCGTCGGAAAGAAGTAATGAGATCGGTGAAATATATTGACGGCGTTAAAAAAGAAATACTCAGGAGTCTTTCCAGCGTGGGTCCCACCACGGTGTCCAGACCGTCCCTGACGCAAACCCACGTATATTTGTCAACGAGATCCAACTTGACGGGATATACGGGTTAGAAATGTCTATTAAATTAACTGAGTTTTCTGTCTCATTTTTCTAGAAAAAAATTGTTGTGCAAATCTGAACTATAGTCTGTTTTTTACAAAATGCTTCTAAATAGAAAAGTGACACAAATCAGTACTGTCGTCAAAATCGTTTACATAAAGTTCTTACTGTAAAATTATTGACTCAAAAAATTGGTAAAGGTTAGGTCAGTATGCTCACAAATTTCCAGTCCTACATGAGTATATTGTTTATCAGAAAATTGCAAAAGTCTGAAATACTACTTGCTTTCCACTTCCATTATTTGGAAGGATTTTAAGAAAAACAGACTATAATTAAGTTTATTGCTAAAGCGTATGCCACATAGGACTGGAAGTTAATGATCCTGCTGACTAACCTAAATTTTCGATTGAAAAATTCTACAGTAAAAGCTGTTTGTGGGTTATTTTGACGGCAGTAAAAATATTTTATCATTTTTTAATTGGGAAGCAAAAACCACAAACTCTTTTCAGTTTGCAACGAACTAATAAACTGGAACATTTCCACAGGAAAAAATATACTCGGCGACAGCTCTGATCAAAATGAGGATATTGAAGAAACAAATAATCATCATAGATTGAGATACATACTGTCCATGAGAAAACGTCAGGAAGATTCCGCCGCCGAGGAGAAGCCGAAGTCGGCATAATTATGCGCTCTATTATGTTGGTTATTATTTAATCTACTCATTAAATCGGCGGAATATGATATATGAAATCACAATTGTTATTATCCACTTGTCGTATTAGGCAGCTGAACAACCGGTGTTTATTGTTACTGTAAATTACCGTCATATTCAAATTACTCGATATACTGTCGGAAAGTGATGCCGATTGATAACTAAGCATTAGGGACGAAGTGTTAGCCCTCTTCTGATCATACCTGTACTTGGGGGGGGGGGGGGACTCCCCAACTCGGCCAACCCTATACCCAAAATCATTTCCCCCCCCCAACCCCCCCCCAGTTTGGAAAAAATTAAAAAAATTTTCAAAAAAGTGTATGTTTTTTGGCCTTTTTTGGGAAAAATTTCGACTTTTTCCTACGCCTCCCCAAAATTTCGGATTTACCCCCCCCCCCCCCAACTGGTCGGAGGTCTTACAGGTATGCTTCTGATTGGCTGAAATCACCGTCCCCCAGACGGTTTTTCGCCTAATATGTATTTTTCATTAATTTTTCCTTTAAAATTTTCCTTAGGCTTAGGTTTAGGGTACAGCACAGTGTTTTTTTTTTGTGCCAAAACATGGTTTTTGGCACAAAAAAATTTGGAATGGCACAAAAAATTTTGGGCGTTTGTGCCAATTGGCACAAATTTTTTGACTAGTCGAATGCCGAATTTCTTTGATTTTTAGTCATTTTAGGGGCTGAAAACGCAAAATTTTCGCGGCGCTCCGCGCCGAGCCAGTTACTTAAGTGTAATATTAGTCAAGTGTCAGGAATCTGAAAGAATTGTATTCGAATAATAGATTTGTATGATCGCAACAAACTTTGAGATTGTCAATGATTGAAAAATGAATTAGTTAACTTCCACTGTTCATTCACTGTGATTGGATTGGAAACCGAAATTTTCATCTGTTTGATTCGAACAGAAAAATTTACCGTCGTAAAAATGACTACAAACTCAAAACAGGTAAAGCTAAAACAAATATTAGATTATATGATTTTTCCAACAGGTACATTAATATTTGGAATGAACTTTCAACTGAAGTTCTTAGTTCTTCCAATTTACACACATTCAAAACGAAAATCTCTAAGATTGATTTTTCTGATTATCTGGGGGGAGCGCGTTAGCCTGTTACAAATATGTAACCTGCGCTTCCTATTACCGTCATTAACTTGTTTACTGTAGCACATATTTTCGCTGCGATATTGTATTTGTCGTTTTGAAGTAGCCGTGGATTGAGTTTTCGAAACTTTTCTTCGTTTCCTTATTTCATTTTAATTGTTTGTTCTCGCGTTTTAACCTTTTTTCTTTTCTTGTGTTATATTTCGTCTGACAGGTAATAAATCTTCTTCATTCATTCATTCATTCATTCATACCCTGTTGGCACAATTTTTCAACGAAAAATTTACGCGACGTGATTTCCGTTCTAGTTTTTTTCAGGAAAAATCATTATGGACATCCTTAATTTATTTACACATCGGTGTTACGAAGAAATCCGTAGCCGAAAATTAAAGAAAAATATAAAATGCCTGAAAAATTGTACAAAAATATCTGAATTCTCGCAGCATCTGATTTCTTTCTGAATCGTATAAACTGCTTTCTTCGTCAGTTTTTCTTATCGCACTGACGTTCTTAAGATAAAATAGAGTTGGCACGATTCTTTAGGCAAATTAGTGCGACAAAAGTAACCTTTAGTTATGTATCAAACTTTTGGCATAAAACTTTTTAAAAGTTTTCAGTATGTTTTTAGGCTGGAAAAAATTTTTTGTGCCATTGGCACAAATTTTTTTGGCCCTTTGTGCCAATTGGCACAAATGTCCGTGCACAAAAAAAAACGCTGGTACAGCAGCTGCGCCCCCCTAAAATTTTGACCAATCAACAAGGGGGCGGTAATTCCGGCCAATCAAAAGAGGGCTAACACTTCGCCCTTAATGCTTAGTGATTTGATACGGAGCAAAAGCAGTAGTATTTTTTTCCACATTGCACTATAATCACTGTTTTTTCCACGAACTTTTTTCCACAAATGTGGAAAGAGGTCAAATTTATTTTCCACATGTGGAAAAAAAATTTTTTCGTCTTAAAATCCTCGTTTTTTGGCTTAAAAATGCTCACAGACGCTTTATCGCACTGTTTTGGAGCTTTTTCAAGCCTTCCGGTGTTTTTAGAGAAATTAATTCATTAAAATTGGAGAAAAAATTGAAATGTTCGACTTTAAAGCCTAATCTACAAGCATTGTTGAACAAATTTTCTAGCAAACTATCCAAGAGCATAATTGACTTGAATTACACAAGAAATCAATGGTCAAGTCCTTCCTCTATGATGACAAGTGAAAGCCTAAAAAAGATGGCCCTATTCTTTCCGGCGCGTAGCCCCGGAAAATTTTTTGGGTATATTGACATTCTGGGATGCTGGAAAATCAATTTTCCGAACATTTATTTCAAGAATTAGATTCCAATTTTACAGAGTATAAATTTCCGAAAGATATTCCCATGATGCTTTTGAATTGATTTCAAGTTAGCAAAGAAATAATCGCATCATAAATCATAGAGACTTGACGTGTATTGATCTTTCTCAAAAGGAAAAATACGAATCTTCATTAAATATTATGATAAAATGTTGAAGATTACCAATTAAAACATGAGATACTACGTTTAAGATGATGAAAACTATTATAGATTAAGTGATAAATGAAGGTAGACATGATAAAAGCCGCGCCTGAGCTATCTAAAGAATGATGATGATTATTAAAGTTATAACCGGCGCGAAGCGCCGGAAAATTTGGAGATTTGGACCTCCTAAAATGCACCAAAATGCATCTTTTCAATATGAAAACCCCAAATTTTTCTTCCACATTTGTGGAAAGACCTCAAAAATTTTTTCCACATTCCAGATTTTTTTTCCACATTATAGTGCAAATGTGGAAAAAAAACAGTGACTAATGTGGAAAAAAATATGTGGAAAAAATTGTTTGTCTTTTCACAAATGTGGAAGAAAAGTTTGGGGTTTTCATATTGAAAGCAGGGTTCATAGCGACCAGGAGAACCGGGAAAGGACCGGGAATTTTTGGTTGGACCCAGTGTTTTTTGCTCAAAACCTTTTGCCCCATTTGAGGAAAACCCCCAAAAAATTTTCCTCGTGAGGAAAAATCAATTTTTTTAGTTTCCTTGCTTGAAAATCGCTCAAAATCATTTCTGATGTGATTTTTGAACGTTTCTCATTAACTTTCATCTTATTCCGCCAATAAACCGACATTTTTTGCAAAAAGACTCGAGCTATGACCTGCTTGTAGATGAATATTCAAGTGAGTTTACATGAGCAAGACATAACGGCATAATCTTTATACCTTAAATTTCTTTGACGATATAAAACAACCTAATTTTGATTATATCAAGTGAATCAAACAGTAAGCTTTGATAAAAAGATAACAATGAAAAATGTAATTTCAAAACTGATTCTGAATAGCTGACAATCATACCTGTAAGGTAAAGTGGGGTAGCTTTGGCCACGGGGTAACTTTGGTCAATTTCACTTGAAACATCGCCGAATTTTTCCTCTGTAAGATATGCAGATGCAACTTGGCACACTAATGTCTGAGTGATCAATGCATGTTACTGTGAAAGGAAATTGAAATCCAAATAAAATTGAGAAATTTGTGGGTCGATAAAGTTGCCATTTTTTAATGAAAATTTTCAAATTGAAAAAAATTTGGGTTTCACTCGTCCACTGCACTCAAAACTTTCACTAACAATTAAGTGTCTTTAGAGAGTTTCTTTTTTGTGTTTTGTATAAAAAATAACTACCCATTTTCGAACAAAAAAATTGGTCAAAAAGTGGGAAACTTTGGCCAGTTGGCGGCAAATTTTGGTCACGGCGGGTAACTTTGGTCACATTATATTTTGGATGGTAACTTTGGTCAAATTAAAATTTTTTGTGCAATACATTTTTCTACTTATTCGATCTTACTTCTTTTTCAAACGAATTATTTTATCCTGTATATAATTTTCATCGATTACGTACGTCACAATATGGTCAGGCATTGCAAAAGAAAGCCAGATGCGCGCAAATACCCAGCTAATTACTCAACAGAAGATCTCAAAAAGGCCATCGAGGCCGTTCGAAACGGATCAAAAATTTGAGCAGCAGCTCGTGTTTACAATATTCCTCATTGAACTTTTCAAAACATAGTAAACGCAAGGCATTCAGGAATGATTGGTTGTAAAACGTACTTAACAGCAGTTGAAGAATCGCTACTCGTCAAACTGGTCAAATCTGTTGCTGTCGTGGGGGTGCCATTCACAAAAGATTGCCTTATCACAATAATCGACAGTTATCTACACGAAAACAAGCTGGTACTGTTCAAGAAAAAGAAGACCGTAGGACGTAAGTGGTTTCGTTCATTTTTGAAACGTCATGGAAATGCATTATCTGAAAGAATTCCACGAAATTTGCTAGCTGTCCGGGCAAAAGCGCTGACACAATTTGTCGCCAGTAAATAAACAATTAATCTTCCTTTAAATTTGGTCAATCTCATGTATTTTGATCTTGAATGCATATTTATCATTGTTTTAGTTCACCTCATATTTTTATGTGTCGACCAATATTACCCACCAATTAATTTTTTTTCATTAATATATTTTGAACGATTGATATCTTTATTTTAATTCATATTGATATTTTCATGTCCTCTCAACTTGCTGTATCTGAATAACACAATATTTTTCACGTCAGGCACTTTTTTAGGTCAATTGACCAGAGTTACCCACCGTAGGGACAGCTGCGAGTAGATTTACGAAAACTTTTTTGCTGTTAATGATATTCATCATTTTCAGCTGAAATTTTGTGACAATAAAGGTCGATATTTATGTTACCTCACATCTAAAATTTGTTTTTTTACGTTCTATCTGTGGAGAAATATAACGATTCTGCTTGTCAGAAAAGTAACTTGAACAGAAATTATAATGGTGACCAAAGTTGACCACCATGGTGGGTAACATTGGTCAAAGTTAGCTCTCTTCAACGATCAATGGTAGGTTAAATCTGCATGCTACTTATGAAATAATGTGTTTGATCGATTTGTCTGACATTTTTGACATATGAGTTCCTTGTATTTTACTTTTACGAATTCCCCATGTATAACATGTTATATGCTTGAAAAGTCGAATTGACTCGATTTTGATCAAAGTTACCCCACTTTACCTTACTTGGGGGGGGTTGGGGGTGGGACCCCCCCAGCTTGGCAAACAATATACCCAACCCCCCCCCCCAGTTTGGAAAAAATTAAAAAAATTTGCAAAAAAGTGTATGTTTTTTGGCCTTTTTTGGGAAAAATTTCGGCTTTTTCGACCCCCTCCCCCAAATTTCGGATTTACCCCCCCCCCCAACTGGTCGGACCTCTTACAGATATGCTGACAATCTGACATAAAGGTATGAACTATAATCACAGGTTTTTTTTCTGCAAAAGCCAGGTTCAAATGTGCAACTTGGGGAAAAATTTTGGTTGCACAGATAAATTTTTGATTGTTCAATCCAGGTTTTTTTTGTACATGACCCATTTGTACATGCACAAACGGTAGCCGATATTTCATTTGTACAATTTGTACATAGCGAAAATACGTAGAATAAGTAACCTGCGTTTCTCTATGTCATGGCCAAAGACTAATAACCAAATCAGTGTAGTTTTCAAATTTTATTTATAACTCAAAAAATGCCGTTAATTCATTAAAACTTGGAAAAAATTGAAATTTTCGAGTTTCAATTCTAATTTACAAGCATTGTGGAGCAAATTTAGTAGAAAACTATCCAATAGCATAATTACTTTGCATTAGATGATAATTGATGGTCAAGTCCTCTATGATGAGAAATGAAAGCTCAAAAAAGATGTAAATCTTTCCGGCGCGGAGTGCCGGAAAATTTTTTTGTGTATTAACATTCGGCGACACTAGAAAATTAGTTTTCCAAACATTTATTTCAAGAATTAGATTCGAATTTAGTGTTCAAAAGTCGTAAATTTTAGAATTTTATCATCTGAAAAATTTTGAAAACAGTAATTTATTCCTTAACTCTCATGACCTTGGCCGAAAAGATTTGAGTGGAAGAGTAGAAATTTCCGAAGGCTACTTCCATGAAGCTTTCAAACTGATTTTATGTTAAGAAAGGAATAATCACTTTGAAAAGTTTAGGGACTTGATGTATTGATCTTCCTCAGAAAATGTTTCAAGGAAAAACTACGAATCTTCATCAAATATCAAGATGAAATATTGAAGATTACCACTTTAAAAATGAGATAATACGTTTGAGATGACGAAAACTATCATACATTAAATGATAGGTGAAGGTAGACATTCGGAAAGTTGCGTCTGAGCTAGATAATACATAATAATCATTATTAAAGTTATAACTGGCGCAAAGCGCCGGAAAATTTTCAGATTATGAACTTCTAAAATGCACCAAAATGCATATTTTCTGTACCTTATCACCTCCCTAAATGGGAAAGAGCCATTTGCACATGTACAAATGACTACTCCAATTTGATTTGCCCCAAAAAATTTTCATTTGCCTCCGGCAAAAAAAAACCCTGGTTCACTCTAAAATCAATAAATTGGCTTAATTTTATCACAAAAAATACCGAAAGCTGGTTTCTTCTATTTCATTCGATTGGCGTCGGTTTCAGGCTTTTGAAACCAAACTTTTTGAGTTTTGAAGAGAAAATGGAAAGATTGGTATGAGTAACTTGTTCGGCGCTTAGTGCCAAAATTTTTTCTGAAATATTGATATTCTAGAACCCTGGAAAATGAACCTTTACAGCTTTTATTTCCCAGACAGAAGGTTTAATTTTTCAGTGAATTCATATCCAATGAGTTTTCGGTCGGGCAGACTACAATTCAAAAATTAGAGAAGCAACCAAGAATTTTGATTCTTCAACCATCAAGAATTCCCACTTGTAGTCGAAAAGTTTTAATCATTCAAATGTCAAAATCTTTTTAAAGACCGCTAAAGGACTTAGGGAAAATCAATTGAGAAAAATCTTGCTTTTCGTCAAATTCTCAAAAAAAAAACGACACATTATCAAACATTTATTCACAATATATTGATTATTAAAAGTAGGGCTGTTTCAATCAGAGAATTTTAGTAATTTTGAGTTCGAGTTTGAGTTCGAGTTAGGTCCTTTTGCTTTTCCGAGTTCGAGTTTGAGTTTAAAAATTGTTTGGAGTCGAGTTTGAGTAATTCACTATTGTATATAAGTGTTCATTTTGTTACATAAATAGTCAATATTATTATGCACCTGGTCTGGTAGAATTGAACTACATAGAACTGTTTAGCATATGTCATAGTTACTAGGTATAGAATTTTATGCAGTCACTATTTGTGTCATACTTGCAGATTGGAGCAGATCGTATTTTTTAATCAAATGCATTATTTTGTATTACCACACCAATTATATGTTTTATCTATGTAAGCGATATTTGACTTGACATCATTAATAAAATGCCTAGAAAAAGTATTATTTGGGATGGCTTTGAAGAAATGGTTTATCAGGCAATCGAGCAGAACGTCTATTGTTTTGCAAGTTGAATTTGATTGAAACAAAATTCAAGTATTGATTTATTGATAATGAAAAATGTGGTTTGCTAGACGAATAAAATGTTTGGGAAATTATATTACTTATGACATACCTTTATCTTAAACACTAAGCAGGATTTCTTAATTCCATTATATTTTAAAGTTTAAACTCGAAAAGAACTCGAAATAATGGTTGAAAAAATCGAGTTCGAGTTTTAAATTTCCAAGTTTTCGAGTTCGAATTGCCAAAATTGTCGAGTATTAATCGAGTCTGAGTACTCGAAACAGCCCTAATTAAAAGCTATAACCATTAGCTGGAATGAAATTTTCTAACCACGCATTGGAATAATGAAGAAAAAGTATCAAATAATTAAAATTCGGCGCGAAGTGCCGGAAAATTTCGGCAATTTTCGGTTTTATAATGCGTAAATTGCATCTTCAGACAGGAAACCATCAAAAAAGACAGGAAACCATCATCCTCAAAGTGGTGCCTAAGCACAAAAAAATTTTCCTCAATTTCAGAAAAAGTTCCTCAAAAAGTGTCGATTGAGGAAAAAACTGTGGTCGGACCGGGAGAACCGAGAGAATACCGGGAATTTCTTGCAGGAAATCTGAGGAAGTCAGGGAACTTTTTGGAAAATGTTAAGTGTATGAGAAATATATGTCGGAAAGGTGAGTTCCGGTGCATTTTAGAAGGTCGAAACCTGAAAATTTTTCGGCGCTTCGCGCCGGTAATGATTATTTTCATTATTTCTTGCTATAATCCAGCTCGAGGGCGACCATAAGCATGTCTCTTCTACTTACTGGTTAGCATTCAGTAGTTGTTACCACCTAGAATGTCTCACCTCATGGTTTAATCAGTTTATCTTTCATATTGCGCGTTAGTATATCTGAGTAAAACGAAAATTTTTTCAACTTTTCCATAAATTTTTTCTGCGGTCTTCCCAAATTTTTGCACTTTGTTAGCATAATTTTTTTCACTTTTGGCGAATGATTAGAACGCCATCAGCAGTGTTACCAGATTGACCGGAAACCGGACACAATTGGCCGGTTTTTGATGCGCTGGCTGGTTTTCTTGGCCGGTATTTTTATGGCTTGGCCGATTTTCGGCCAGTTTGTATTTCACGTTTTAAAATCGGGAAGGTGCATTCTTATGCATTTTGAGAAGTCAAAACCCCAAAATTTTTTGGCGCTTCGCGCCGATAATGATTATTTTGATCATTGTTTGCTATAATCCAGCTCAAGGGCGACTGTATGTATGTCTACCTTACTTACTAGTTAGCTGCATTCCATGGTTGTTACCACGATCTCGTCTCGTAATCACTTACCTTTGATTATTGCATTTCATGAAAATGGAGATTTTTCGATTTTTTTGAAAGAAAGAAAGAAATTTATTAAATGTGAATAAATACAAGAGTAAATACGACTAATACAGAAAAGCTCATGGACGTGACAAAAGCACGTGCGAATTGAGCTTTAAAAAATGACTCACTTTAGACCGAACACGGGGCATATTGTTCGAACGAATCATATGATTGGGTAAGGAATTCCAAACATCAATATTTCGCAAGCAAAAATCATGTTTTAGAGCATTAGAGTTATATTTCGATTTATACAATTTAAATAAGTTGGACGCGCGATAATTGAACGGACTCAAAGTGAAAAATAAATCAGGTGGAATAACTTTAAATTTCAAAATTAAGAACACGTAAGACAAGTCGATACACGTACGTCTAAATGCAAGGTCATCAAGGCCAGATTTATCAAGGCGCTCCTTATGTAGCTTAAATCTTTATACATCTAAAAAGTCTTTTTGTAAACCTTCGTTGAACTTTTTCTACCAATTTAGTATACCCAACCAGACAAGGATTCCAGTGTCGTGAACCATATTCCAGAATAGGGAGAACATAGGATCTAAAAGCCCTGATTTTTAATTCATTGAAGTTAGAGTGAAAACATTTTAAAATCAAATTTGCCACCCTAGATGCGTTTTTAACCACATAATTACAGTGGGCAGTTGCTGACAATTTTTCATTGAACATAACACCAAGATTCTTCATCTCTGAAACAGTAGGAATCTGAAAATCGTTTATATAATACTCAACTTTGGGGTTATTACTCCCAAAATGAAAAAAAAGCATTTTTCCAGAGAAATAGATAATTGCCATTTCAATGACCCTTCATAAACTTTGACAAGATCGCCTTGTAGTACTTCAGCATTTTCTGTAGCATTGAATATTTTCACATCGTCAGCAAAAAGATAAATTTCACTGCTAATACCATCAAATATATCATTTATGAAAATTAAGAGCAATGTTGGTCCCAATACACTACCCTGAGGAACCCTACTAGTAACCTTAATTGGATTAGAGAAGCAATTGCCAATTTCTACCTGTTGAGTCCTATTATGTAAATAAAAAACCATGTAACCGTCTCAATAAAAAACCAGATATGCCATAGGAAGCTAATTTTCCGACCAGTTTTTCATGAGAAACAGTATCAAATGCTTTCTGAAAATCGATGTAAATTAAATCTGTTGCTACTTTTTTATCCAGATTTTTAGCCCATAATGATTTACAACTTAAAAGCTGAAGAACACAAGATTTTTTCTTTCTAAATCCAAATTGTCTATCATTCAGAAAATTATTTGACTCAAAATAACCCGTCAGGTCTACATTTATAATACTTTCCACAACCTTACATGAGACACAACATAAAGAAACTGGCAGAGCACCCCATGGGGGGGGGGTATTACCTCCGTCTTAGATTTGAAAATTCATTTACTACCCCCATAAAAACAGCTCACTATACCAAAAAATTTTGGTAGACTTCATCCTCTCCCCAGTAGGTTATACTAATTCGAGAAAAATTGCAGAATGTGTGATTCTGAGGAATTACTCACTGCTCTTTTTGACACATTTACTGAGCAAATAATAATGGGAAAGTATGCAACTTCTGTGCCATATAGCGATTTTTAGGAAAGGATATCAGCACATTAATATATACTACTTGTAGGAAATCATTATAAATATAATTGGGAGATGAAATAATGACTTATGTATATGTGATTTATCAAAAAATCGCCTCTTGGGAAGAAAAAAATTATGTTCTTAAAATTCATCCTCTTCATGCTCTCCTTTCCTTTTCCCCGCTTCTGCGTTGGGTCTTCTGTGCGCAAATGGTTACCGAAACTGTGGCATACTTTCCTGCTATGAGTTGAGACATGTGAGGTCTGTTGACGTGGATCAGGAGTGGTACTGGGTTTCAAACTCGTAGTTCATAGTCTAATGGGATTAATAATACTAAAGTCACATTCAGCATCAGGACTTTCAATTGGAAGCACTTTTCCAAGCCTAATCAGTGATGGGATAAGCCCATACTGCTGAAGATGCTGGTTGAAACAATGTTTCCAAACGTATGTTGCGCCCGATTCTCGAAATGTGCAGGAATCAGTTGGCACAACAGTCTTCAAAGTGTGACTATTCTGTACGTATAATTAGTGCATTAAAGTTGCAGGATTGGGGAGCTGGAAAATGGAGTTGAACCAGTAAATGTTTTTTGACTGTAAAAAGCAGAAAGTAGGGGCATTATCCATTTATGTAAGTTCTATGTGGTTAGAGCACTACAACTCCCCCCTCCTTGGCAAAAACTTGGGAGCAAAAAAAAAAAAGGTCACGGCATATTTCAAGTACTACCCTTAAAATTTACGATTTTACCCCTACCTACATTTTCGACCTTGGGGACCTCTGGAAACTGGTCTATAATTTTCTACCTTCGCCGGGTTCTTTTTTTGAAAAAAGGTACCACCTTTAATGTTTTCCAAATATCTGGTAATTGTCCAGTTCTAAATGAAATTTCAAAAATTGTTCTCAAATGTTCTGCCAAAACTAGATATAATTTTTTCAGGAAAAAGGCACACACTTCAAATATTTTAGAGTCAATAGGACTCTTAAGAAATCAAATTTGATTGATCACAAAATTTTTCTGCGATCTTCACAAATTTTTGAACTTTGTGAACATAATATTTGTATATTCGGCAAATGATTGAAACGTCATCAGTTTGAGACAGTGACGGGTATTGCTGATTGAAATGAATAATCCAAATTTTTTGTTGGTTAGCAGGTTGAAAACATCCGCACATTGTAAAAGCATGAACATCATTAGACCAGAAAAATCAAATTTTAAATCATGAAATTAGTCTTAAAAAGTTCATCTTTCAACATTCTTGAGTATCGGAATCCGAAAATTTTTCCAGAGCTTGGCGTCGGAAGCAGGAATGATTTATATGCAGTACTATGATTCTTCATTTTGGCTAAGCACAGATATGTCAGCCGTCGAATTTGTATGCAATTTAGGTTTTCCGCGCTTTGGTATTTTGTTCCTGTTACTATGAATTTTGATCAATTCTTATCATAATCTGACTCAAAAATCGAAAAAAAAATTTTTATCCATCCTTGATAAATTACTGACTTCAGAAGCATTAATGAGTTCAGAAACACTCAAAAAAGCATAAATAAAGCACATTCTGTGCGAAGAACATTGGTATGTATTCTGATGATTCAATTCTTCATTGTTTTTCTTTTTTTTTCTTTTTTCAATCTGTAGAAATAAAATAATTCTACTCATTGGATTAATTTTTATCCTATGTCGACATCTACTGAACGTAAATCTAGTGAACAATGCCTTGTAAAATCGTGACTATATTTTTTACATCATATATATTTCTTACATTTACATCATAGTGCAAACTGAAAAAATCATTTTTTTGTGTATGCTTCTGAATATTGTCGCAGTTTTTCGAACAGTGTGCTCTACAATCTTGCAGTTAAGTGCGAAGCAAAGAGAAGTGAATGGAATATAATTTGGTGCATAAAAGTTGGTGGGTAGCGGTAGCAAAGACATGCAAGAGTGGACGAAGTTTTGCGCAATAAAAACTTTCACAAAATTATTTAAAAAAGTCAAATCATCTCAATTTTACGATAATTTTGTAATAAATTTTTAATTGTCAAAAAACTTTTTTTACTTAGCAATAATTTTTTCCGGAGGGATGCACTCATTTTTTGTGAGCCAATATCCCACTTAATTTACCGTAAAATTGGCATTTCTGACTTTACTTTTTCTTGAACTAAAAACCGAAGATACCTTGCTTTTTTAAACACTTGAAACATTTTGGGAGGGCCACGGCTCCCTCAACCCCCTGCCTACTGGCCTGCATATAGTTACTGCGTAATGTTCATTACAGGCTATTTAAATTACAAAATAAAAATGTAACTATGAGTTGAAAAATTGAATGGAAAAACAACACGCTTCCATACGATTGCATAAAATGTTTTTTATACAGTTTTAGATAGAACTCGTTCTTTCAAACCATAATATTTGTAAAAAATTGTATTGGCCGGTTTTTGAGACATCTTTGGCCGGTTTACATTTTCTAATCTGGCAACACTGGCCATCAGTTTGGGAAAGTGCCAAATACTGCTGTCGAATAATCTAAAAATATTGGCGCTTCGCGTTTACGAAAACCATTTACGAATTTTGTTGTTTGCCCAAATTTATGAAACATCGTTGACATCAAGCTCATTTTTTTAGCCGGTTAGCGTATTCAAAACATCCTCAAATTGTTCATGCATGGACATCTTTAGGCCGGAAAAATCAAATTTTAAGTCACAAAGTCTTCCTGAAAAGATTGACCATCCAGGGTTCTAAACTTATGGGGATCAAAATTTTTTCAGAAGGAATGATTCATATGCAGTCTATGATTTTTCATTTTAGCCAAGCATAGATAATGCCAGCCGTCGAACTTTTATGCCATTTAGGTTTTCCTCGCTTTGGTTTCATGATAACCTGTTACTATGAATTTTGATAAAGTTTTCTCTGTTTTTGACAATTTACGAACAGAAGAAGCAGAACATGTTCAGAAAAGCTCAAAAATGCATACATAAAGCATGTGGTGGCATTTTTAAGTGGAAAAACGATATGGCGAAATTGGCGAAATAGTTTTGACTTCTTTCGCCAAATAGCGATAGGGTCTCTGCAAAAAAACAGTACTAGCTACCCTATCCGACCTTTAAAGTATGGTATTAAAGTTGGAAGTTATTAAATTTCGGGGATCGGATACAAAAAAATGCATTTTTGTACATTTTAGAAGATCATAATCTCAAAATTTTTCGGCCTGAATTTTAATAATCATTATTATGTATTTACCTAGCTCAGGCGCGGCTTTTCGCATGTCTACCTTCACTCATCACTTGATGTATAATAGTTTTCATAATCTTAAACGTACATATTATCTCATGTTTTAATTGGTAATCTTCAATATTTATCTCGATATTTAATAAAGATTCACATTTTTCCGTGACAAATTTTTTGATAAAGATCAATACGTCAATTCTCTAAACTTTTTGAAGCGATTATTCCTTTCTTAATGTAAAATCAATTCAAAAGCTTCATGGAAATGGTTTTTGGAAATTTATTCTCCTCTTACTCATTTCTTTTTGGCCAAGTTTATGAGAGTTTGGGAATAATTTACTAGTTTTAAAATTTTTCAAATAATAAAATTATGAAAATTACGACTTTTGAACACAAAACTGGAAAATTTGTTCCACAATGCTTCTAGATTAGACTTCGATCAAACTCAGAAATTTCAGATGTTTTCTCAATCTTCATGAATTAATGTCTCTAAAAAACTGCAGAAGGTTTGAAAAGCTCAAAAATACATAAATAAAGTGTCAATGAGCATTTTTAACCGAAAAACGACTTCGGGAAAGTGGGGAAACAAATTTTGACCCCTTTCCCCATATAGGAAGAAGGCCCGGGCAAAAAACAGTGGTAACAGGAGAAAACCGCAGTGCAGGAACTTTTTTTGGCTTTTCTGTACTGTGCAGAAGGCCAGTTGCAAAAAAACAATGGTTCGATATCTAAATTATGAAGACGTATAAAATCGACTTGAAATTCGCTTATATACGTATTATGTTCATTACTGGAAAATTTTCATAAAATACCTGGGAAACCTGAGAAAGTCAGGGGATTTTTTTGGCCAAGTGTGTATGAACCCAGTCTTGAAAAATTCAAAATTTAGTGAACGTTTTATCATATTTTCACAATAATTTTACTGCTTCTTACATGACTTACCGGATTTATTTTTCGTTAATTTCATTTTGTGATTTCATGCACCTTGTTTTTGCCTTTCAATGGTCATTTTTACTGTTGAAATTTTTAGGAATCTGGAAAGTCAAAAAGCTTCCCGTTTCTAAGATGCTTTGATTGATTGAAAGCAACGACTGCTACGAGACTGCTTTTTACTATGCTCAAAGTCTATGTTTTGCCAAACTCGAATGTTTTTAAATGCGTATATAAATTTTGAACTGTTGCTCTTTTTTGCATCTTAAATTTTTAAGAAAAAATATGTCAAAACCTACCGGGAAAAACCGTTTTCACCTACCGGGAAAAAGCCTGGAATTTTGTTTTCGGAAATCGCTATGAACCCTGTGAAAGGATGCATTTTGGTGCATTTTAAGAGGTCCAAATCACAGTTTTTTCCCTCAATCGACCATTTTTAAGGATTTGGAATTGAGGAAAATTTTTTTGTACTCAGGCACCAATTTGAGAAATTTTTTTTTGATGGTTTCCAGTTAGGAGGTGCATTTTACGCGTTATGAAATTGAAAATTGTTGAAATTTTCCGGCGCTTCTCGCCGGATTTTAATATTTTCTATATTATTCCAATGCGCGGTTAATGATTATAGCTTTTAATTATCAAGATATTATGGATAATTGTTTGATCCTGCGTCTTTTTTTCAGGAATTTGACGAAAAGCAAGATTTTTCTCGGTTATTTTCCTAAAGTCCTTTTGCGGTCTTTAAAAAGATTCTGACATTTGTGTGATTGAAACATTCTGAAAGTGGGAATTCTTGCTGTTTGAAGAATCAAAATTCATGGTTACTTTCCTAGCTTTTGAATTGTAGTCTGCCTGACTGAAAATTCATTGAATTCACTGAAAAATTAAATCTCCTGTCTAGGAAATAGAAGTTCGAAGGTTAATTTTTAGCGTTCTAAAATATCAAAATCTTACAAATATTTTCGCCGCTAGGCGCTGAACAGGTCACTCATGCTAATCTTTTCATTTTCTCTTCAAAACTTAGAAAATTTGGTTTTAAAAGCCTAAAACTGGCGCGATTCGAATGAAATAATAGAGAACTAGCTTTTGGTGGTTTCCCTTTAAAATTAAGCTAATTTATTGATTTTAGAGTAAACAACCAAAAATTTATCTGTGCAACCAAAATTTTTCCCCAAGTTGCACAGTGAAACCTGGCCTTTGCAGAAAAAAAGCCCTGTGGTCAAGATCATGCCTTTATGTCAGATTGTCAGCTGTTCAAAATCAGTTTTAAAATTTTATTTTTCATTGTTATGTTTTCATCAAAGTTTACTTTTTGATTTACTTTATTTCAAAATTAGGTTGTTTTATGTCGTCGAAGAAACATAAGGAACAGTGTTTTTTTTTTGCACGAGCTGTTTTGCACGGTGCAAAAAAATCACCAAAAAAGTTTTGCACGCCAACAAATTTTTTGTACGTACTATGCTAAAATGCACCAAAATGAATTTTTTCTATATGAAAACAACAAATTTTTTTCACATTTTATAAAAGTCTTTTTGCACGGTGCAAAAAAATCTGAAAAAAAAGTTTTGCACGAGTAGAAAAAGTTTTGCACAGTGCAAAAAAACACCGATAAGGAATAAAGGTTATGCCGTTGAATTATTCTCTTGCTAGGCTCATAACTCACTTAAATATTTATTTACAAGCAGGCTCGAAACTTTTTGCAGAAAAAATGTCGGTTTTTGGCGGAATAAGATGATTTTGATGATCATCAGAAATGATTTTGAGCGATTTTTAAGCAAGGAAACTAAAAAAATTGATTTTTCCTCATGCGGAAGAAATTTTACAAAAAGTTTTGAGTAGAAAAAACACTGATCCAAATCTCAAAATTTTCCGGCGCTGGGCGCCGGTTATAGCTTTTATCAGGGCCGTGCACAAGGGGGGGGGGGGCGGGGGCGGCCGCCCCCTACCCATTGAGGCAGCATGCACACAGTGTATCGCGTAAAATCAACATTTTCTGGTTCCATTCAGTTTAAAAAATTTAGTCCGCTCCCCCCATGAGAAAATCCTGCGCACGGCCCTGACTTTAATAAGCATTTATATTTATTACCAAGCTCAGGCGCGACTTTTAGCATGTCTACTTTCACAGTTTTCATTATCTTAAACGTATTATTCCATGTTTAATTGGCAATCCTGAATATTATATTTTTATGTTTACTGAAGATCCGCATTTTTTCCTTCATAGATTTTTTGAGAAAGATCAACACGTTAACTTTCTAAACTTTTTGGATCATTTGTTCCTTTCTTAACGTAAATTCAATTCAAAAGCGTAATGCAAGTATTTTCGGCAAATTTCTACACCTCTGACTCATAGCTTTTCGATCAAATTTATGAAAGGTTACGAACAAATCAATGGTTTTGAAATTCTTCGAATGATAAATTTCTAGAAATTACGATTTATGAACACAAAATTTGAATCTAATTTTTGATATATTGTATGTCCAGGATGACCATCAGAATGCTTTCAAAAGCTTAAAAACACTTAAATAAAGCGAAAAAACACTTTTTAAATTCGTTCCAGTTTCCTACTAGGGAAAGGTGAGCTCTGATCAGGCTTTGTTCAGGCAAATGAAAATCCAAGTGACAGTCCAAGTGAAGAGTTTTTTGACAGAATATCTTATAGTTCGTTATGTTTATGGCTCCTTATGAAAGATAGAAAGTTTAGCGCAAGTTTTTTTTAGCTGTCACCAAAAAGACAATCAGGTCTTCATTAAAGTTTGGTGCATACTGAGATGCCATCTATTTTTAAATGTAGAAAAAGAATGTAATTCTTTCCAGTTTTCAAACCGAATTTTTCGAATAAATATTCTTAAAGGTCTACCTTCTATCATGCTCATGTGTATCATGCTATCTAATTTCTGATGTTTGTCGATTTGGCCGCAATCGCATTACAGCAACTGAGACCGATCCAGTAATTGTTTATCTGTAACTTCAGCCACCAATACCCTTTTAGTTATTGTTTCTCATGTAAACAGGCTAGTTCGAGTAATAAGGTAACAGTAGAAAGGACAAAATGTGCATTTTGATTCTTTGCGGGAAAGTTATCAATTAAAATATAAACAAATACAAATGAATGAGTGGTGTATGAATCGAAAACGTTACGTTAATGCAGACAGTGTCAGCTCGATTTCACTAAAATTGTAAAGTAGCTTTAACGTTAAGTGACTGAAACGCCCACAATAAAACGCCATTTTTCTTTTTAGCATTCTTTTTCATTACATGATTTTTACGTAAGAAAGTTACTTCATGCTTTTTGCTTCGTTTATATTCATGAGAATGGTGGACGCCCGTATTTTCGTGAAATAGAAAAATGCAAAGCAAAATTTGATATTCTAAAAACCAGAACTACAGACATTTTATTGATTACTACATTGCACGGAAATACTATTTTTAGTATTTTATGGAAGAATGTTAACCAGTAATGTGCCATGTCCTGTCCACCAAAAAATCAACTACAGTACGGAACCAGCGGTCTGCCGTTTCATCTATAATTTTCTACTAGTAAAGATCCAGTCGAATTTGTCCCGTACAGTATTTGTAGGATTGACAGGAAATCGAAATATATATCAAGAAGATGAAAATGATTTCACCACATAAATTAAACATCACTGCCGAACCTGTCATTGATAGCCAAAATTTTTTTGTCCGATTATCTCCTGTGATTCAGTGGTGCTGGTCAAATTTATGATCCTACCAGAAATCGTTTGAAGGTAATACCAGGGTTTTTTAGCATAGCGCAAAGGGAACTATGGTTGATCTTGGCACGTGTGCTAATGACTGAAAGAGGAATTTTTTTAAAATTCTCGGGGAGAAAGTAGGATAAAAGATTATCACCAAATTGATGGAAAATCAAAAATCGTCATTTTCCCAAATTAGTAATATCCTGGTTCTCTTCATCACTTTTGCTTACTGAACGACTGGTGCTGGAACTTGAATCAGCTTTGGCTCTAACTTCCTGGACACTACTTAAGTAATTTGAAAACAGATTAATTGACATATGCTGAAGTTTATGTAAATCAGTAATAGTGCGCAGCAAATATGTAATTGACATTTCTTGAAAAAATCAATCAAAAACCAATATTGAAGTTGAAGTGCAGTTCCAGACACAACGAAGACGCGTAAACTTCTATCCAAATAGAACGCGGATTTAGTGATTCCTGAAAGTATTTCTGTCAAACTGCAAGAATTTTCCGGGGGGGAGGGTTCTTGGACTTTTTATCCAAGGGTAGGGGGTGGGTGAGCAAAAAAAAACAAGAAAATGTTCTGAAAGCTTGTTTTTCATACAAAATATGCTCAAAAATAATCAAAAAAGCTGTATTGAAAAAAGTTCAGGGGAGGGGGTGTTTGACTATTTTTTTGGGCCAGGGTGTGGGGTGGCCAGGGTCTCGGGTATGGGGGTGTACCCACCCCCCCCACCCCCTATGTGCACGTATGGATGAGAGTCTTATTCCGTTTGAAAACACCAACATTAAGCATGATTTCATGCGTCAATAACACACGGTAAAGGCATGTTATTAGAATTGACAAACTCACACATTAATTTGAGACCAACAAAGTGTCATTTGTCAACCGTGCTGACCGGTGCTTAAAAACCCCTGGGTTATACTGTTGAAAAACTGATGTCTGTCAAGTATATACAATTTCGTTACCATGGACGTGACATTTCTGTGAAACTTCATGCAAACTGAGATGAATAAAGATCCGATTATGACCGGATCTTAATCTCTGACAGCAGCTGATCCGGATCGGATTCAGATCCAAAAAGATTTACTTCAGCGGACCGGGATCGGATCCGGACCTAAAAAAATGGTTTAGCAGATCCAGACTAAAAGATTCAGGCGGATATCCGCGGATCCGGATACCCGGCCCATCCCTACGGAATAATATTTAAAAACAAGGTACATAATATATACAGATAATACGATTCCACCAAGCGGCGATATTTTTTGAAATTCGAAGCTGAAAACACCTCTAAATTACACTTATTCGTAAGTTTTTACAAGATAATTTGGCTTTTCTAGGAGTCAATCAAAATTTTCGGGGCCCATGACTCTTAATTAGACTAAGGGAATCATGCCATATAGTCCCGTTAGATTTTGGATTTTCATACATTAAAAATGAATGACAACAATAACGTAACGCGTAATGGAGAAGGTCTGGTTTTTGTGAGTGGAATCATCAATTGCCCAAACTTTTAGGGCAGGAGGTCGTTTGAGGAATGAAATACATATTTTCACGGTTGTTGTTCAAAAAATCATAAAAATGTGTTTGTATGGGGCGATGCAACGAAAAATTGACAATGTTGACAATTTTTTGTTCAAAAATGATTATTTTGACCAAAAGATTGACATCCTTCATCTTTGTTCCCCCCATAAGGATGGGATCCTACTGCTAGCCCATTTCAGCCATAAATTGGTAAATCTTGGAGAACTATTTGGGCCGACAATTTCTTCTTCTGAGTTCCTAATGTCACTTTCTCCAATTGCACGTATGCCTGGGTGAGGAATTACCTCCGAATAACATGTATTCATGCCTTGGCATTTTCCGTTCTATACTTACATATAGTAAATCCAGGATTTGCTGGTGCTTTCGAGCCGAAAGTATATCAAATATATTTGGAAATTTTTGTATGTAACACACTCTGTACAGTACTGAACATGTACAGCATAGAATTTTTTGGGGCGCAGAAGTTTTTTTCCAAAAGTACTCAGGACTCAGTCAAAATTGATCTGTATGCTTTAAAATGTTGAATGTTGCTGTTTCTCAGTGTGCTGTTCCAGTTAAAAAAATTTAACTTCTTTCTCGATAATTTTCTATATTTTTACACGAAATTTTTAAGTCTTTATTCAGTGCTCTTCTTTTTCGAATATCACTGAACTATTTATTTGAAGCAAACTTCACGTCTACATTTCATGGGGTCCCGCTGCGGGTCAGTCAGGGTTCTGCTGCGGATCAGCACCCTGACTGACCCCTCAAGAACATGAATGAATACACTCTAAAGGATTCAAAGAACGTTCGTTTTCTAGGCCATTCATATTTCTATAAAGATATATTCTATCACAATGGGTTCCTGGTTCTCCGGAGAATGGCAAAAATTGGACGAAATAAACAGCTCTGTCGCCAAACAGAAGGAACAAGGGCAATCGTCTTCATCGTCGATCAAAACTGTTACAAAACAAAATGCAATTGAAAAATTAAAAATCGAAACGCCTATTATCGATCGAACGCGCGTTTTGGATGACGATCCGCGTTCACCGACGTTCGGCATTAATCGTACGCCGATCGAAATCGAGAAAACGCCCAGGCCTACGAAATCCTTATTATATAGCAACGTCGTTGCTGCGACGACCGGCGATTTGGGCTGCGGTAAAAAGTCGCAAAAGAATTCGGACGATTTGCAAAAAATAGTTTTAAAAAGGAACAGAAATTCGGATTTAGATGAAGAAGATCAGAAGGAAATTTGAAATATTTGCGTGCAATTTTAAACTAAACTTATTGTATAAATGCCTAATGTCGAATTTGGATCAAAATTATAAGAATTCTTGACTTTCAAGCTCAACATCCTGGGTATAAAGACGTTTAATTTTTTGCTTCGATAAAAAAGTTTTTTCTTTGAGCCAGTTCTTTTACTTGGATCTAGTTTTGGTTTTTAGAGTTTTCAATGTTGTTTTTCTTCGTATTAAATTTTTTGTATTAACGTCTTTGTTTTTTTGCAGCAGTGCATGTCAGTGTGATATTCTTTGATATTACCTTTCCTCGAATTGGAATTGTTTTTTTATTTCAGAGTTTAAAAGCTAACTTCAACGTCCCTGATGGTATGATGAGTTACAGATTTTCCTTCTCTGCGACACGAAATTTGTTAGTTTTTCAGCTTTATGAGTATGCATGAATCAGTGTATTGAAAAATATAATTATTCAATCATGTAACTTTAGGCCAATACAGGGGAGTTGACTTTTTGTTTAATGCTTCTACGAAACGTCGGCGCAAAGTTTCTTGAATTCAACAGCAAGAACAAAATTCAAGTGCCAAAAGTCGAAAACTGGAGAAACAATCAATTGGATGATGAAAAATAGGGAAACAGGCATGAAAAGTATCGATTGAATATTTAAAATTTTAATCGTTAACACTCATCTGGTTTTCATTTACAGACTTATCGTTATCGTCGTCGAACAAATAATTCCGCACCATCTGAGAAAATTCTTCGTAATCGATTTGGCCGTTACCGGCGACGTCAACTTCGCGGAAAATTTCGTCGATTTTATCTTCGGTGAAGCCCCCAATTTCGCGGAAAACCGTTTTGAATTCGACTTCGGATATTATACCGTTTCGATCTTGGTCAAACACGGCGAAGCAACTACGGATGACTTCTTCATCTGTTTCCTTTTTGGCTGTCATGCGTTTTAAAACGGTGCAAAATTCATCGAAATCAATTTCACCGTTACCATCGACGTCTATTTCTTTGATTAGAGTCTGGAAAAGAAAGTAATTTGTACTTTTATATGGTCTGATCAAGTGCAAAATTGTATTTGACAGAAAAAAAATTTTTACCAAACGCTGTCCATTCTACTTTTTAGTCACTCGCATTGAGCTTCTAATCTTCCTTTCCCATTTGTAGTGTTTTTGCGTTTTAAACGGCTGTAAAATCGTTTAGTAGCTGAAATCCGAAACTATAAATTTTTAAAAATCTTTGGTTTTAGACGTATAAAATCCGCACATCTGAGTTGAATGAAATTTATTGGAAATTTACGATAATTGCAGTTGATTATCGATTGGGAAAGACGGTCAAGCTGATGTGAGAATTTTCGAACATTGAATACCAACATTTGAATAAGGCGTTTAACAACATCGACAACGAAATAGGTGATAGAGATTTTCATCAGATTCTACTTGAAATACGCAGAAAACGTTTTCAAAAGATCTTAATTTCCTTCTTTTTATTCGACTCCGTTTGATTAATTCTTTCAGAAATCAATATTTCAATTTGAATTTGTATAAGTTCTTGTTGATTCGAATCATGATTTTTCTTTTAGTATCGTGATCGTGCACTCGATCAGTCATTCTCGAGTGACACTCAGGTGTCAAACACAATCAAAATCAAAAGTGAATAAGCAATCCATTGTCGTGGAGAAGTTTAGTATTTTTCTACAGTTTAGCCCGCAGCCAAGATTTTTTCATTGAGGTATGGAAATTTTTGGAGGCCGTTTTTTCAGTCAATACTTTGAGTTGATGACATCTGAGGACAGTTTCGGATGTATCTGCTTGAGCACTACCAAGAGGATCAATTAACTAAAAAAAATAGCGACAAAAATTTCCACTTGAAATGTTAATTTTTCTAGAGCAAAAAAAATTCTCTTGGATTTTTCATTTTCGTGGTTTAGACAGAAATTCAGCTTTTTCAAATTAACTGGTACGATTCTGAAAAGTTGAAAAAATCATGCTTTTTTGCTATCTTTGCATTTTATCATGACCTACTCTTGCGTTTCTATTTCACTGGTTTCTGATTGGTTGGTTATCTGTGGTTTTGGTGACGATGTTGGCGCAGTTGATGGCCAATTCATGGATTTTGAATTAGTTGAATCAAAATCATTTTGGAACCCCAATTCCTGTCTTTTTGCTGTTTCAAAATGCCGCAAATCTTTTCATAACAAATTTTATTGAAACGAAAAATACGAATATTGAAAAATTCATAAAATTATAAGTTGAATCATCTAGAGTCATACATGTGACGGAGACCCGAGGTAAAATTCGATTTTTTCACCGGAACAGTCCGAAAAACCGTTTAAAAAATAGTTATTTTCGTCCAAAAAACCGTAGAAAACGTATTCATGGCGCGAAGCGCCTAGAAAATTGACGTTTTTCACCATTTTTTGTTCGAAAATCGACATTTTCCATCAAAAAATTGACATTTTTCAGTATTTTTACGGCTAAATTATGGGGGTTCCCTATGATTACCATATGGCTAGCCGTAGGATTGGAAAATTCTGAGAGGGGCTCGCCCAATGGCTAGCCATATGACCGAAAATTTCTGGGAGGGTGTGTTCCTATAGCACTTCCCCCCCCCCCCCCAATTGCATGTATGTCTAGAGTATACCAAAAACATTTTCATTAGTGATTACTATGACTGGTACATTAATGCAAGCCCAACACATAACACAATTATGCATTACCTTGAAAAAAGTTTGTGAGATTTCGGGGAGGCATACCTCCTGGCTATGGGCTAGTCTAAAGTTTACAGTTTTTCACTCCGTGGAAATCGCGTGCCAATCAAACTTAGGTACTTTTTGGGTTTTCGCTGCGTCTATAATTTCAATGTAAATCGACTATAGCAGAAGATATTTTTCATACGTAAACTAGTTTTTTGTGGGCTAAGCTTTCCAAAAATACTCGCACTTATTTACATAACCTGCAGCTCCTGAGGCGTCGGATTCATCCCCATCGACCGCATAGCTTCTCCCAATTCGTCCGTGCCGATAGCTCCCGAACCATCCGTATCGAATAAGGCGAAGACTTGTTTATATTCCTCTAATTCCTCGGTTGTATATTTTGGCTTTGGTTCGTCCGATTCCTCGTCATTCATTTTTCGAGCAAATTTGGCATTATATCTTCGGAAAAAACTTAATTCTCGACTCTGTTTTCGATTCAAATATCATGCCTCTACTTTACCTGTATGGTTTCCATGACAACCACAGCAGAAAGAATAATGGCGACGGTCATAAAATCGATTTTACCCAAGTTCTTACATTCTACAGTAACTAACTTTATTTTCTGTATTTTTGTCGTCTTCTAGTTTTTGTTGCCCGGTCGAAATTTTGTCTCTTCAAAGCAAAAAGGCAGAGTATTACGTTTACAATACCCATTTTCACCAAAAAGTGAAGTGTTTATCAATGTGAACGCTCTTTTTGGTCAATTCCACTAATAGAAAAGCTTTTTGTACAAAAAAAATCCTCAGCAAAACTTGTTTTTTTGTTGCTAGACCTAATAACCTACTCAGATTTCAGTATCGTCTACACTTTTGTGTATGTTTCTAAAATTGCACGCTGCGGCCAAATACGGACTAATGACAAAGTCGATTTTTGGATTAACAAAGAGAAACGAGTGAAGTTAATGTCGATCGTATCTATATATATCATAGGTGGCGCGATAGCGTCAACCAATAATATTTGGCCCCCAAATTTCATGTCCCCCCACCCTAGAACCAAAACGGTAAGAGCTTTTTCATAATTTCGGACATGGGGCAAACTCTGGGGTGCCTTTTGTCATTTCGCTTCTATCTGCAAGTGGTGCTCGGCGGGGCCCCAAAAACATGCAAAAAACGCACTTTTTAAGGGTCCCACCACGCCCCACAATGGGTGTGGCGTATCCAAGCTCCATACTTCGGCCTAAGCATCTTGGGGTTGCAATCTCTAATGCGATTTTTCCTTTTTGTTAAAATAAATAATTTTTTGCAGCATAATGCACTACGGTGCCAGAATTTTTTGCAGTTTCAATTGAATCGGTAGCCTTATTGGGATTTTCGGTGCGTAAAGGTTTTTGATCATGGGGAACTCAATGGACGCGGTTACTTTACACAAAAATTTATCCTGAGTGTAAACGAACGTATTTACGCGAATTTTTAGCGGAAGCGTTTTCGACCGCGGGGAATACAATGAATGTGGTCACTTTACGCAAAAAAAAATTATCGCGGGTGTAAACAAGCGTATTTCCGCAATGTTTTGGTGAAAGGGGGCTTCAATCACCAGGAATTCAATGGACGCGGTAACTTTACGCAAAAATCATATTGCATGTAAAACAAAGGTATTTCCACGGTCTTTTTGAGCAGGGGGTTTTCGACCAGTGGGAATTCCATGGATGCGGTCACTTTACACAAAAAGTAATCCCGCGTGTAAACAAGCGTGTTTTCGTGATTTTCTGGTGGAAGGGGTTTTCGAGCGCGATGAATTTAATGAATGCGATCACTTAACACAAAATTATATTGAGTGTAATCAAATATATTTCTGCGATTTTTGGGGAAAGAGGTTTCTGACCATGGGGAATTATATGAACGCAGTCACTTCACACAAAAAATTGTTTTGTGTGTAAATTAAGGTGTTTTTTCGGTGAGGGATTCTCGATCAAGAGCGATTCAATGGAAATGGTCACTTAAACACTCCGTTTGCAACGTGTTTTAAGTTCTATGCAGTTTACACATCTTTTACTTTTACCGAAGAAAGTGAGAATTCGTGGCATTAACATTGTTTTTTATTGTTTCTTTGATGTGAAGATGACCAAATTTAAAAATTCAATGTGCGTCTACTAGGGATGCAACGGGTCCAAGTTTTTAATGATAACGGGTCCGAGTCCGGGTCTGTAATTTTTCAAATACCGGGTTCGGGTAGTTTATTCAAAAAATATCGGGTTTCGGTCCGGGTCCGGGTCCAATCTCTAAAAATCGATGATATATACACATGTTAACATGCACATCGATGACATGCACATGTTTACACTAGCTACATATAAGAATAATTATATTATACATAATACAATAAAAGGAACAAAAATTTCCCGTAAATTGCACGAGTGACTTGTATTCTTTCAACGATCAATATAATAATACAACAATAATGTTATTTTTAAAGTATAATTTGATTTTGTCAAAGTTGTAAATGCAAGCTGAACGTTGAATAAATTTTTGATGAAGTTATTTTAATTATTTTTAGAAACAAGAAAGCTTGAATCATGAGTATATTATCATCAGTGGTTGATTGATAAAAATTGCATTATCCGATACCCGTTATAATTTCCTCAGAATTATAACGGGTCCGGGTCCGGGTAGCGAAAAATACCGGGTAATAACGGATAACGGGTCCGGGTCCGGGTACCCATTGCATCCCTAGCGTCTACAAAAGTTTTCATGCAAGGCTGAGGCCCACTAAAAAGAGGTGAACTAGTTGGGGCAGAAAAAAGAATATACTTGCTTGGAAAGTCGCCAAGCTAGAAAAAAAGTGGACTAGATTTTTCAGAACTTGGGTTATAGTTGGGAAAAATTCACTTCGTTATGTTGGATTTTCATTCTTTCTCAAAAAAATTTTCGATGTCTATGAAAATGTATATTCCGCAGCTGAGTGCATCAACACACTTTCCAACCAAACATGTGCATTTCCGAAATTTTGGAGAGGTGCAGGGGTGGACCTCGATTTTTTGGCGTTTTTTGAAACAAAAAAATTAAAAAAAGTTGACACAAAAAAAATTTTCATAATAAATTTTCCAGTTTCAAACCCCTTGGAGTAGTTTGCACCCCCCTCTATGTCCTCCATCACACATGTGTGCTCCTAATTGCCTTGGACTTTTTTCGCTAAATTTAGAGCCAATAAAACAGGAATCAACTCTGGTAAAGTGACACATGAAACCCCACTCAGTTTCTTAAGAAAAAAAAACTACAGCACTAGCTTTCTTAGAACTGAATCGATTGTGCAGGATATATTTAATTCAGTTATTTTGTATACCATAAGTTATCACAAGAGTTTGTTGAAACTATTCAACAAAATAGCATCATTCACAGTTTTGGGATTGAAACTGAAATTTGCAGAAAGAGCGCATTTTGCGGGATTGCAGACGGAAGTGCGAGTATAGTGGGGGGCGAGTATAGTGGGGGAGAACCGGGTAGGGGATTTGGTGCACACCCCTAATATAGGCACGGCTGAATCAGGAGCATTTTTTATGGTTTACCCTGCTCTCCCATTTGCAGATCGGTGCCTAATGACTGTAACCAAGGCCCAGTTGCACTAAAAGAGTCTGAGCTCGAGCTCAAGGTAATCTCGAACAAAAACGCGACTCGGTTTGATCTCAAGTTCGGTATAATTTTAATGTCATGAGGATTATAACGAGCTCAATGTCGAGACTATCCTCAGCTCGAGCTGTCAGGTTGCACTAACATTTTCGCATAATTCTCTCATCTCGAAAGCAAATAAATATAAAAACGTCCGCAATTCCCAAACTCGACCTTAGACCTCAGTATTAGTTAATCCTGAAGTGAGAATTCTTTGTGCACTGGAAGAAAATAATTTGGACATTGTGATTAGCTCAAACTCAGCATCATCAATTTAATCCCGATGTTATGATTATCCTCATGTTGGGTTACTGCAACCAACCTCAGGTTTCTTTACAGTTCTGAAAATGCCTGTAATATGCGTCCCTCACTATTTTTCAGCTGGTGTGGGAGGCAGGAGTTTTGAATCGGTCGGGAGGTAGGATGCTATTGGTTTACCATTTCATCACATTTGAAGTTATGTGCAGGTAATTTTCATATAGAAAAATTTTACTGTAGTTGATGCCAGGAGAAGGACAAAATGCATGATGCTGCAGAATATACTTTTTGACAGACATAGAAAATTTTTTTTTGAGAAAGAATGAAAATCCAATATAACGAAAGTGAATTTTTTCCAACTTTAACCCAAGTTCTCAAAAATCTAGTCCACTTTTTTTCTAGCTTGGCCATTATCCAAGCCCTATCGGGGCATTTTCTAATAACTAGTGTATATATGGTTCGTAATAATGTTTCAATGATTCCCAATCAGCAAAAGCGCAATGAACAATAAAGTTGCACGAGAAAACTTTTTTCCTTAGTTTCAGAGTTAAAAACTTCAGGAGGGACTTGAAAATTATTTTGGTTTCGGAAAGTAGATTTTCCATGAAAGAAACGTGCTTTGGCGACCTTCTCTTAAATTTAATGATATTCGAAAAATCATAACTCAGTAGACCTGGACAGTTTTCTGATGTCCTCAATTAGTTAGAAATACCATCAACCAGCTGGAAATCCAAAAATCAACTACTAGAAATCAATTATTTTTCATGAATTCGACTAAACAGTAAAAACCATATTAATTTCTGATTGAAAACAGGCAGCCAAAATTCAAAAATCAAAAAGCCAACCGAAAATGTAGATTCCTCAACCGGCAGGAATTTCTGACATTGCCCATCGCTATAGCTTGGAGTATGCATGATAGATTTGAAAATTTTGGAATTTTCTGAGAGTGATCATTTTCAAAATTTTTTAATTTTGCCTATTGACATACATTTTGGAAAAAAATAAAATTTTCATCGCTAGACCTTGCAAACTAGAAACAGACACATTTCTTAAACTCGGTTATTCTATTCAATGCGTTTTTTATTGTCGCATATATGTAACCGAGCTCCGAGGTCTGATAGTATAAAGCTTTCCTTTTATAGATATTGCCCAAAATTTTAGGGAGATTAATGAAAGACTAAAAACTTCGATTTTTTTGCTCCATTAAACGGTTGAAAAAATTGTAATTTCGTTCAAAAAACCATGAATATTATATTTGTGACGCGAAGCGTCGAAGAAAATGATATTTTTGACCGTTTTATATTCAAGAATGACCATTTTCTTCGAAAAAGTGAATTTTTTCAGTTTTTTCCGAATTAATGGGGTTCCTATCATACATGTAACGGAGCCCCTAGGTCTGGGGTAGCGTCCGTTGACTCTTTGAGGGCCTGGGGTCACTGATCGCTCAACATTTTAGGGGCGGTGTCTATTTGGGAAAAAATCGACTTTTGCTAAAAAGGTCCAAAAAAGCTTTAAAAAATAGCAATTTTGTCTAGAAAACCGTAGAAAATGTATTCGTGGCGCGAATCGCTGGGAAAATTAACATTTCTGACCAGTTTTTCAAAAATTCGCACTTTTCGTCAGAAAATTGACATATTTTTCTGACCAAAAGTGTGGGGTCCCTACGGCTATCGTATTGCTAGCAATAGGATTGGCTAATCCTGTACGGGGAATCGCCCAATGTCTAGCCGTAAGGCTCGACGACTTCTGAGGGGCGTTCCTTTCCCCCCAATTACATGTATGGTTCTTAGGTCTAGCCCATTTCAGCCATACGGTTGATAGATTTTGGAGGGCCATCATTAAACGAGGATTCTTATGACACTTCCCCCCAAGAGTGCTTCACACCGGGTACTCGGGTATTTCGGGTACCCAGGTAGACCCGTGTACCCGGGTAAATTTTCTGAATGAAACCCGGGTGCTACCCGGGTACCCTGGTCTCAACAAGATATTGTATAAACGGAATATTTATATACTATTACCTGTATTTATGTGCAGTTACAGTGAATGAACGTATTTACCTTAATTAATTCAGTGCGTGTACCTACTCAACGTGTTAACAACGCCGCTTATGGCTCTCAAAAAGTCACTGTGGCGTATTTTTAGCAACTAAAAACTATGTGTTTTAACAATGAAGCACGAAACGGAAATATAAAAAAGTCTTCGAGAAATTATGCCTGTGTCAAATATTGGTATTCGATGCAGTATAAGAAAACAATAAAAGTTGGAGAGATGCATTATGTATAAGATTGAAGAGGCATAAAAACCGATGATGATGAACCGGTGTAGAGATGGTTAAACCCAGGCCTAGTGGGATATATCGACGGTTAAACACAGACCTAGTGGAATATCTGGCTTCATCAAATAGTTGTGACGCGTGACGAGGGCACTACAATTTGCTTAAAAGTGTAAAAAATTTTGAAATATTCATTTTCTCCAAACGAAAAGAAAATTTTTTTTTGAAAAAAAAACTTTTGTTTGAAGAAAATGTGTTATTGGTTTTTCCTAATTTTTGCTTCTTTGCACTTTGCAAGGGTCATGCCTCAAAATTTATGAGTTTTCTGAAAATTTTCATGGGGTGTGGTCATTCACTGACTTTTTTAATACTTGCATATAGTACCCGGGTACCCTAAAGACCGGGTACCCGGGTCCTAAAATTTTGAAAGTGTGAAGCACTACCCCCCAATTACATGTATGTATTGTAGTTTACCAAGAGCAGAAGTTCCACTGCGTATATGAAATCCTAGAAGAAAAGACTGATTCTGGTTGCCATATAGTGAACGCTGCTTGGTCGGAGCCCTTTTGATGAAACATTACCCGTTAGAAGACATGTTGACAACATAATTGTTATTAGTATCCTGAAGATCCTTTTTATTAGATTTTTTGAACCAAACATATACGCCATTACTCTGCATTGAAAGAATTCTGCGACAAACAAGTGGTGGCAATGGAATTAGTTTGATAGATCAGTCCGACATCTTTACATCTTTGTAACAGAGGAGAGTAAATGCTCCTCGAGGATGCTCTCCGCTTTCGTCAAATTGAACAGCCAACAGAGGAGAAAAATTATTCGTTCGTTTCTGGAATTTTTTTTCACGTGGCTGTTGCTGCTACCGCATTTCAGCAGTATATCTGAACCTTTCCAGTCATATTTAGAGTGAAAATTTCATCGCATTTGACACAGGAACTATGGAAAGGCATTGTTCGTGCATATGCCGAGAAATTTCAGCTGTTGAACGCATGCTTTTAGCTCCCGCAACCAAGAAAGATTGTCATTTTGTGGGAAAGTCAAAAATTTTGACGAAAATTGGGTTTTTTTGATAAATTTTTGAAAATATTTAAAACTGTGCGCAAATAAACTTGAAATAAAAAAAATTTAAATTAAAAAAAAAATTTAGTTTTAAACGAATTTTTGAATAAATTTTTTTATCAATTAAATTTAAAAAAAAATTTTTAATCATATTGAATTTTTTAAATTTTTTGTTTTTCAAATTTTTTTAGAATATTTAAATTTTTTTAAAAATATCAAATTTTTTTTAAATTAATTTAATTTTTTACGTTTTTTAAAATTATAAATTAAATTAAATTAAAAAAATTTTTGAATCAGACTAGATTTTTTTATTTTTCTAAATTTATTAATTAAAACGAAATTAATAATTTTAAAAACAAATTTGTACAATTGTGCGATTAAATTTTTATTTTATTAATTTTTAGAAATTTAGATTAATTTTTTAAAATTAACAAAATAAATTTGATTTTTAAATTAAAAAATTAAGCTGACCAAAATCCAGGGGTTCCTCGAGTGTTGAGTTTTTTCGGTCTTTTAATTATCCGTCATAACTCTAAAAACTGGGTTCAAAAGCGCCTTTTTGGTAAACTGACCAAATTTCAGGGGTTCCTCTAGTGTTGAGCTAATGTCAAAATTTTATTCCAAAAAAAAGTAACCCCAAGAAATCGCGGACTCGTTTATAAAACTCGTAAAAATTGCTGATTCTAGCGCGAAGCGCCGAAAAATTTCGACATTTTTAGTAATTTTAATGAAAAACGGACAATTTTTGACCTGTAGACTATCATTTTTACCATTTTATTGGAATTTTCGACGCAGCAGGGAGAGGATACTGGGAGCCGTCGGTTTGGCACTAAATAAGCTAGAAATATGATGGGGTGGACAGCGAACCGTTTTTAGGGCACTTGTCCCCAACTTACCACACAAAATATACGAGCGGAGAGCAGAAAAATGTTCTATTTTTTTTCTTCCTCTTCGGATTGTACTCTAGTATGCTCGAGCAGCCTACGCTTGCCGAAAGAGTACGTTCATACTTAATTCATCCTCGGGGGTATGCTCGCCAGAGTTGCATTCACATTCTGCTCGAGGAAGGAAGCCATGAAGCGTAGTATTCCTGCATTCTGATTGGCTGCATTTCAGTTATTCTCCTCGAGGACGCCTTTAAAGGTTTGAACGTCTGTGTTTCAGTCCATGAACGTCACGATGAATTATTTTACATCCATGCATAAAATATGTTCCAAAAGATGTGTAATCATTTGGAATTTGGTACATTGATTTTGGCCTCCCTGGAGCTATCAAGTGAACTTTGGGCAACGTTTTCTACACCATTCTGTGTCAACGGTTTCGAGATCAAATTGTGCTAATCAAATGGCAACAGACGTTATTCAACATTTGGTTCAGCCAACAATTATCTAAACTTTATTGATATAAGTCGCAAATAAGTGGTGAAACGAAAAACTGGAAGGCGAAAAGCATTGATGAGATTAAAAATCAAGCAAATCTCGAAGAAATTTTTCGTTTGCACAATTTATCGCGATTATTTCATAAAGATCAACTGGTTTTTTTAACCGTATTTCCTCAGTGCATAATTATTTCTCTGTTTTTCGGACGTACGAGAAATTTGAGCAGAAGTAGAACATTTAAACCTTCGAGTTTCTCGTGATTTCCATCATCTAAATAGGCACCTGCAACAACTGCATTTTGAAATAGGTATTGCTTGTAGGATAAATGTTCAACGGTGGCACTCCGTTTCTGTTGTTACATCATGAAGCAAGGAGCACAAAAACGTTATAGATAGTATTATTCCACTATGCCAAATTCGTTTCGCTAACATAAGTCACTGAGTCATTCCACAGTTCCAGATTCTTTTCATGCGTAAAAGTCTCTGAATCCTGAATTTTTTCATTTGTGTTGTTGAACGTGAGCAAAGTATAATCTTGAACTTACTATATGGCGAAAAATGGATTAATCGTGTATATTTATTATAAATTAATCTATCCTCGCTGGATTCCATCATTGCATTTTTAATTATAATTTTAACGTGTAGTATGGAAGGTGGATTCATTCCAACAAACGTGGAAATTCGGCGTACGATATCTTTCCGATCATATGAAGTTATTAGCTACCATTATGTTCTGTGAAGTACTACTGCATCATGAAGTTAGTCAGCTTACCATGTTTTGCATGTCAGCAAGCGGTAAAGTTCAAAAATTAGGTACCGAATGTACGGGTTTTAATGAATTCTGCGTCATGGTGTAAAGCTTATGTCAAATTTCAAACCCCGATGACTCTTTTCTCAGGAAGACTTTTTGCTTGGCAAATTCCAGCTCGTTTAATATATTTTTTGTATTTGTAGAAAAAATCAGTAAGTGGTGGATTCTCTTTCACTGCACACCGCATACATAATATGATTCACGTAACACATTCTCAAAGGGCACTTATCATTCACATTATATTTTGCAAAACTAGTCATTATTGTCGTCCCTGAAAATTTTTCTCCGCTGACAAAACTTCATTTTTTCTACTTTATATGCGTTTTTCTTTAACTGCTACACAAGTTTTGTATTTTCTTCATTTTTTGCGGTAATCGGTTAGTTTACCATTCGGACGCACAAACTTTCTACTCTGCTCGAAGAATGTATACGTTCATTTTTAAATCCGGTTTTTACGGGAGATGAAAAGTTGGTTAACTCCTCCTTTCCAGGGTACCCTTGGGTACGCAAAAAGTGTTATGGAGAAATCTCCGCTACTGTATAATGTACTAATAACGTGGTTTTGATAGGAACTCTGAAATATTTGATATAATTTATATGTCTCATTCATTGGTGTGGCACTCGGGGAATGCGCAAGATTTTGAGTCATGATTTTTGTGGCTGAAATAAATGACACTAAAAGCTGAGAATCTTCTTTCGTAGAATTCTTAGTTTTCTCAAATGGCTCACGATAGCGAAATGAAATTCTACTGCAACTTGGTTACTAGCATTTTGCAGTACGTGAGTATTACATTATACTACTCGCTTTCAATATTTCAGTATTTGTAAGAACAATAGATTGTATTTCATTCATGATTTTTATACTACTTTTAGGCGCCGGTAAGGATTGGCTGATTTTTAATATTGATTGCTATTGGTCAGCCTTATCGATACTTTTGCGCCTGAAAATCTTTCTTCTCCTGCGGGTTCTACATACATCCAAAACTACTGTTTATCATTGGTCGATATTTTCACAATAACTATGAAGCTAGGCTTCTATGCCTTGCTTTTTGCGTTCAATCAATTTTCGGAAGGTGAGTTGCGTTGTTTTGCATATTTTTTTCTGTGTTCTGCATCACAAAGTTTCTTAATCAATTTTAATTGATAAATTAATCGAGTATCTTTCATTTTAAATGTTCTAATTAAAATTTTATGCATACTTTTAGTGGTCCACCAGCGCATACATTTCTTCTCTGTCCTTGTAACCAACTTTACCATTTTCGAAAAATTTTCCAAAATTTCCATTTGCAATACTCTATTGAACCATTGCTGAAAGGACGACATGCGCGCCTGTACAAAATAGGCATTTTTCCTGCAAATATTAACAATATAATGTCCTTATTTTTGTTTATTAAGAGATGAAATTTTCATGATAAGAGACGTCTTGATTGTATAGTTGTATTTGTGGCAATGACGATAAAATTATGCAAAATTGCGTGGATAATAACAAAGATGGACAGAACATTTTGGCACGAACTCTTTCTCGTTACTCACTCGATATTTTATTTTTTGAAGTCCGCCAAGACACCTAATTTTTTCGTTCATTTTATTTTTTATTTTCATGTTTTTGTTTTTCTCTTTGCTTTATATCTTATTCCGTTTCATTTTCAGAATTCGGATAATACTTCAGGTGATTAAATTAATTTACAACACACGAAGCAAAATCTCATAATATCTTAATTTGAAGCGCCATTTAGGGAAACATTGTAATCAGATAGAAAATAAAACATAACATGTAACCGAGTCCGATGATCTGTTGGGTCTGCCGGTCTTTTATGGGTTGAGTCATATGTTGTCTGAACTTTAGACGATTCATAATGAAAAATGTTTAGAATTTCCTCAGAAAGGTTCTTGTGGTTTATCGATATGAATCAGCATTTAAAAAATTATTGCGCCAAAAAATTGATATTTTCGGCATTGTTTTGTTCGAGAATGACAATTTTCTGCTGAAAAATTTATCCTGCCCCTGAGATAGCCATATGGTTGGAAAATCTTTTGAAGGATTACTATGGTATTTTCTTGCCAATTACATGTTCGTCGTAATTCACATCCCTCAGACTTTTATGCAGGTCTGAAACGTCCATGTTTGATTTGTTTATGCAATCTTCTTTCATCTAAAGTATTTGCATCATTCTTGTAGACGTAAGAATCTTTGATTGAACAATCTTATGCATACGGCAGTGAAATTGATTTTTCTCGTACTGACCATACCGGAAAAAAACTGGTCCATTTAGAATCGGGCTATAAATTTTCGTATTACCATAAATTCCATTCTCGGTTTTTGTTCTTGCTTTTTGGAGAATAGAAATCATTTTATATATACTTTGTTCGTAATTTAATGACAAGTTTGTCGTTTTTTTCCCAAGAATTTAATTGAAAAATATCCTTCGACTAGATTTTTTTCATCGTTCAAAAATGGCAGATAGGGAAACAGAATGAAAACCTAAAATTAATCATCGATTCCCATCCAATACGAAATTTTTGTTGACCAACCAAAATGGATTTTTCTAGTTTTTTGGGGCAATGATATCAATTTTCGATATTTTTTGCCCAAGGACGAATAATTTTTTAAAGAGAAGAAAAATTTTCATAATGAAAAGTGAATACGTAGTACAGGGCGTAATGTGAAATTATTGCTTCCAATCTTTGTACGGTTTTGCTACTACTGTACTTATCGAAAAATCTATCTCACACATTGGAGTTCAATGAACTCATTGAACCGAATAATAAAATTGACACCTTTATTCCGGTCAATTTTAGAACGAAAATGAGCTCAGATTTGTTCAAAGAGTGAGAAAGTTTGTAGTTTTCGACGAATAATTGAATGACCTTATCGAATCTCTTTTATAAGGGATTCGCGTGCCTCAAAGCAAGTTTGCATGCATAAATTAACAGCAAATCATTATCAAACATAAATTAGACATGAAAATTTTCCGGTACGTCCGTCTTGTGTTAACTAAATTAATCTTTTTCGACAAAGTTTGTCTCCTGCCTCTCAATTTTTTGATTTTGAGTGTACAAGAAGAACAATTTTCTCTGAATTTGTCGATTTTTTTCATTGATAAACGTACGCAACCGCGTTTTTCTGCGATTAGCAATCGACACTACAAGTTGAGAAATAAAATCTTGGCATACGATGTAGGTTAATCATTTGTTTACGGATTTATTTTATATTGCAAGGCTTATACATATAACAATGTATAAAATGTTAATGTTAATGTTATAAAATGTTAACGTAAATGTATATAACATTATACATTAAAATATATGTGGTATTAATCAGTGTTGGATTTGAAAAATGACTATGATAGCTGATATGCGTTTCTCACATTTTAAGTAAAGCAAATCAAATGGTTAAAAAGCATACCTGGAATGGAGCCCCGAGGTTTGGAGAAGGTCCGGCGACCTTTTTTTGGGGGGGGGGCCCGGGAGTTACCGATTCCCCAAAATTTTAGGGGTTGGGTCCCCGAAGATAGAAAAATTAGATTTTTTTACCACTCCGAAAAATTTTTTTTTTGTAATTTTTGTAATTTTTGTCTAGAAAACCGTAAAAAATGTACTTATAGTGCGAGGTGCCAAGAAAAATGACATTTTTGACAATTTTTTGTTCAAAAATTGGTATTTTTCATCAAACAATTTCCCTTTTAAGTATTCTTATGATCTTTTTGGCCATTTTTGACATATGGTCAGCCATTGGATTGGAAAATTCTGTTGGGACGGATCGTCATATGTTGGGACGGAGTCATATGGCCGACGACTTCTGATGGGATGTTCCAATGGCACTTCCCCCCAATTACATCTATGTTAAAAAATCGAAGGTTGTATTTGAAAATAACTACATACGTATGACAGCAAGATGAAAAAACATGAGTTGAGTTCGTGTTAATCAAAATTAGCACAGGGGACTGATGGAAAAAACATCATTTCCTCATTCATGATTTTGCCGTGTAACGTGTTGTATATATTTGAAAACCTAAGTCAAGATTTTAGAATATTTTGGCTAACTGATAACCGCCTTTTTTCCAAAACGAAACCGAAATCGTGAAATTAAAAACAGGAAAACTGCAACCGACGCCTAGATTTTTGAGGTTGCTTCAATTTTAGCTATTTCATTCATGTAAGTTTTCTCAAAGGACTTTCTCCAATTCTGAATGGAGTTCGCATTTGCACTCTCAGTCGACACTTGCATGTTTGAAAATTCTGTCTTTTGCTTCCTGAATAATCGCTTCTGATCAGACTTCTGAGAAATACCCGTGACTGAATAAATTAAGTCTCATTTCTGATTTCTGTTCATTGAATCACTGAAAATTTTACGTCTTCCGTGGAATTGCATTGAAGTCTGTATGCATCACGATTTGATTCCTAAACCACGTTCCTTCAGAGCTTAGCTTGTAAGTAGCTTTATACAAGGACGCTATAGTTTCAATTTTCGCATAAAATCACTCTGTGGTATATAGAAAAATTTAAATGAGATCTCATCGTTAGCCGAGTAAATTGTTTAAAAAAAACTTTCTTGTTTTCGAAGAATGGGGAAGCTTTTTACTGTTCAGTTGAAAAGATTTGCAAAAATGTACAATTGACAAGTATCTATCTGTAAGTATTCCACTTTTTGATCAAATTTCAGTTAAACCTCATGATTCTTAAACCTAAGAAAGTGAAAGGTACGGTAAGAAACGGCTTTATTTGTATATTTTCTCGTGTAAATGATACAATGCCGAAAATTTGAAGGCTTTTCAGATAGTACCGAAGCTCCGGCGTCTGAGATGGGTCGTCAGGCGACCGGGATGGGTAGTCAGGCGACCTTTTAATGAGTGGAGTCGAAAAAATGACATTTTTGACCAGTGTTTTTTTGCCGGGGGCAAATGGAAATTTTTGGGGGCAAACGAAATTGAGATAGTCATTTGTAAATGTACAAACGGCTCTTTCCCCATTCAGGAAAGAAAATTTTGGGGATGAGGTACAGAAAATATGCATTCTGGTGCACTTTAGAAGTTCATAATCCCAGAGTTTCCCGGCGGCGCGAACTTTAATAATCATTCCTGGCTCAGACGCGGCTTTTAGAATGCCTACCTCCACCTATCATTTAATGCATAATAGTTTTCATCATCTCAAACGTATTATCTCATGTTTTAATTGGTAATCTTCAATATTTTATCTTGATATTTAATGAAGATTCGCAGTTTTTTCTTGAAACATTTTTTGAGAAAGATCAATACGTCAGGTCTGTAAACTTTTTGAAGCGATTATTCCTTTCTCAACGTAAAATCAATTCTCAAGCTTCATGGAAGTAGTTTGCGGAAATTTCTAGTCTTCCACTCCTATCTTTTCGGCAAAGTTCATGAGAGTTAACGAATAAATTACTGGTTTTAAAATCAAATAATAAAATTCTGAAAATTACGACTTATCACACAAAATTCGAATCTAATTCTTAAAATAAACGTTTGGAAAATGGATTTTCCAGCGTCGCCGAATTTCTATAATACTCAAAAAATTTTTCCGGCGCTTCGCGCTGGAAAGATTAACATCTTTTTTGGGCTTTCACTTGTCATCATAGAGGACTTGACCATCGTTTTATCATCTAATGCAAATTCATTATGTTATTGAATAGTTTTCTAGAAAATTTGTATATTAGACTTGAAACTCGAAAATTTCAATTTTTTGCTCAATTTTAATGAGTTTTTTTTAGTCATGAAAAAAATTTGAAAATTACACTGATTTCGTTATTGGTCCTTGGCCATGACCTAGAGGAATACAGTTTACTTATTTATACCTATTTTTTGTATTGTACAAATTTTACGAATGAAATATTGGCTGCCGTTTGTACATGTGCAAACGGATCATGTATGAAAGATAATGGTGAGGTGAGCAGGTCGGTGGAGAGAGGAGTACAAGATTGGACCACAGTTGGGCACGGGGGTCGGTAAGCAGGGACGAAAATACGGGAATGACCAATAATAGATAATAATAAAGTATAAACGATGAAGACCACCCAGAATGCCTGTTGTGGCCAGAGACGACGTGTTTTTCTCGATTTTATTCTAACTAAAAAAACAACAAGAAAAAAACACAAATCGCCCTGATGGCCGCAACAACAGATTTATGCCAAAATATTTGTACAAGTTTTTATATTATATTTACGAATGTGTTTTTATTTATTTATTGTTTACTGTAATTACAAAAATGGAGAATAAGTGATAATACCGGTTTAGCTCAGTGTGGTATACTACACCCCTCCCCCCTGGGGGAAACAAAATGTGACTAAGGCAGAAGGGAGGAAGAAAAATAAGGATGGAGGTTGAGGAAAAGGAGAAGGAAGGAGGAGGAGGTGGAATCGGATTCAGAGGGGATGTCACAAGGACGGATAAAAAATGGACTTCGGGGAGTCACCAGATGCCAAATACTTAGGCCATGATGACCCCCCGGGACTCATCACCACTACGCAGTGACCCCAAAGGCCAGCCACCCTACGGGCTGCTGGGAGCCCCTGAGTTTGGGCAGAAATAAGAAATGGGAAATGAAGAAAAGATTTGTTTTTGAAAAAGGGAGAATTAATTTGGAAATGTGGTTACCTGGGGACCTCTTAGAAATCCTAAACCGATGCATTTGGCTGGAAAAAGTACGTAAACAATTTAGAAGGATACTCCTTCCTACACATTCAATATTAATTAATTTTTGAAATTTAAATATTAAGTTTGAAAAAGAGTGAAAATTGTGAAATGATAATTTTTGAAAATACAAAAAAACAAAACAACCAATGAAATTAAACATACACCTTTGGCATCTGCGGCCGTTGCATAACGACAACCCAGATTTCGTCGAAATCGAAACATTCTAAAACAACATTTGAAAATTCAAATTTAAAAATTCGAATACACCCGTTGGTGCGAAATATAAAGCATCATGGCCCCACGAGTTGGCCTAATCGGCCTCATCATCAAAATAAGCATATATTGTCACGTGGCCCGAATGAACCAATACATTAAAAAATTGTTTGGCTGGTGAAAAGTATAGGCCAACAAATCGACCGTGGCGATTTCGTTGGTGGTAAAGCATTGACAAGGCACTGGTGCGCAGAGAATATCCAGAATAACCCCGATCATGTTTTTGGGGAGAAAGTGAACAATACTAATAGTTGCACAGGCAAGGAATGTAGTATTGAGAGATCCTATGACTTCCGATCTGAAAAACTGGACAAGGCCAGGCGAGAGAAGAAATCGCATACAACATCACAAAGATTAATAATATGAAAATTAATATATTTTTTTTGTGATTTATATCACATATCAATAGTGGCGGTGGCGATCGACTACTGCACAGGTAGCCACGAAGAAACAGTGACTTTAATTTGCAGCCGCGGCAGTGAGGGTGGTTGATGGCACTCTGGTTGGTTAGGGGGCAGAGTAGTTGTATCTTGGGGTTTAAAATTGCTCCCCAGTCCACTAACAACTGGCGGATTTGTAGATTTTTGTGGCAAAATTTCTTTATCACATTCGGCGATGGCGGTGGCTATTCTTTGACATTCGCCTTGATGCATAGTTTGCATTTGTTCCATGGCCTCCCTCAATTCTGGATTTTTGCCCTGCTGGGCCACTGATCTCAAATAATTAGGCATAAAATGTTCAGTGCGCTGGTAATTGGACCAAATTTTTTGTACAGTACAGGCGGCATGGGCAACTTTGTGCAATAATAATGCAGTCAAAAGATTTGTTCCCGTTAAAGCAGAAGCCGGCGACCATTCTCAAAACCAGTTATAGACAAAAGGTTCCATTTGTAACCAAAGTTCGCTGGTTAATCGCTGCGTAGAGTAATTTCTGTAGCTTCCAAATGTGCTGTGTTGTGTTTGCATCACTTCGAATTGGTAATTATTCATATTGTAGATTTGAATTACGGCCTGCTGAATCTCGGCTAACTGATCATTGGACAATGGTAACATTACAGCAGCCAAGAATTGTTGAACTGCTGGCATATCCAAAGATGTAGGGCCCTCTCGTTGGTCATAGAGGCGGACCAGAATTGCGTGGTCTCGCATTTCTTCTTCGGCATCTTTCTGTGCCTGTGCACTCGTTCCAGGCTTTTGTATGAGCAACAACTGTTGGTCAATTTGGGCTTTTCTGGCTTTGGCCTCTTCATATTTCTTTTTGCAGCATTTTTGGGTCCTTTCAGTGTTCATCTGAGTTCCTGCACTGGTTTGAAATTGTACAGGAGCTGGCAGTAGCGAGGGAACTTTTGCGGCTGGCGGTATAATACTAGAGTCCGAAGCAGACAGAGTCTGTGACGGCGGGGCCTGAATAGCAGGCTGCCCTTGCATAGGTGGAGGGTTAGCTAACATAACTGGCAAGTTTACTCATACTAGTTCCAATAATCATATTTCTTCCTGGTGTTGGAAATCCATCACACATTGTTGACAATTGAGGGGAGGCGTTCGCGGTCGATACTGCGGAATTGGTTGAACAATTTGTGAAGTTGGAGGGGTACAGTGTACTGGCATCCAAACACCTGTGGGGGCTGGCCGCAGTTGGGACAGTTGAAAAGGCTGCGTGGCTGTTGACAAAATAGAAACAGTGGGTGAAGTTTGGTGAGGAGTAGTGGAACAAACATTCCCAAAGCTCACAGCCATTATCATATTACGTTCAATTTCCTTTAGAGAGGATTTGGCTATTGTCCTTTGAATTTGAGGATGATTTATTCGCGGCGGTCTTGATTTGGTGGCTATTTCTTCATCTGAAATAGAGGAGACTTCATCTTCTATTTCTACCACATAATCACTCTCTTCACTTTCTTCGACTCTTGCTGTTCGTTGTGAAATGCTAGCTGCTTTGGGAGGCGGTGGTGTTTTCTCCATGATAACCATAGCAGGATTTTCCGTTCAGTCATTTTCTTTAGTCCCTTCCAGCTTTGCCTGTGTGAGTGTAATTTTTTTTTCAGAGGGTTCACTGCCAGTTGTGGTGGTCTCTTGACCATACACATCCTGACTGGTGAGCTCAGTGCCTAAAATGTATTCATTTGATGAGGCCAGAGATACAACATTTTCAAAAAATTGGTCCAATTGCGACTTTGGAGGTATGGAGGGCAACATGGGTGACGTACATTGTTCCAATTGCAACTCCTGTTGCCTCCTGGCACACTTACGCTGTGCATCTTCTTCGGTTTTTTGATCAGCTTTCAATTGAGTGGCAATATCAATATCTACGTCTGATTACTCCAAATGTACCATTTGCTGAAGATTTTCATCGCTGGTATAGTTGGTTAAAAGAAAGGGATCATGGAGGCACATACTCTCCCATTTGCAACGCGTTGTCTTAAAGAACCAGCAATCATCTTGATACCATTTATCTAAGGTGATATTATCACCTTCGATGCACCTTTTGGCTCTTGTTTCTTCAAAAATTACTGGTACTATGCCAAAGCGATTATACATGTAATCCATAGTTTTGCTTGAAATGCCGTGGGGTGCATGCATTACAAGGGTTCCCAGGGCTGTATGGTTCCTGTGCTTGGCACTTGGATTTGGACTTTCTCCAGTAATTCGTTTAATCACTTTTTCGTCCATTTTTAAATGTTCCAAATACTTCCGAATGTCAGCCTTAATTCGACACCCTTCTTGGATAGTGCTGGGCCAAAAATAGTATAAAATTGGGCTGATATCATTTGCAATTCGATTAGAGTTTGACTGATTGGCTGAATCAAATAATTATAGGAAAAGATTGAAATGCTGCAAATGGATATCGCCAGTAAATGTTGCTGGTTTGTGTAGAGGGTCATTGCGCATGAAACAGGGCCCATATGGCGTTCAGGCCACTACGGGTTGGAGGTCTGACAGATCTGAAGACAAATAACCACCCAATGCTTTATATTCTTCAATTAAAGCCGGATCGGTTTCTGTTCATCTTTGCATTTCGTCAATGAGGGCATATTGTTCATCTTCCTCTTCTTCCAGCTGTTGTTTTGTCTTTTTCGGATTTCGGATGGAAGGCTTTGGCTTATCAGCTCGATTTATTACTACATGGTTTCTAAATTTCACCGGGAAGGGATTGACATGCAGAACAATATCATGATTAATTTTGCGGTAAGAGCAATGAGAGCCTGCCGTTTCTTGATCAACATGGCAAATAAAACGCTTGATGGACTCTTGCCACATATAGAAGGTGGCCCCAAATGAAAATGGGAGTTTGGTGGCTGGCACTTTATACATATCCACATCAGTATCAAGGACGGGCGTAGCAGACAAATGTTTGTTTATCTGATTGGTGTTGTAGGCTATAGCTGACACAGTTTGGAAATCGTGCGCGAAAACTAGGAAAATATCTTGAATATCGCCACAGAGATGGAAATGGAACATGGGGAATAATAAATTTAGAGTAAGATGACTGTCCAAAGTAGCATAATACTCTAGACTCTTCGGGACTATGGCTGCTAGCAAGTCGGACTTTACTTGCTGACTATCGAATTTTACTATAAAGGGGGTCCGATCCATGCCCAAGAATTCGGAGGCAAGCCCCTTTAAACCTTGGACTTGTGGCATTATCCCCAGTTTTTCGAAGATAGCGGGAGAATCTTTCCTTTTTTGGATTATCTGTGTTCTCAAATCGTAGAGCATGGTGTTTATCAAGGAAATAGAATAATCGATATGTTTTCAAAAGTTCTATTTTCTGGGATAGTAGTGTAAAATCCGAAAGTTCTTAAAATTGCTTGAAGATCTTGTTTCATTTGGAAACCGAGGATTATATAATTTTTGGTGAAAGTTTCAGCAGCGATTTTATGCCAGCCCACAGGGGAGATGGTAGCCGCGTCAAACAGGAAGTTATACCCCGCCGTGGTAGAAATGGTTACTAACCACACATACATTTTGTTGCTATGCATTGGCAATCGCTTATCATGGACTATTCCTTGAAAAATTGTGTATCCATATCCAGAAACCTGTTCTGTGTCGATCGAAACAATTTTAACTCCATGAAATTGTGACTGTCGTAACTGGTTAATGATTTCAGAGACCATACTATCGACCACGCATATCCGAGTGTAAACAGTTGACACCATACAATTGAAAGTTGTCTCAAAGTAACAGTCAAAGTGCAAAAATTGGGCAATGCATTTGCGATTGATATCTGAAAGTAGAAAAGTTGTAGAAATAGTTGGCCGTGGTAGGAGGAATAGGAAAATGATGTTAAATAGCGGGTAATTTACATATTAAACATAGTTTACACCACTACCCAAAAGCATTAGGTATGAAGACATGTGCACTCACTTCAACCCACACATAACTTATGTAATCAAATGACCTCGACAATATGCGTACTTGAATGAAAGAAATAAAGTACATAGGGGGGGGGTATAAATAATGTTTTGATGCGAAATACAGGAGGTCCATGGAGGCAAAGGCGGAGTCCGAGGTGGAACAAAACTTACGGAAGTATAATTTATAAAATTTTGTGGAAAAATAATATGGAATAATGGTTTTACGACTTTTTAACATTTTGGCCAACAAAAACCCGAATTTGACCCCTTTTGGGGAAAGTAGCACTTATTTACGCAACTTACCATAATTGTGGAAATGCAGATTGATTGGCATGGTTCGGTTGTGAGTTGGCAGAATTGGATTAATATAGGCAGGTTTATGGTGCATGCCTCCGCGCGAGGCACCGGCTCGCAACTGCATATCAAAACTAAACAACTTCAATTTGATAGGGGTGAAAATTAAAAATTGTTTTTGAAAAAATGGGATGAAAATTTGAGAAAATTTATGAAGTGAAATAAGTATTTTTGAGCAATGGCGGAAACTGAAGTTGTTTCTTAATTATTGCATACTTACGGAAAATGTGTTGCGGCAAATTAATGAAGGTAACCAAATACTTACATGAAAATATAAACTCCCAATTTTATTTTCACAACAATGGCACACACCGGGGGAATATGTAAAAGCACAAAAATTATGGCAATGAAAACGACACAAAGCTAGGCAAGGTTTAAGAGTGGCAATAAATACAAAAATTTGCATAAATGGGGCTAAATATTACCTATTCACAGAAAAGAACAGGTAAATATATATGTTGACGAGAAAAAACCACATGACTAGATAGGTGAAAATAAATGAGAAGATTAGAGCAAGTGAAATGGATGTTTTGAAAATCAATAATGGGTTACTGTAGCATGGGAAAGCTTTTGACAAAGGGTTTGACCCTGCAAATCTCGATGATGCAGGAATTCAAAATATTTTTAACATCCCCGATAGAAATGACATTTTTATCTTGTTTATCAATTAATATTATAATAAAAGTACTGCTCCAATAAAAATGCATTTTACTTTTGCGCATTTCACAACATAATATCACAAGGTCACCCACAGTATATTTGCGAGCATGTGCCTTCTCATGAAATCGTTTTTTTGATGCTGCTTCTGACACCCGCAACTCTTTTAGGACCTCATTATGAGCTTTTGTTAGATTTTCAAAAAGTAAATATTGGTAGGTGTCAAAATTATTGATTAAGAGTCCTTTTGCGGTTTCAGTGACATCAATGCCTAGGAGAGGCTCGTTTCTGAAGAGCAAACTATGATGGCTCTTTTTTGTTGTCTTGTGCGGTGTGGCCCTATAGGAAAATAATGCAAGATCTAAAAATTTTGGCCAATCTTCCGTATTATTATAGGCTAGCTTGCGTAAGCAGTCAAATAGAGTGCGGTTAAAGCATTCAACCATGCCGTTACCTTGCGGGTGATAGGCGGTTGTCTGAATTTTTCTTACGTTTAGCAACTCACACACTTCTAAAAGTTTAGAAGTGTATCCCAATCCGTGATCACAAAGTAGTTGCTTTGGTGTTCCATATCTGTGCACAACTAATCTTACAAATGTATCCACAATACTGGTGATGGAGGTGTCTGGGATAAGAGCAGCTTTGATGTTTTTTGTAAAGTAATCTTGGAAGACGATTATGTAAGGCATTTTTTTGGAGACCTTTGAAATATTTACTATATCAGATGCAACAATGTCAAAAGGAGTGACAGGTTGGATTGGGCACAGTGGCGGAGGGGATTGACAATCTTTCATTGTTTTTTGACAAATGTCGCATGATTTAACCCAATTTCAGATGTCATGCTCAATGCCTGGCCACCAAAAATGTTTTTTGACCAAAAATGTGATTTTGTTTATACCTTGGTGGCCAAAAAGATTGGACTCGTGAAAAGGATGAAGGGCTATGTGTAAAATATTGTGAAGAGAAAATAAAAAAGAGAAAATGTAAAATATTGTGAAGAGAATAAAAACCTTTTACTTAGTTCTCTACTTTCTGACGAGTTTGGTCTAGTGTAGGATCTGTTTTTTGGGCGTCAGCGATTTGTTGTTGGATGAATGGCCATTGGTCTTGATTTGGTAAATCAGCTGGGTCGACAATTTTGTCCTCTTCTGGTGTTTCGGGGACCTCCAGGTCAGTTTGTGGCGTTGTGGCCAGTTTTTGCCTGGTTTTGTCCCTTGTCTCGACAGCGTTGATTGTATCAGTGGCTGTAGCCGCCTTCAATGTCGTGGGAGGTCGGAATCCATTTGGTCGACCTCATATGTTGGGCTAAGAAAATCAGCAAAAGCATTTTCCTTTCCAGGAACATATTCTACCCAAAAGTTGAATGAGTTCACAAAAATTGACCATTTCTGAAGACATAAATTTTTTTGTGCTAAAGTGTTTTTAAACATGCCCATAAGGGGCTTATGGTCAGTTCTTATAATGACATTTGAGTCAAAAAGGTAATGACGGTACATTTGAAACTGTAGACTGCTGCTAAACACTCACATTCAGTGGTGGAATAGCGAGTTTCTGGCTTAGACAATTTTCAGCTGGAGTAAGCAATGGTCCACTTGTCGCTTGGTTTTTCCTGGTAAAGTACGGCTCCGATTGCTGTGCTGCTTGCGTCTGTTTGAATGACAAAGGTGGCTGAGCCATCGTATATTGGGTAGCGCAAGAAGGGGGCTGATGTAAGTGTGCATTTGATTGCCTTAAAAGAAGAAATATGATCTTCAGTAATTTCCCACTTTACGTCTTTTCTCAAGAGTTTGTACAATAGATCTGCCATTTGGGCAAAACCTTTTATAAACCGTTTACACCACTGGACCATGCCCAGAAATTGTTGGAGGGCCTTTTGGTCCTGCAGGAAATTGAACTCCGTTACAGTTCTTATCTTTTTCGGATCCAGCATTATTCCATCGGTGCTAAGAATATGGCCTAGGAAACTTACCTGTTTTGGCAGGAAATCACACTTTTCTGGTTAGAGGGGCAAATTTGCCGCCTGCAAACAATCAAAAGCAATCTGCAGATTTTCGAGATGTTGTTCAAAATTTTCAGAAAAGACAATAATATCATCAATATAATCGAGACAGATTTTCCAGACGTAAGGCTGCGGAACTCGTTCCATGAGTCTTTGGAACTCTGCAGGAGCAGTTTTGAGGCCAAAAAGCATTACCCTAAATTGATAGAATCCATCCTGGTAGATGAATGCGGTTTTTTCTTTAGAATCTGGCGCCATGGGTACTTGCCAGTACCCACCTTTTAGATTGAGAATTGTGAAATATCTGGCCCCTCTCAAACTGTCCAAATAATTGTCCATCCTGGGGAGAGGGTATCTGTCATCTTTGGTAACGTCGTTTATGCCTCAAAAATCGACGACAGGGTGCCAAGAGCCATCTTTTTTGGATACCAAGAATAAGGGGGCAGCCCACGGGACCCACTTGGCTCTATTACCTGTTTATCAAGCATATCCTGAATATGCTCATGAACAATATGGCATTGTTGGATTGGTGCGTGATAGTAATGTTCGGCAACAGGTTTTGCGTCCCCAGTATCAATTGAATGTTGTACTAAATGAGTTACGGTTAGTAGGTCACCTGCTAGACTAAAAACTACGGTTTGCAAGCAAAAATTCATGCAACTTACTCTTTTAGGCAGCATCTGGGTTCGATTTTGATACTATTTTTTCTACGTAAGGCAGGAAGTTTTGGTTGGTGTTGTCAGTAGGTTTAAAGGCAGTGTTAGGTGAGGTCATGACCTCATGCACGAGCATAGCAATTTTACCTATTACCTCATTTTTACTCACTTTTATAATTTTGTTGAAGTTGTTTATGATGATGACAGGGAAATGTTCAACACGTGGGTTAATTACAGCAGGTTGATTGGAAATTAATTAAGAAGTGTCGTCAGAGGAAACCATGCATGGTGATGGCATTTTCAATTTATCTCGCACCCAAATTGTTCCCAGTATAATGTGGTCCATGTATGGTTGAATAAAGACGTTTTTTACAGCGATCATGGGGTGGGCCACTGTGATTTCATTGATAGTTGATGTTGATGGGGGGCAAAGGTATTGCGGGTGGAGCAGGTGAAGGTGGTAGCATTAGTGTCTGTGGTGGTGATTCTAGGCCTTGAATGTTGAAGGACACCTGCTTGTTAGCAATTGTCAAAGTTCGGTTTCGAGAGTCAAAAATAGCTCCAATGTTTTCGTGAGCTAAAAAGTCTGTTCCCAAAATAATTGTAGGTTTGGGTGAAATTAACACTGTGTAATGGATACTGTGGGTACCCAATTCCTCCAATTTCATATAAAAGTTAACGGGTCCCAAAGTGGGGACTTGTTGACCATTTGCCACCATAAGGTAGCCTGAGGTTGGGAAATTATTGGGCTCCATATGAGTAATGTGTTTATACACATCACATCCCATAATGGAGGTTGTGGCCCCTGTGTCTAACAACGCTAAACCCCACCAATTACCAATTTTCGCCTCTATTTCCAAGGGTTGCATTTTATAATACTTATGAAAAAAAAATACTTTCGCTGGGTTTAACTGTCAGAAAAATCTGGGGTTCTTGTTGGTGGTGCTAAGGGTAGAAATGGTATTTTCAAATGACTCCATTGTATCCTGAAAAATAGTAAAATTTTGCGAATTTTCGATTTTATTAAATCCGGTTTTTTTGATCGAAGGCGTCACATCATCACTATAAAACGACATCATTTCATTCCCCTTTCCATTGTTAGCAATTGATTCCTGCTTAGTGGGTGCCTGTAACTTGTTCCTAGGAGTATTAATAGAATTATTTTGCACAAACAGGGCAGCAGTAGTTTGATCCTGTGAAGAAGTTGAAGGTGAAAAAGATACAAAATAATTAGGATTATAATATTGAGGTGGAAACTGGTTTTGTGTAGTTGAATTCTCACCTATACTTTGAATATTTGTCGTTCGCTGTGGGTTACTGTAATAGGTAGATGGTTTCCAAGTTGGTGGTCTCCCGGGGGGTGTGGTATAGCTATCATAACCACCACGAGTAACGGAAGGAGTCACAAAACGAGGTTGGTTGGGGGTTGGTGCGGGCGCGCGCAGTTGGTAAGAGCTATCAGCGGTATTACAATAATAGATTGAGATATCAGCTGTTGGAGTTTGCGCTGCATATTCTTGCAATTTAACACATTGCTCCATTGAATGGCCAAACATTCAGTGATAACCACAATAAAGATGCGCTCTAGCTATACCAGGTGATTGCAACGCTGCAGGAGGTGCTGGAGGAGGTTGCAGCACAATATTAGCCTTTTGCAGTAGGTCTATCAGCTGTCCTAAGAGCGCAATATTCACCAGAATTGCATCATTTCTGGGTTGCAGCAGGGGTGCAGGTGTTTGCGGCGCTATGGGTGGTGCAGGGAATGTCTGTTGCTGACACCAAGAAGGGTTATTGCTGTAACTACCCCACTAGGGACCCGTATTTTGATTTCCTCGACTCCTGTAGCATACATTACTATTAGAAGTTCTAAAATTATTACCTCGAAAACGGCTGTAAGTTTGTGGTGGTGGTGGTGTGGGATCTTGATTTGACACATGGCTTACCTACTCTGGAGGCTTTGCTTCATTCATCGCCAGTCGATGATGCTTTTGCAAATGTTGTTCAAATAATTCGTTCTGTATTTTTAACTCTTTCACGAGATTGTCGCAAAACATCACCAGGTCCTGCAGGGAGACAATTTGGCCTGTATTATGGGCGTGGTTGTCCATGGTGGCCTGTGTTATAGGCGATGCTTTGCTATAAAATTGTGTGATGATCATTTGATCTCTTTCCTTCTCTGTTTTATCCTGAAAAAGAGTAGGCGCATAGGAATATAAACGATTTACAAATTGCGCACAGCTTTTTGAGTCTCCCTGGGAGATGGTTGACCACTCACAGTGAAGGTCACTGAGAGTTCCAGGAGAGGCTAAGAAACTCAAAATGATTTGTTTCGCATCGTCATAGGAAGCACAATCTTCCATGAAATGATGTACATCAGGATCGGTGGCTCAGCACAAAATTTCCAGTTTGACACTTTTGGGCAAAGGCGGGTTGTCTCTAAATTGTTGATCTAAAGTTTTAAAAAATTGTAGCACTAACTTAGGTTTAATGCCCATTTGCAGGGTGAAATTAGCCATGCCTTGTTAGATTTGATTCGAAATTTGGAGCATCTCCTTTCGTGTCAATTGAAAAGCGTCATTGCTGACGTCAACATCGTGTGAATTATCAGCTGGCAAGGTGCGGGATGGATTGGCTAACCCATAGCCCCCTTGCTCAGTGGGCAATGGGCCCAAAGGACGGAGGAGGAGGCTAGATCAGAGGTACACAGGGGAAAGTTACCTGTTTCTAAGTCCGTAATTTTTTGTTGCTGGGCAACAATTTGGTTCTGCATCTGGCCAAAAATGACCATAATTTTCTCCATCTGGGCTTTCATAAAATCTAATTTGTCTTGGGCCGTGGGAGTGGCAACGGGCAGCAGCTGGACCATTTGTTCGGCGGTGTCCGGTGGGGGAATTACTAATTTTGATGGTGGCTTCGACATTGATTTTAATCCAGCGAGAATACAATAATACTGGTCTTTGAAACGACCATGGGTAAACCTTTTTTGCTCAATTTTCGATGAGAAGCGAAGGAAGACGAAAGGGAATTTATGCAAAAATATGAACACAGTATGTATATAAACATGATAACCAGTAAACAAATGCTGTTGAAATCAATAAGTACACAAAATAAATAACAAGTGAACAACTTACCTTACTTACCTGTACCTCACCCGATCCAGACTGGTACGGTCATCAGTGAAAGGTGAGGTGAGCAGGTCGGTGGAGAGGGAAGGAGTACCAGATTGGACCACAGTTGGGCACAGGGGTCAGTAAGCAGGGACGAAAATACGGGAATGACCAATAATAGATAATAATAAAGTATAAATGATGAAGACCACCCAGAATGCCTGGTGTGGCCAGAGACGACGTGTTTTTCTCGATTTTATTCTAACTCTAAAAAAACAACAAAAAAAACACAAATCGCCTTTATGGCTGCAACAACAGATTTATGCAAAAATATTTGTACAAGTTTTTATATACATGATATTATATTTACGAATGTGTTTTTATTTATTTATTGTTTACTGTAATTACAAAAATGAAGAATAAGATATAATACCGGTTTAGCTCAGTGTGGTATACTACATGTACAAAAAAACACCCTGTTTTCGACCCTCTCTTGTTCGAAAATAATCATTTTCTTCCAAAAAATCGAGATTTTTTAGTTTTTTTTATCAAAGGGATTGCGTTCCTTCTAGACTGTCCCATTGGGTGGGGTATGACGGGGGTATTACCCCCACTTAAAGTCCTAAAAATTGATTAATGGCTGCCTAATTTTAAGACAAAATAAAGTGTTTAGTGAACATTTAGCTTACACTATTCCCAAAAAATTTCAACTTCACCCCTGCCTGAAAAATCTGACATTGGGGATCTCTGGTTCCTTCCTGAGGCCAGCCAATTTTAGCCATATGATTAGTAAATCTTTAGGATGGTGGTGGTTACCATATGGCTAGTCAAATGGTCGAAGATTTCTGGGGAGGTTCTTGTGGCACTTCCCTCAGATACATTTATGGTAATGTGGCCACTGGACCGGTCATATGTAGAACACTTCACGGCCAAGAGGACCAGCTGGAAATAGAAAATTATGAATGAGAAATGAAGCTCTTTACATCGTAAATTTAAACAAGGTTCTATAAAAATCCTGGAACTCGATTTTGATTCAACTAGACAACTTAATTTCGTGGTACTGGCATAAAAAACTGATAATCTGTCAAGACGACGGTTATTGATTCAGTACAAGCTCTGCATAAAAAATGTGTTTCTTTTTTGACGCACATTTTCTCATTGAAATTAGCTGTTTATGAGCACTTCGTTTTCAACATTGTAGAACCAAAACCTCGTTTCTGAGAAAAAGTAAAATTTAAGACCATAAACTCAAAAATTAAGCCCGGTCCTCGAAATACCTTAAAAGTGTAACTTTAATATTCCTATGAAAATTTGGGGCCATTTTCATCAAAGAGGCATAAGCTCCAGTTGAGCTGCAGCTAGCTTAATTCTATGTGTTATACTATTGTCGTTAATGTACAGCTCTGCTGCAGCTTAACTGATGCACATAAAATGCATCGAGAATTTTTAGCTGTATGGTTGAGCTGTCAGCTTGACCCTATGTTATAAGATTGCCGTTAAGGTATAGCTCTGAGTTGAGCTGTGGCAGAGCTGCCCTTAAACAGCAGTGGTGTAACATACATAGTTGAGTTTCAGCAGCTGCAGCTCAGCCGCAGTTTAAGTCCCTTTGATCAAACTGGCTCATGCTTTTGATCGATTGGTGATGCGAGTTGTACTCACGCGTGATAGTGCATTCACAATAACCTGAATAATGTTGCACTAGATACTTTTGCTTATAGGCCTTCGTTACACTGAAGTTTTCATTGATATGCTAAGCAATCGAAAATTTACCTGCAACTGATCTTAGGAACTATAACACATATCGACAGGTCCGTAACCAGGAATTTTTTTCAGGGTGGGGGATTCCAATTTTTTTATAGATGAAACTCGACCTGGTGACGTCGCATAGCTACTGAATGTCATGCTGAGAGGTTCGGAATGGCGGTTATTAGTGCGCCTGCTGGCCACCCATCTTATAACGTGTGTAATGCAAAAGGTACCTAGAGTAATAGGGTAAAATGCAATTTTGCAAATTTTGCAATTTTGCAACTGCAATTTTGTGGAAAATGACCGACGGTAACCACGAACCGAACCGAACGGAACGAAAATTTTCTTTTCGTACTGTTGCCTAAGGATATGAGTCATAACCAGTTACTGTAGGTACCTTTACACACGTTACAAGATGGGTGGCCACCAGGCGCTCTAATACCGCCCAAGAGCCTCATAATGGAGTCTGGAGCTGTGCTCCAGAATAAATCGACCTTTACTTGCTTTAGGCTTGAAAAATCTCCGAAAATACATAGTTAAAACAGATAATTTAGAGTACTGATGATCAAAATTTATTTTTGAATCGATTCTAAGTAATGAATAAAATCATTTATTCAAATTAAACGAAGTGGTATACGTCTGTCACCTATCATTGTATTCTAATAATGAAGTTGCACACCGCTTTATCCTCGAAGATTCTTACCTCTTGAGAACCACACCCTTCATGTATTTCTTGTTCTAACGCGTAGCGCCGCAAAAATTTTTGAGCTTTTACATTCTAAAACGCTGGAAAATGAATCTTGGCTACATTGAAATGTGAATTAAAATCATACTAAATAATGTAAGTTTGTTTCTCCTTGTTTTAGAATATACAAATTTTCGAATGTTTATATTCTAAAATACTGGAAAATGAATCTTTGCGTTTGTTCATTGCATGTCTAAGCATCTTAAAACTGTTTTTGTTGCTGATATCTTGATGGACCAAGCCTATGGTCAAAAGAGATAACTGTAACATAATTCACATCAGATGTCCCCAAGGTCGAAAATTTAGGTAGGGGTAAAATCGTAAATGCTAAGGGCAGTATTTCTCCTGTGTCGCGCGCCGCGACTTTTTTTGCTCCCTACCTCCCTACTTTGTCACAATGGGAATAGTGCGGGTACTTTCGCCACAGAGCAATTCTCACTTACAAAAATGCCCTTGCTTCACATTTTTTACGGTCAAATACGCTCTAAATATTCATGCAACACTTTTCCCATTGTTTCAGCACTTTTTTCCAGCTCCCAATGATGCAAGATGGATGTACTAAATTATATACGAGCAGAGAATGGTCAAATTTTTTGGTGAAAATTGTCTCCTCAATTGATTTCTTCAGATTCCAAAAATCAGACACAATGTTTGGAAACATTATTTGAATCACTATCATCATGAGTATAGGAACATTCCGTCACTAATAAGGCTCGTGCTCCAATTGGAAGTCCTGATGCCGAACGTGGCTTTATTATTATTGATCACAAGTTTGAAACCATCATGCGAATCAACGTCAGTGGACCTGAGGTGTCCCAATTCAAGGCAGGAAGGTATGCCAGAGCCTGGGTGGGAAAATATAACCATATGCGCACAGAAGACCCAACGCAGAAGCGGAAAAAAGAAAGAAGAGGGTGAAGTGGAAGAATTTCAAGAACATAATGTTTATCTTCGTCATAGGGCGATTTTTTCACATTACCTTTTTGTCTTATAAATCACATATTTACATAACTCATTATTTGTTCCCCGAATTATACATGAAATGGTATGGTATAGATGTGCTGACATCCTTTCCTAAAAATCGCTATATGGCACAGAAGCTGCATACATCTGCCCAGTAAATGTGTCAAAAAGACCAGAGAGTTATTCTTCTCAGGCACACATTGAGCAATTTTTCTCGAATTACCATACCCTACTGAGGATGAGGCGTTCCAAAATTTTTGGCAATAGTGAGCTGTTTTCACCGGAATAGTAAATGGATTTCTAAATCGAAGAACGGGGTAATACTCCCCATACCCCCATGGGGTGCTCTGATTAACTTGCATATAGAGAGTTCACTATATTTATATAAATAATTAGAACTCACATGTCGACCTTCTCTGGTCAGCCTTCAACTAGCTGGAATACCTAAAAAAGGTCATTAATAAACCAATTTTGGTTATTTTAAGAGCGCAAGCTTTTGTAGTTACCATCATACATGCACGTGGGGGGGGTTTGAACCCCAGCACACCTTGATTGACCTCAGCAGATTTTTGCTGACCCCTAGCAGATTTGACTACCCCAGCAATGATATAGAAGACGACGAAGGAAAATTAGCAAGTGAGAAGCGAATGTCGTCATAAAAATGGGAATGATGGCATAAATAATTTGGGCCTTGGGTGGCATAAATAATTTGGGTCTTGGGTGCGTACGGAATTTAGTAACATATTTTATATCATGCTCTGGGTACAGTCAGGTAAGATTTTGAACAATATTTGAATATTCCATAGTTCATATGGAAGAAATGAATTACTGGCTGACGTTTGACGCTTGAAAATGTACTGAGGGTGGGAATCTGAGGATCAAACAGAATTATGCCGGGAGCCAATAGATAGTCTGTTCGGGGTCCAAACTAACGACTAAACTCCAGCAACACGCATGTTTGTATCGTAAATCTGGCAACCAACTAAGTCAACAAGTGCTCTTCTTGTCTTTGCCATGCTGATACTAAGACGACTCCGATTTCAGGTTGTATTCTTATTTTTTGCTCGAAGAAAAACTTCCTTTGATGATATAGCCTCATGTCTTATACATTTTTTGAGTAATTTCAGTTTTTCAGTTTTATAATCGTGTTTCGTGTTACATTTATTTATTGTCGTAGTTTTAAACTTCTTTCTCTTCAAATTGCCCTCTATTTTATTTTGTTCACTACACTTTAGTAAAAGAATGTGTGCAATTCATGATTTTCTATTATGGTTTGGCAAAGGTCCCCAAGTTAAGATTTTTCTGGTAGGTATAAAGGTGAAAACTTGCGGGGGTAGTGTAGCTAAATGGCTTTAAACAGTTCGTTTTGTCTGGAAAATAGACAACCAGTGATTAATTTTCAGAACGTTAGTTAGGGATAATTCACCCCTCATACCACTCCCTATGGGGCGGTCTGTGGTTTGGTGTGTGAGTTTTCTAACTCTACTTATTTCCACCTTCGCAGCTTTCGACCGAAAAGCGTCATCATACTATTTTCGTGCCAAACGTCAAACGCTAACGGACAATCAAAATACTGGAACGAGCATCCTTACCGTGGAATGGGAGGGCATCCATAATCAAGTTTCGAATGATCGAACGATTGGCGGTTTCGCCGTCGAATACCGCTCGGAAGCTGAACCTCGATGGATCCAACACAAAGGCATTATCCCATACCACGGGCCTAATATTCAATATAAAGTGCGCATACGCGATTTGCCTAGCGGCCTGATCTACTACGTGCGTATAAAAGTTTTGGGTCGGAATAACGAAATTTTGTTGGAAACGCCGGAAATTAAGGCGCAATCCGAGGCGGCTCAGACCTCATGCGCCAAAGGTAAATCTTTCTAGCGTGTGATATTTGGAATAAAGTCTTGCCTATTCATTGGTTGAAATCTTGAGGGAGAAGTCAAGTTAAGAATAGAGAACAACTAATGATTTGACGATATCTGTAACTTTTTCTCAAAAACCGTAGAAATGTCGATTTCGGGCATCAACTGGAGAAGGCTTTCCGACTTTGAAGATTTGTCGTTTGAAAATTCATTATTTTATAGTGAGCATAAATTTGTGATTTTCAAAGTTCGGGGATTTCGATTCGAGGAAATTTGTTACGAAGTTTCACGAAAATTTATTTGTACATTGTAGAAATTTTTTATCGCTTTTTCAGGACTATTAAACATAATTACACATATCACATCGAACCATACATGTAACGGAATTCGTTGGTATGGGCTGGAAATTGGGATCATAGGTTGGAAAAAGTTAGGGAGATGGCAGATCTGGGCAATAGATGCAACTCGAAAGAAGGGGCTGGATCTTCTTAGTCAAGATTTGAATGGCATTTTTTGACAGTATTACTTTAGCTAGTTTTCTACCTGAAGTTGAATTTCTCTTTTATTACTAAAACATTTGATTAGTCGCTGTATAATAGGCGAAATCAGCGAACCGCGTAACGTCCGAGTAGTTGCGGCCGACATGCACACGTTGACTTTCGAATGGGAACCACCGCAGTGCGGCAACATCAATCGTTATACGTACTTGATCGAAGGTTTTGACGAATATGCCCGTATGGACTACCAAACTGGTTCGACAGACATTACCAGAGCCACTGTTCGTAATTTATTGCCTGGCACGAGTTATACGTTCAGAGTCAGGGCGGCCGACGGCGGTAGGCGTTTAGGACCATGGACGGATACGGTGGCTAGAGGTTCGACAGAAGGATTATGTAAGTCTTTTGGGATTATTAGGACGACAGTGTGCTCAAATTTAGGATTATGAGGAAGTCAGTGTGTTCAAAAAAGACTATATCCTACTTGGATCTTGTTTATTGTAAGTTCATGCGCATTATGATGAACCTAAATACTAAATTATTCTCAAGATTAATCTGATGATTTTTTTAGTTCTGTTTGCCGCTCTGATCATTTAAGAAAAGTCATGACGATCAAAAAGGAAATAAAACCACGGTTTTTTAGCACGGCGCCAATAAAACATGGGCCGCGCTAATGAAAAATTTTGATCATCAGCGCCGGGCGCTAAAGACCAAATTTTTATTTCAGAATTTACTATGATGAATATATATATATGTACAGTGCAGCTCAAAAGTTTAGCCGCACTTTGTAATGGTCGATTTTTCAAAAGAAACGATCAACTTTAAATTAAGCTTCTTCAATGAAAACTCAACTGATTACAATATGCTTGGTACCATTCAGTAGCTTATTAATTTTCCTACTATGTGTTGTATATTTTTGGTGAAATTATGTCACCTGGTATTTATTATTAAATACGAGATTACTACGGTACAACTTTTTTTCATCTTTTTGTGAACTATTTTCGACTATTAATGGCAATTTTTGAAAAATTTTCCGATGGAATTCATGCTTTTGACTCGCCAACCCAAATCAATTTTTATGCCGATTCCAATGGTGCAAGAATTATGATCTTGACTAAAAAATTTAACGTAATTTACTCAATTTTCAAAAACATGAAATTTCAACTTGTTTTCTATGCCTTATGCTTATTCACTTTCAATAGGTTAAGCATAAAAGAAATTTGTCAGTCATGATTAAAATATCGTATCACGATTCACAATCACTAGCATCATGTTGGATCCGATTCTAATAGTTAGAAGATTCTAATCTTTTATTCGTGAGATTCCGATTTTAAGCATAAATATATTTGTACAAACAAACAAACAAATTAAATGACAAATACAAGGAAGCTTCCTCGGATTTGAAAAATAGAGTGTATCTCGTTCTATTTTTCAACTCTTGAATCATATGAATCAGCATAAAAATCTGATTAAGGTCGATGGGTCAAAAGCATAATTTCTTCGCAAAAATTTTCGAAAAAGTCATTAATAGTCGAGAATCGCTCAAAAAAAGATGAAAAAATTATATCGTAGTTCTCTGCTTATTAATAGAGGCCTGTGTCACAAATTGGCCAACAATATACAACACTTTTTAGGAAAATGAATATAATGTCGCAATCGCTTAAGTATTCATGGAATAAACATAATTCAGAGTTGATGAATTTGTCAGGAAATCGAAGTTTACAAAATGCGCCTAGACTTTTGAGCCGCACTGTAGGTACATTTTAAAAACGCTGTCGAAAAATAAGTTTACAATAACACATTTCTCAATAATGCTTAATACAATCACTAATAACTTGATCACTGTTGTAAAAAGAAATAAACTATTGTGCACTAATGCAATTTTTGCGCTAATGGAGTCAAACTGCCACTAGAGGCACTGCTAATGGGTGTGCCGCTAAAAAAACACTGAATAGAACTAAAACCATCAAAATTAAGAATATTAATAGCTTATTTTTCGTGAAAGTCATCACTCAGAAAGTCAGAAAGTGAACGTAAACTCCATTGAGTGAGAATTTTTTTCATAGAAACATTTTGTTCGATGAAGAATGTAGCAACGTTACAAATAATATATCTTGACATCTTCGCTGCTCTGTTTTATTTAGTTCTCTGTCCCTCCAGTCTTTAGCTAAAAATGTTATCAACTATTTCGTCAAATCATAATTTACATTCAATTAATATGGAATTGTAAAAAACGAATTCTTCACTTAATAGTGGCTCGACTGATTTAATACATTTAACTCGTTCGCTTTGTTATATATTCATGAAGTCAGGGCCGTGCGCTGGATTTTTTCATGGGGACGGACTAAATTTTTTTTACTGAATAGCCCCAGAAAATGTTGATTTTACGCCATACACTGTTTGCATGCTGCCTCAGTGGGGGGTGGTCGCCCCTGCCCCCCCTTTGTGCACGGCCCTGCATGAAGTCATAGAGCACCGTGGGGCCGTATTCATAAAGGAGGCTAAAGTCTATATACCGAGCCAAAGTCTATAGACCGGTCTACATTTAGACCGGGCTAAAGTCTGTATTTATAGATTTTTTCGCTCTTTAAATGTAGACGTGTCTATAGACTTTAGCTCGTTAGAAAAAGACTAGTAGAAACTGTGATATTACTAATAAAATCAACTATTAGTAGCCATAACTCTATAAATAATTAAGATAGAACTTTTTGAAATATGTTTTTGGGTTGGTCACAGGGGGATCTACAGGTTGATGCCTAGTTTGCCGCATTCAGGAACAGAAAACTCAAATGCCCAGAAAAAGGTTTCCCAAACCGTGAATTTAAATGCAAAATGTTCAAATATGCCATAAGAGGCAATACAAATAAAACCTATTGCTCGATGAAATAATTTAACGTCATTATATCTTCCAAAACATTTATATGCGATAGGATAGTCCTTGAAATCTCCTCACTGACATGTTCACGATAATGTTGCTATTTGTAAAAAAATCCACTTTCAATCAATTAGGAGAAAAGGTAAGATAAATTTATATGCCTTTATAAATAAAGCATAGAAGTAAAAATAGGTACTACAAAATATTATGTCGATCACTTATATAAGCGTCGCCATGCCTCCGCTCCAAGTTTGAATAAATTGAATTAAAAATAGTTTCTACCATGTGCAAAAATACAAAAACTATTAACGGACATAGTAATATATCTCGTTGGACACTGATCAGCATAATGAATTTACAGCTGATGAGGCAGCGATGATTGTTGCAATGTACTCAGAAAGAAGGGAAACGATAGAGCAACAACTACGCACAGAGTAACGAAATAATTTTAAACTTCTATCATTGAAACTCAGCTACTAGAACAGCAGATTAAGCATGTCTGACGAATTCCATCCTCCTATATTCCAAAGTTCTAGGGGAAAACATGAATGCCTACCAGGAAAATCAGCTTCCACTTTTTGAATTTAATCTCCAGTTTGAAAACTGACATACTGTAGTAAATGGCATAAAATCGCAGTAGTAACTTTAGGAATAATTCGACACAGGGCCGTGCGCAGGATTTTTTCATGGGGGGGGGCGGACTAGATTTTTTCACTGAATAGCCCCAGAAAATGTTGATCTTACGCGGATATACTGTGTGCATCACCGTTTTTTTTCCTCTAAGATTTTTTTCCACATGAGAACCGGACCCAAAATTTTTTTCCTCATTTCCAAAAAATTTTCCACATTTTTAAAAACGCTTATAATGTGGCTACGGATCCTTTTTTATGCATTTTAGGAGCATACCCAAGCATTTTGTTGTATTTGTAATCAGAAACCTGCAAAAATGAGGAAAAAATTGAGAAAATTCTGGTTATGTTAGTCAAAATGAGCTCATGAAGAATATATTGGTGTTCTATAGAATGGTCCGGCGCCGAGCGCCGGAAAAATTTTTTGATTTTCACTTTCTAAAACGCTGGAAAATGAACTTTCATAATGTTGGGAAATAAATTAAAATCAGACTGATGAAGCGTAATTTGCCTCCCATTCCGGCGCGTAGCGCCGGAAAAATTTTCGGGTTTTTTTATTCTAAAACGCTGAAAAATAAATCTCTCCATCAGATAATTCGTGAACAAATGTTTTGAAATCGCGTTCTAGAGTGATGTCTTCAATTTCCACCTTCAATAAACGCAAAAGTTCAGATTGCAAACGTTAAAAAAATTCCAATCATCGAGAGAAAAAATTGAGAGACTTGATGAAAAATCTCTATTTTCGGCGACATAATTGACTGTAAACGATTAGAAAATGAAACGAGCTAACGCTAACTTGATTGATAGAAACTGTTGATCATTAATTAGTAAGTCGAAGTAGATATGCTAACGGCCGCGCCTGATGGAATATAGTTATAATTATACCCATGACCGGCGCGAAGCGCCGGAAAATTTTGAGATCTTGACCTTTTAAAGTCCACCAAAACGCATGTTTTCGGTTTAGAGTTACTGCCTCAATGGGGGGGGGGGCGGCCGCCCCCCGCCCCCCCCCCTTGCGCACGGCCATGATTCGACATGTTGCTGGCTGGCTGATACTTTCTGTCACCGATTATCATTTGAAATGTCCCACAAGAATAGTTTTGTATAACAATGCAAACTCGACAAAGCTAAAGGATCTTGTACATCTCGAAAAACTCTTTTTCGTCTCAATACCCTTTGATATTCAACACCCAAATTTTATAAAAGGCAGTCATTTCAATGAAAAATTTTGGTCTAAATACATTTATCCCACTAGAGTAGCAGATAAATTTGTGGTCTAAAAGTTAACCGATTTAAACCCACTTTTAGACTTGAGACCTTTCATGAATACCGTTATTTCCCGATTTTGGTCTATAGACCAGTCTTTAGACTTTAGCCTTTATATGAATACGCCCACTGATGTAATGCTGCACCGATTGTTTGAAAAACTTCCGAAAAAACAAAATTTCTGACTAAACTTTTAATATAATAATTACTATAAATTCGCCAAAAAGAAAGATCCATATCGAAAAGATGAGACCTGTGATGAACGTCTGCTTTTGAGGGCAAGACTTTCGATTGAGGTGACCTATTGGTTATCGCCTCCGACTGCTTGTCTCGAGAACCAGGTTTTCTGACTTTTTTGCCTGCCTTTCCGGCTATAGGAAAATGAGCAGGTGTACCCACACAATTAGAAAGAGAGACTTTTGATTGATCACACATGTTTAATATTGATACAATTACTGAAAAAGGGTCGTGAATATTAATACAAACAACAAAAAAGAAAAAAAGGACGACTATAGCAAAACATATCTCTGCCACAAAAATTATATTCATTCAACTTCATCGTCTAGCATGAAGATATTCTCTTCCGTCCTCCATTGGATCACGTTTTTCAAAGTGTTCGGTTTTCGGCTTGAACGTTCCATTTTTCAAAGATCAATAAATTCAATTATGCAAAAGGCATAAAAACTGTGCACTGGGAAAAACAGATAGAATGACTCAAAATATTTTGCATGCTTTGCCTATATGAACTGTATCATGCCGGCCGAGTCAGTATTATTTTATGACTCTTGCATCCCAAAATTGACTCACTTTATCATTTTTGTATTTTTTATTTAATCGAAAAATTCTGTTTATACATGTACTGTATGCATGTAAATGAGAAAACAGTAACTTTTATAACCACTTCGGAATGACCGATGCACAATTATAGAACATGTCAGAAAAATTTCACTTAGGTTGATTGCGGGATATGCATCATAATGTGTTAGAATCTGATTGGTTGCACCCTCGGCGACTCACAAACGGATGGAAAACACATATAACGGACGGATAAATTGAAATTTCTTGATCCTCAGTAAGTGAAAAGTTTATAGCGCATTTGTGTGCTACTCCTGATGACGCTCCATTAAATGGATACAGTTAATTTGGGACTGATTTTAATATTTATTACGCTAATTTTCGCAGCACCTACCGTTTCGCACGATATAAAAGTGGTTTATAAGACAGATAAACAAATTCGGGTCGATTGGAAGCCTTACTCAGATCGGCAATTACAACATTATGAGGTAAGGTTAATTAATTGTTTCAATTTTATAAAGTGTTAATTGGCTGATGTTTTAATTTGAATTTTTCTGAAACTTACTGAGATGTATCTCTATCTGAGGGATCGAATGTAAAAAATTAAAATAAGTCGAATGGAGTTGATTAAAATTTATAGCACTGTGTGCTTTTTTTGAAATTGAGAAAAAAAGTGAACAGTGATGGAACTCGTCCGAGTTTTAGCTCAACTAAAGGAAATGAACGACATGTAGTATTTTGGAGCAATAGAAGACGGATGCATACATTAACGAGGTTGGGTTGCCAGAGATGTGGGTGAACTGTGATTAAACTTCCTTCGATTCTCAGAACTCGGTCGAGATTCGAAATAGAATGAAAATTATAATGTTATAAATTGCGATGAGTGCTTCAAAATTCGGTCAAGTTTGCAGTAATTTGACTATGAAATGTCTAAATTTGCCCGAAATAGCTGTAACATTGGTGATTTGGTGTAGACTATTTCTAAGACCCAAGATAGAGGCAATACGTCCCTCATCTCCACCCTGCAGAGGTCCATGACGTCAGATTTTCTAGTAGGGTAAGTTTTAAAGTTTGAAGGGAAGGTGTACTCAAAAATGCATCAAAATCGCCATGTTTTCCGAAGGTCGATGCCCAGTGATCTATTTTAAGGATTTAAGGTAGGGTTAATAGACTCACGATTTCGTTATGGAAAAACAAACGTGAATTCAAGTGCTAATGTTGCCGTGTATAAATTTGAAATCCAATGTATTTCTTGCTTTCGCTTGGTTTCTCTATTATTTTTTGTAGTGAATCTATGTCAGAACGTACCAGACGTCCCCAGTGTCGAAAATGTAGATAAAAATAAAATCGTATATGGTATAGGGATAAGACGGATTCACTTTTTCGAGTCAATCGGATCCGGATTCGGATCTTGAAAACGTCGCTTTATCGGATCCGGATGCGGACCTAGGAAACTACTATCGTTCCGGATCCTGCATTGCAGATCCGACCGGATCCAGATCCTGCGTATAGCATGATGTGTGAATGAATATATGTTTATATCAAATTGTGTGAACTCATATTTCTCAAAAGTTTAATAGTTATCATGATACTCATTGGAATGAGAAGCGAAGTGGAACAAGAGCTCAAAATCTTTAGACTAGGCTTCTTTGCGAGTTTCCCTCTACATCCTGCAGATACGACCGGAGGAATTCTGCGCTGAACAAGTTTTTCCTGTTTCAAACATACATGTAACTGGGGGGAGTGCTATAGGGCCCCCCAAAGCCGTTGGCCATATGGCTAGCCATTGGGCGACCCCTCTGCCAGGATTTTCCAATCCTGTGGCTAGTCGTATGGTTGCCGTAGGGACGTCGATACTTTTGGCTGGAAAAATACTGAAAAATGTCAATTTTTTGATGAAAAATGTCGATTTTTGAGCAAAAAATGGTCAAAAATGTTAATTTTCTCGGCGATTCGTATCATGAATACATTTTTACAGTTTTTTTCAGACAAAAATCACTATTTTTGAACCGTTTTTGGGAATTTTTTGGTAAAAAAATCTAATTTTTTACTTCAAAAATCCCTCCCCCAAAAAGTTAGGGAATCACTGACCCCCGCCCAAATAAGTCACGCGACCCCCCAGACCTCGGGGCCCCGTTACATGTATGGTTCAAAATGGAAGAATATGTGAGAAAAATTCATGATTTCTTATTCATCGCCCGAGGAAAATTTTATTTTTAACCATATTTCTATAGAAAGTGTCGAGGTTTACTCATTCTAATGTTGTGCAGGTCTTTCCTTAAGAGGCGTAAGAAAAGATTGGGTCTGAACTGACCTGTTAGAACTGATACCTTGGCTGAGCCTCGGTGATCTGTGCAACAGTCCGGTTATCCCCAGACCTACAACAACAAAGATAAACTTTGTTCTAAATACGGGGGCCTTACCAAGGACCTCCGCAGTCTCCTAGATGAGACAAGGAATCCCCTCAGGGATAAACTTACTTGGGTATAACCCGGAAGGGGTTTCCCAAAACTTACTTGATGTAAGCCGGCGCCTGGGCCTCTGGCCCTCCGCCTTCGTCGATCGCCAATAATATCTAAATAAACAAACGAATATATTAAACAATATGTCCGACGAATTATGCAAAAAGAATGTGGGTATACCACAGTGAATAACTCAATAAGAAAACAAGTTGCTGGGAAAATTGTATTTAGGGACGCCAGCAAATATGTCAAAAATATAATAAAAAACGATATAAAGTGAAGAGTGATTTTCACTATCTTTTTTGGTCTTTTGGTGGCGCTCCATTCTATGCAAATGTCTGCGCCGCTGGTCGTCCCTGTCGTCGATTTGCATGTCGATTTCCCCACACGAATTGGCATCAACAGGGTGCCCAATATAATATGAGGTGATACGTAGTAGATTAATTGAAACAATCATGGATAACTGAGGAATAAAATTAAACTTCTTGGCCATGTTTGAACTTAATTGTACTGAGCGCGAAGCGCCGGGAAAATTTGAGATTTTGGCTTCCTAAATCTTCCCTAAATGCACATTTTCAACAAGAATTTCTCCACACGGTCAAAAAATGTGCACTGGGCAGAAAAAAGCCTGCCTTTGACTGTTTTTTTTGTTCAGGAAGTAACCTCACATCTGTAAAGTCAATAACAGATCAAGAATTACCAATGTAAGCTGTTTTTCACAGGCAAAACTAATAAAAGCTCACATTTTTGGTCCTACTAGAAATCGTCCAAATTGTGATACAGTTGAAAAATTACGGTTCATGCATGAGGTATAATTTCGCTACTGTTGGTTTAGAAGTTTAAAGGAATGAATGCAAACCCCCATTATGACCATACCTCAGTCTTCGACAGCGTTGGATCCGGATCCAGGAAAATTCCTGTGATTGGATCCGGATCGGACCCGGATCTAGAAATTAGGGCGGATCTTCGTGGATACGGATACGGGTACCCGTCTCATCCGTAATATAGTAAGGGTAATACTTTGACCATGCCGCGTCGTGACCGTTTTCGCTCTCTGTATGATGTCTCAGAGGTGTATATTTCGGTGGCTCCCTGATGAATACAATATGTGTACAGCGATTTACAAAGTACAAATCACATATTCCCCAGCAGAGCACCTCATGGGGGGTATGGTGGGGTATTACCCCCGTCTTAGATTTGGAAATTCATTTACTACCCCCGTAAAAACAGCTCACTATAGCAAAAAATTTTGGTAGACTTCATCCTCTCCCCAGTAGGTTATACTAATTCGAGAAAAATCGCAGAATGTGTGGTTCTGAGGAATTACTCACTGCTCTTTTTGACACATTTACTGAGCAAATCATAATGGGAAAGTATGCAACTTATGTGCCATATAGCGATTTTTAAGAAAGGCTATCAGCACATTAATATATACTACTTGTAGGAAATCATTATAAATATAATTGGGAGATGAAATAATGACTTATGTATATGTGATTAATCAAAAAATCGCCCCTTGGGAAGAAAAACATAATGTTCTTAAAATTTTGCCTCTTCATGCTCTCCTTTCCTTTTCCCCGCTTCTGCGTTGGGTCTTCTGTGCGCACATGGTTACCCAAGCTGTGGCATACTTTCCTGCTATGAGTTGAGACATGTGAGGTCTGTTGACGTGGATCAGGAATGGTAGTTCGTCTCAAACTCGTAGTTCATAGTCTAATGGGATTAATAATACTAAAGCCACATTGAGCATCAGGACTTTCAATTGGAAGCACTGTTCTAAGCCTAATCAGTGATGGGATAAGCCCATACTGCTGAAGATGCTGGTTGAAACAATGTTTCCAAACGTATGTTGTGCCCGATTCTTGAAATGTGCAGGAATCAGTTGGCACAACAGTCTTCAAAGTGTGACTATTCTGTACGTATAATTAGTGCATTAAAGTTGCTTGATTGGGAGCTGGAAAATGGAGTTGAAATGGTAAATGTTTTTTGACTGTAAAAAGCATAAAATAGGGGCATTATTCATTTTTGTAAGTTTTATGTGGTTAGAGTACTACAACTTCCCCCTCCTTCGCAAAAAGCTGAAAGCAAAAAAAAAGAGGTCACAGCATATTTCAAGTACTACCCTTAAAATCTACGATTTTACCCCTACCTAAATTTTCGACCTTGGGGACCTCTGTTCCCCAGTACCTTGGCTAATATGTCATGCTCACCTTATAAAATGCTCCAAAATTTTTTTTCACGTCGAATCATCAACATTTTTCCCCTTTTTCTTAAACATTTTTCTAAAAGAATCACAATTTGGGAGAAAATGATGGATTGCCCAATCCCAAGAATTACAACATAGACTCGACAAAATATATTTCTGCTTCTGCTCTCTACAAACATACCACAAAAATACAGAGCCAAAATGTTTGTCTCCTATACAGGGTGTTTTCGTTTTTTTCTCAACTGGCCAATTGGCTCCTAGGGTCAAAATTCTACAGGCCAATCCGAATTTAAACAAGCCAAAACTGAAAAGCTTGTAAAGGAATTTGGTAGGAAAAAACAATATTTTTCAACAAATTTATTCAAAAAAACGCTTAAAATTACAGTAGAAGCCCACGGAACAGATAAATCCTTTTGAATACATTGTCAATCACACACAGAATAATAGGACTTACATATAAGATCAGTGATTATTTAAATCAATCATCGGGGTTTTTTTGTACAAGCTAGGTTGTAATGTACAACTTGGGGAAAAAATTTGGTTGCACAGATAAATTTTTAGTTGCTCACTCTGAAATTGATCAATTCGCTTAGCTTCATCAGAAGAATGATCAAAGGTTACTTCCCTTGTATTTCATTCACTTCACGTGAGTTCCAGACCTTTAAAATTGAATTTCCTGAGTTTTGAAAAAACTAAAAGGCTTGCTAAAGTAATTTGTTCAGCGTATAGCCGCAAAAAAATTGTATTTTGAGGCCTCTAAAACGCCGGAAAATCCTTTTTTTCAGTACATTCTTCTGCAGCTACCGATGGTCGATCGTGATCTTTTCACCATTTGGTTGGCGAAAGAGGTCAAACCTCTTTCGCCTAAATGCATCTCCGGATAGGAAACTCTAGAACCTCATCAAAAAGATCGATAGGCTCTAATTTTTACACTCCAATTTGACTTGTGCTGCTGAATTTTAAGGATCCAATCATAATTTTTAGGAACCATGCCTCCTAATTGGCCTAAAAACCCTGCTCCTACATAAACCAGTGGTTCTGTGCAGTACACCTGTTAATTTTTCCACTTTCATACATCGAAATCATTTATGCAGTATGTACATTCTCAAACCTGTGGACACCATAAACGTATTTTTCTCATAATGGCCACGCACTCTAAAAAAAGCCAATAGCAGTCCTTCCTAATCTGTCCACTAATTTCTTTTCTCAAAATTGGCTGACCTATTATGACACTTCCGAAAATTTTGTGTACCAGTAAGCAGGGATTTTTTTCGCACGGTGCGGAATTTTTTGGGGTCGTGCGGAAAATTTTCTGAGAGTTTTCCGCACGGAACGGAAATTTTTTAATGTTTTTAGTGATTTATAATGGTGTTGCGGAAATTTTTCTGGCCGATTTCCGCAAGATGCGGAACGACCGGTGCGGAAAAAAACCTTGCCAGTAAGTTATTTTTGTCCCACTTCACTCCACCAGTAATTCATTTATACCGGGCTGGTGAAGGAATTTTTAAGCCCAAGACTGGGTTAATGCCACCCATACCCCCTATGGGGTGCTCTGGATCGTACTGATGAAAATTAAAATTTCAGTCGCAAAGTATTGTAAGTATTACAATATATTACAGTAGTCTGCTTGTTTGAATCACCGTTTTTGCCACAAAATGGATATTTTGAGGATGAAAATTTGATTATGTGACTTTCATTAGTCTTCTGTTCTGATCCTACATTATCCAAGATTAGACAAATTGTGATTTCATTCCACTTGAGCAAGTCGGAATTCTGCTCAAAACATATTAGACAAGCCGATAATTCTAGAGAAGCTGCTTGGTGGACATACATCATCGAATTTTTTACTGTAGATGGTATTTTAATGACTTTTCCTTCTTTCGACTTCAAACTTTTGGGTTTTTGAAAATGACCGAAATTTTTCGGAAATGTAAAAAGTAATTTTGCAGCGTTTCTCATTTGTAAAGAAATCGAGAAAATAACTTTCATGCCAATAGATATTTTGGTCACTGGGAGAGTCCTTCACTCTTCGAGAAGATATGGGCTCGGTTAAATGATCTTGTGCTCTAGATGATCGCAAACCATTTCGCGCATAAAACATATGAAAAAGTCCGTGATTATTTCCTTTGTTTTTACCGGTTATTGTTTGTTATTGACGGTTCATCTCTATGCCTCGTTAATGATAAAATCAATATCTGTAGTTCCTGAATCAAATCTTTTGAAACTGATAATTTTTTGTGCCAATACGGTCGATAACGAAAAATTAGTTTAAAAAATTTGTGCAAGTTGCATTTATGTGAAGAATTCGATTTTGAAAAATTAAAATTCATGAAATCAGTTTCCATTTTATAATCTTTCCCGAGTGCGATTTGTTATTTTGTCTGTGAGACACTTCGTGAATGATCATTTCACTTGCCGGCAAGGATTTTCTGTACGGACTATGGAGATCCAGTGAAAGAAATTCTGTACAATTCCACTCATTTCCTATACTCTGCTTATGATCTTGTTTTCTGAGGGAAAAAGATGATCACGTAATTTTTCCCCCGTTTTTCCCTCGGAGATTTTCCACATGAAAAACCATACTTGAATTTTTTTCCATACGTTTTGTGACTTTGAAGCCTCTACTATACTTCGCCGGTCGGCGCCGGGAGATTCTAGTCCCGGTCGGCGCGTGCCGTTACATGTTTGCTGCTATACTTCACCCGGCGCTGTCCGGGAAGTGGCTCGTTGAAAATGCTTTTTAATTACTCAATTTTTGTGATTGTTATTATTATCATTATTATTTCGATTTTTTAATGTTTTGATGCAGGATTATTTAATTTCTTTTTGAAAATGTTCGAAAAACAAAAAAATGTCAGATTTTTGTTATAAAATTTTGTATTTCCGGTCGAAATCTCCCTAATTCTAGTCAAAGTCAAGTCTAGCAGTCAATTTTTTGCATCATATATTATAATATTAGCACCGACCAGCGCCGCCTCAGAAAATTTCGATCGAGTCGAAATTTACAAACCGACGCTGGTCGGTGTAAGCAAGACGAAGTATAGAAAAAATTGCGATGGTTAACTCGTGTCATCAAAGTCCGAAAAAATGCCGAAAATTGCCAATGACAGAATGAGATGAAGAATTTTAGAAGATGATGGAAACTATCAAAGTATAACTGATAAATAAAGATGAACTAACAACCGCGGCTGAGCTTAACTATAGCGAGACTGAGGATTATTAACAAGCATTGCCGGCACTCCGTTTCGGTAATTTTGAGATTTTGGCCTCCTAAAATATATTTTTTCGATCATTTATACCGACATTTATACCGACTTTCTCTTCCGTTCTGTAGAGAAAAGTCGGCATAAATTTTCTTTGAAAGCCAGCAAAACCTCACTATTACTGAAAAATGTAGCTTACTTGGAATTTTAAAAAGGAATTATCGCTTTGGTAACATAATTTAACTCATTTCCATATTTTTAATGTTTTGAATTTGAAGTTTACAGTATCATATTCCACATTGAAACAATAGAAATATGTATAGTAACTGTAGTCGAGTATCACTGTACCATGTTACTTCAGCTCATGATTTTGGAAGAAACTAATGAACGGGAAGGCCTACAAGTCTACAGAGCCCAAATACCGGCCAGCGAATCTAGCTACGCTTTCACGAACTTGAAGCCGTCGACCAAATACCACGTCGGCGTCATTGCTTTCGTTAATTACCAGCCGCGTCAAGTTTATCGTTTATCGGTTGAAACGGGTCACACGGGCGCCAAGTCTTGGTCCGTACGACCGGATGTACAAAGAAAAGGTGTCGGTAAATTCGCCGTCTATTGGGAGAGCCCGCATCAGTTTTCTGATCGCGATTTACAAGGATTCATTATCGAATTTCGACTACCAAATGAGACTATGTATGTAGAAAAATAGAAATTTGTGTATTTTCTTGATAGATTTCAGTTTTCAGCCCAGCTCTACAGCCTTTTCATGATATGACAATTTTCAAGCTTTTGTTTTTTTACTCAAGTTTTTCATTTTAAACGATGTTGTTTGAAATAGTTTGATTCACTTTTCCGGCGTCTTCATGCTTGAAATTTTCTAGTTACTGTAACCTTCTGTTTAATTATCACTAGGCTTAAGGTTCTGTAACATACAACCAATGCTTTCGCAAGACCTTCAACAGCGGAGGTATTTATTAATATTGCAAATTTCTAGAATCCAAGCATTTTACTCCTGGATATTTCCTAGAACTTTAAGTGAATGTTCCTGGAAAGTTCCAAATCGTTTTCGGAGTCGGCGCCAGTCATTTTAATCCCTCAATATTTTCATGACAATAGGAATTCAAGTTCATTTTCCGATATGAGAATCCAAAATAAATGTGCAGAAAGAATAGAAACGATTAAGAGAAGAAGCAGAAAAATGTAATAAATGAGTGAAGTAAAAATCGGGAGGAATATCACTGAAGAGAATCATCAGAAAAGAAAATACGAGAAAATCGTAGAATGCTCTATATTTGGAACGGTTGAACCACTTGCACTTTTCTGAAGTTATATATAGTGAGTAATTTGTCGTTAAGTGTAGGAACTCGAATGATCGAGAAGGCATTTTTAAACTTTCAGTGAGTGAGTGCCATTCGGTGTTTTAAAGACAAACAATTTGAAGACCTAGAAGTAAAAGTTTCTGTCTTTGAGTTACTTTTATGGTTTGATTATCAACGATATTTATACAGCGCAATTTTTATTTTTCCACTTTTGCTCTTATTATGTTTCCTTCTTAATTTTTGTCTCCTTATTGATTGACATCTGTCAACATTTCATGAGTTTAATGTTTTTGAATTTTTAATTAGTAGTTTTTCACTTTGAAGTTTATTTGCATCTTTTCCGAATAGGAATAAAATTTAGAACATTTTTTTCTTAGATTTAGTTTCGTTTCTCTTATTATTCAGATGGAGGCGATACGGCGACTTGATCTCCTACCGACCCGACCAGAAACAGTTCGGCACTGAATTATCCGGTTTGAATGAAAAAAACATCTACGTAGTCCGCGTGTATATCGTCAACGCCAAAGGGGAAGTAGTCGGCGTGACGGACGAATTCAATTTAGGTAGTCAATCGTCCACGTCGTGTACAGGGTCTTCGGGCGTCCCTACAAATGTCCATTCGTCGTCTTCAAGCTCCACTACAATAACCTACACATGGAGTAGACCAAGGTACAGTAATTTATAGATTAGACACGAGATCTTGAAATCTCAAATCTCTTGATACTTGGAATGAGGCCCGTAGTTGGAATTTTTTGGTGGCAAGCGATTTTTTGGGATAATTTCCGGACGGAAAAGTTGATGGTGTACACACTTATTCCTAGACGAAGGCTTTAAATTTTCTGTCTAGAATGATATTTTCAGCGTTTTCAAAGGCCAAAATGTGTGTACATAAAGTTCGGCTAGCTGGTGAGTGAAGAGAGATATGCTAACAGCCATTCCTGTGGCGGCGTATACCTCGCCTCCGCTAGCTACGTACCTCGTTGAAATACTCATTCTCTTTTTTATTATGATCAAAATTCTTGATATTCAACTAATCATTAATTGGATTAGAAGTTTAGGATAAACTATCTTGATGAAATAGTTGTGGTTGTCCATATATCAGTATATACATTTCCGTCCATCATTTTAATAATTTTAACAATAGGATATTTTTATCTCACTGATGTACTGTGATTGATGATTGTAATTAACTGTAGAATTCAGTATCATGAGAAACTTTCAAAATGGTCATCCCTACCATTCTCTAATCCTTAAATGGCACATGTAAACTTCAATAAACAGGACGCTCCGGATAATCGTAATATTTTTTGCACACAAAACATGTAAGAAATTTCGCGATTATTTATTTTGTTGCAAACGGCTCTTGTTTTCTGTATCATATTCTAAAGTTTTCAATGTTAAAAGTTCTTTGACAGACAATATAGATATTTTTGTCTGTTTTTGTGTACCATGGTTGGAAAAAAGAATAAACATGCTTCTTGATTGAGAAGAATTTCAAGAAAAGAGACTATTGAATCAGGACAGATCCATTTTTTTACTGCAAAATTACAATGATCAGGTTCTGACTCGGATCTCTTACGATAGATACGTCCATAACCGGTATCTTGCATATACTGTCAAGGCATGCATGTAATTGGGTAGAGCTTTTGGCATACATGTAACGGGGCCTCGAAGTCTGGGGGGTCGGGCGACATTATTGGGGCGGGGGTCACTGACCTCCCAAAATTTTAGGGGAGGGGTCTCTGAGGGAAAATAAATTCGATTTTTTCATCAAGAAAGTCCGAAAAATGGTTCAAAACATTTTAATTTTTGTATAAAACCCGTAAAAATGTATTTTTGACAATTTTTTGTTCAAAAGTTGACATTTTTCACTTAAAAAATTGACTTTTTTCAGTATTTTTTCGACCAAAAGCATGGGAGTCCTTATGACTACCATATGGTTAGCCATAGGATTGGAAAATCTTGGAGTGTCGCCCGATGGCTGGCCATATGGCCGACGATTTCTAGGTGGGGGTTCCTATAGCACTTACCCCCCAATTACATGTATGAGGACTAGGATGATATTTATTAATACGTTTTTTGAATTTTCGTCTGACTTTTTTCCTGGTACTTTCTTCGGTTGACAGTAGACTATAGTCGGTTTTTCTGACAACAGTGCTAAATTTTGCAATATTCCAAATTACAAGCATTTTATTTAAAAAACAAAGTATCGGTCAATCCAGAAAAGGCCTTGATCAGGTACTTTTGGGAGCAAAAACATGATTAATGACATTGTTTTAGCTTTCAAAATATCTGAGTAAAGTGGCCTTTAATCTGTAAAATTAAGAGTCTTTTTTAACATGCGTATGTAAATCGAAGTTGGGAAGTATCGCCTTATCGTCTTTACTAGAACGTAGTACTCATTGCTAGGGCTAGGCTGAAGTGCTTTTTCACGTTCTATTCCACTTTGGCGTCCGTCCCAACTTGGCGTAGGTCCAAACTTGTCGTCCGTCCTAACTTGGCGTCTGTCCTAGCTTGGCATCCGTCCTAACATGGCGTCCAATGCTTTATTAAAGACTAAATATAGAAGACTCAATTGAGTGTCCGTTCTAACTTGACGTCCGTCTCAACATGGCGTCTAGTGTTGAAAGAAAAAATCCTCCCTTGGCGTTCATTCCCAACTTTGCGTCCAATGCATTATAAAATCAAAGTTAATTTGATTCTTCCATTTTTTCATTTTTTTTGATCTCCGAGTTTATCTTTACTTGTTCTTTGCCTTTAATTTTATCACGTTCTGTTTTTCGTTTTCTCCTTTGACAAACTTTATGTTGGTATCCCTATCTATAATTTGTGTACTCGAATTGAATACATCAACTTTTAATTATATTTTTCCTATTCAAATAGAAATAATCGGAAGTGACCCTGCTTTCACACACAAGTAGCGAAATTTGACCTTGTAAGGACAACTTAGAGTTTGCTTCTCCAAAATCTCCGTTATTTTACAGAACAGTGCAATGAACAAGGAAATTTTTACGTAAAATCTGGTAGATTACGAGAATTTAGATAATTTATTCAGTTTCCGAAACTAGGAACGTACGAGTTTGCATGCTAATGTGCAATGTTTCTCTGTGAAATCACATGCTTTCATCATAAGAAAACGGTTTTCACATATAGAAAAATATCAATAAATTTTACCCAGATTGAATAACTTCTACAACTATAATGGTTATGTGTATTACTCGCAAATGCATACTTTTCATTGGTCAATAAAAAGTGAATTCGATCAAATACATGACTCAAAAATCATATAATACGCCAATTCAAGTCGGACGCCAAGTCAGGATGGACGCCAAGTTCGCACACAATTTTCTTCCGTGTATGACTTCTTGGAATACGAGATTTCTCCTGTAAACCACATTGCTCTTTGAGCTCAGTTCGAGACAAGAGACGCATACATTACAACATCTTCATCTACTCTTTATTTATGCGAGTTTATTGTTTATCCTACAAATGACCTTGACTACATTGATTCAAATATTGTGGAGCGCACAAAATAACATTTCATTTCAGTTTGATGCCTAGAAACGTACGAAGGTTGTTCATTATTTCTATATGGGCATATTTTTTCTTTCTGAGTAAAAAAGTTTGTATAAAATGGACTATAGTCAGCAGACCGATAAAAGTATAAACGGTTTCTTCACCCATTTCTCAATAAAAGATATTTAAAAAAAATTGTTCTGAAAACTTTCGTGTTGTGCCGACGCTTGATAAACATAGGAGGTAGGGGGTAAAGCTTCCCACCTGGAGCCCCAAAATATCCCTGCCTGACCTTTTAAAAATGGAAAAAGAGGTCATTCACCCATACTTTAACTTCTAAAAATTATCAAAAAAGCGCTTTTTTTATTTGGGTTAGATTTGAACGCTTCCTCGATGGCATCCCACACTGGATTTTTCGCATGAACCGATCTCGAATCAGTTTTTTTTTATCTTCAATAGTGTTAGTACGTTCGGAAATGCATCCCAATGGAAATTCGGTTTCTTCTATGTCAAAATTATGAGTTCTTCCACGATTTTTATCGGAATCCATTTACAAGAAGAACAACAGAATCAGAGAAGCAAATTTCACTCAAATGAATAAGAAGTAAAGACTATTTTTTGTCTATATTCTTTTTTGGCAAATCTATTCTTGCCCAAAGATTAAATTTGGAAGTTTAACTCAGCTTAAAATTTTTAACACCGTGTTAAAAAAATTGACACTGAGTTAAGTAAGCGGCCGTTAATCCACGTTCGTGCATACCGCTCAAATTTAAGCCGTGTTAGCAATTTAACACTTGTTAACTAACACCGCTTAAGTTCTTAACACGTGTTAAACTTAGCGGCATTCGTGCGTATGGCGCTGAGATTCGGCTCTCAACCCAGATAAAATTTGCATCGGAGTGTAAACTTGGTTTATGCTAGTTCAAGTTTGAAGTGCTTTTCATCACCCTTTTTCCATGCGCATTTTTCTCATATTCTAAAAAGTAGAATTCAGTTTTTCTTGGAAAACTCTAATTCTAGTGTTGAAATTATTTTCCAAACGACATTTTAGTCAAAAATCCCTCACTAAATGTGTTATATTTTGAAGCTCGACAGGAATAACGTCGAAACCAAAAATAAATCAGACAGCCGAAAAAATTAAAAAATACTCAACCGTATTAAAATATGCTATTTTAAAAATAAAAATTTAACAAAAAATTGAAAAAATAAAATAAAATCTGCATAATTCATCAAATCTTATGCCGTGTTATCAACAATTATTTCTGTACACGTAAGAGCATTGATAAAAATCGGAATATTCAATTTAAAACCAAAATTTGACTGCAAAATTTAGGTCTTGTCAATCAAGTGTCCGTTTTCTGTCTTTTAACAGGAAATTATCACGAGTGAAGCAATTTTGAGTCGTATTAAAATATTTAACATGAGTTTAACGCGACTTGGCTATATCTTAACTTGCCTTTATGCCTGCGGGTTAAACTTGAGCGGTGTTAACGTTTTAACGCGAGTTAACTTATACGCTCTAACCAACTGAGCCAACCGAGCAACGGGAAAGACGCTTTCATTTTGCAACAATTCGTAGATGAAGTGGTTGTTGTGACCATTCTCAACACACGTGTTAAAGTTAGCGGCCTTTATCCATACGGTCCTTAGCGCTTCCTTCATTAATTTTTTATCGTTTCAATTGGTTTAAAACAATGTATGCATGGGTTTCTGTTTCTGCTAATTTTTTATGACTGACTATTTATAAAATAAGTAGTTTAACTTTTCGGCAGAAAATATTAATTTTTGAACAGAAAACGGTGAAAAATGTCAAATTTTGGTAGAAACTGGTGACTTTTGTACGGAGAATAATGAAAAATGTCAATCTTTGTTAATTTTCAGATTTGGTCAATAATGCTAATTTTTCATGCGGTTGAAATTTTGGCGAGAATTGCCAATTTTTTAAGAACGCCAAGATTTTTCGGCATTAAGTTCTTTTTTTGTAACAAAAAAAGTTCGAAAATTTCAATTTTCGGTAGAAAATGATCATGTTTGAACAAAAAACGCTTGAAAACGTCATTTCTCTCATAGAAAATGGCAATTTTAGAATAAAAAACAATAAATTTCAGCTTTTAGGTAGAAGCTGGAAAGTGGTAATTTTTGAACGAAAAACCATCAAAAATGTCAATTTTCTGGTCTAAAATTGTGGTTTTTGAACAAGAAAGGTCGGAAAAAGTAATTTTTCTGGCACTAACTAAGTGCTAGTGTTTTCTCAACAAAAATGGTCAAAAATGTCATTTTTCTAGAAGTCAATTTTGATCTTTCAACAAAAAACGATCAAACATACCTGTAGTTGGCGGGAAGGTCCCTCCAAAATTTTCAATTGTATAGGCAATTTTCGACGACACCATCCCACAACTTCTAGTTGTCGACAGCTATCCCCCTTTAGCTGGCCGGAAATCGACGAAAAATACCAATTTTTTGGTCGCGAATGACAAGCAAAAACCGGTTAAAAAGCAAAAAAAATTCGGCGCTTCACGCCGAAATGATGCTTAGTATCATTTGAGAAGTATAAATTCATTGATCTGGGACGTGATTTGTCCATTTTTTTAATCAGAAAACGTATTTTTTGAGCACTGACTGAACGCCCCCACTTAACTTTAGTAAGTTGTCTACTCCCTGCCTCTAAAATTTTCATTTAATCGTGTATTCAACGGTCCGGACTTCTTACACGTATACGAGCAAAAAGTTCAATTTCCTGGTAGAAATGTTAACTTTTGGAAGAAAAATGACTTCAGTGTCGGGAAAGAAAAGTGTCAAAAATGTTAGTTTTGTTGAAAAATTGTGTTTTCAGATAGAAAAAAACAGTCAAAAATGTCAATTTTTGGGCTCTTCGTCATTTTTTTATATGGACTTTTTTGGCTAAGGAATCGAAGTTTTTTCTTTATTGTCCCCGCCCATGAAAAAATTTTTGCCTATCGATGACTATGTCCATAAAAAAGTCGTTTCACTCTGTCCTCAGCGCACGGTTTTTAACAAAATGTCAATTTTTGGGTCTGAAAAGGTAAATAAAAAAAATCAATTTTTATTAATCCTTCGTTTAAAATTGTAGTATGGGGAAGACCTCGCGAAACAAAGGAGTCATTGAACAACTTGAAGCACGAATAATTATTCTAGAGGATAACGCAATCTTAATTTACGACCTACTACGTAGTGAAAATAAAAGAGAGATAAAGTAGAGACGGTCGTAAGCCAGCCCCTTGCCGGCTTACAATTTTTGGCTCTGCTCTTGCTCGCGTGAGCACTTTTTTCGGCTCGTGGAACTCGTTTGACTATGAACTGTCTCTTGCAAACGCCATCTCGCAGAGCCGCTCTCTGAAAGAGCCAGCTCTGAGAGAATCTCTCCGTCAGAGAAAATTTTGTGGAATCCATTTTCTCTCTTTTGTCTCAGCAAAAATCGAGAGACAGCCAATTATCGCGCGAGAATTACTCTCTTGGAACCGGCTGCTGGAAGTATATGAAACTATCCTGATTGCTTTTCAGTTGCAGGCTTGTGTCAGTTCTGGTCTCTGCAAACTTAGGTTACACTGCGATTGAAAATTGTGTTTAGTTTGCTGAGGAACTTGCACTGTAGTTTGTTTTTACTTATGTGAAACTTTTGTGTTGCAGTACAGTGCAACACACTTGTTGTCTTGCACTGTACTGGTTTTTACTTATGTGAAACTCTATTGAGTGACCTGCGGTAATCAGCTGTGTACAAACCAATAGCATCTTTAGTTATATTGCTGACATTCATGTAATTGGGGGGAGGGGGAAGTGCTATGGGAACCCCCCAGAAATCGTCGACCATATGGCTAGTCATTGGGCGATCGCCCCCCCCCCCAGGATTTTCCAAACCAATGGCTAGCCATATGGTAGTCGTAGGGACCCCCATACTTTTGGCAAAAAAAATACTGAAAAATGTCAATTTTTTAACAAAAAATTGTAAAAAATGTGAATTTTCTCGGCGCTTCGCGCGATGAATACATTTTTTCGGTCTTTTTAGAAGAAAATTGAACTATTTTTCGAACTTTTTTCGTGAAAAAATCAAAATTTTTTTTTGAGAGACCCCTCCCCCCAAAATTTTGGGAATTACTGACCCCCGGCCCCAAAAAAGTCGCCCAACTCCTCTCCAGACCTCGGGGCCCCGTTACATGTATGATTGCTGACGTCTCTTGACCTAAGCAGAGATCTAAAGTCTTGGAAGTTTGCCAATCATATAACTAACGACAATTTCTTAGGGTCCAATATCACTTTCCCCAATTATGCTTGTAATTAATGTTTGCATTTTGATATTCTACTTAGAATGCTAGAACACAACATCTATGAAGGATTTAGTTTTTCAGTTCAATCTAATCAATTTTTTATCATTTTCAAAATTTAGACACTTTATGTTCATAGCTCATAACTGCATCATGTTTAACTCTACATGGAAAAGGAAAAGGAAAACTCTACATACAGATAAAAATTTGTCAGTATTATTCGATCAAATCTCTATTTTCATTGTGTACAATAGTAATAATGAAGCAAGAGTTGAAAGCGCGGTATCTTATGAATGAATTACGATCAAGTGATCGAATAAAGTTCTTCAATTATAATTTAGCAATTGTACAATTTTTCGTGAGCGAATCTCAAGCTTTGACAATATCGGTTCATGAAATTTACTTGTATCGATTGGTTTTTATTCCAAGAGCTTCGTCCCGCCTCTAAAATCCTTCACATTTTGCTCCGACTAGGAACCCCTTCACTCTTACAGATGTGACGAATCTTACGGTCCCATAGAAGGCTTTGAATACGTTCATTGGTCGCCGGAAAAAGAGTCCGAACCGGAAGATTTGCAATACATACCGAATAACCGGATTACAGTAGAAAAATTATCACCATCCGAACATTTTTCTTTCAAAGTTCGGTCGAAATCCCGGGGAGGACATAGCCCATGGTCAGACCCGATCAGGGTGACGACTCGACGGGCCGATGGCATCCAAAGTGGTAAAATTTTGTAATCATTGTTAAGATCAAAAAATATCCAACTAATGGATGAGTTGACCTGTTTTTATTGGTTATTCATATATGAATTCGCACAATCTTCGGCAATTACAGGCGAAGATAATCTCTACGGGTTGAAAGTCATTCTTTGGCAAGGTAAATCTTTTCTTGGCTGGACGCCGTTGCCCGAACACAAAAATCGCGTTTCCAAATTTCGATTAACGTATAAAATAAGCGTTGGCGACAGATGGGAGACGGTCGAAGAACCGTCCAGTCGTTTTCCTTGCCCGCCTGGATTTACCAGCCGAGACTTTTGTTACGACTTGTCGAGTTTACAGTCCAATGTACAGTATACTTCGGATGTAAGTCTTACTGTAATGAAAATAATTTTGTGAATATTTGTTTAAAAGATAACCTTGTCTTTGCTTTTCCCAACTTCCAATCGAATTCCAAACTCGAAGAATAGTATAATCTCGTACAAAATTTTTCTACAGATAACTTACCAACTTACCAATGGCGATTGGTCTCGTAAAGGCAACCCATTGTTCTTCATATTGGTTGAAGGAGGTAATTTGTGTATCTTCTGAAAAAGTCACTGAACAGCGTGTTAGTTTATCCATCGCTTTTCCCCGAAAAGTTTCTGTATTAACCCATCTATATTTTATGTAAATTTGTATTTTCTGTATTTTTTAATCACGCACATTTCGTACTAACACTGCACATGGCTTTTCTCTCATTATCACAGTAGTCATTACGGTCGTAACTATCGTAGGTCCTTCGAAAATTCCCGATTCCCCAAACATGATGAACATTATTTTCAAAACGGATACGACCGCAGAAGTTTCTTGGTTGCCGCCTTTGTCGGAGTTGAGGATCGATGAATACAAGGTAGTTAAATATTGTAACATTTAAAAGTGTCCAGTGTTGAAATAAATGTGCAAGGATTTATTTTCAAGGTTACTGTAGCTCATTGTGCATTGATATCAAGATATTATTATTGAAAATTAATTTTGCTAGAACAATCGATCAAATTAAGAATGATTAATTTTAATGCAGTAGAATGAGAATAAGTCCAGTAAACTGTTTCCCGAAAAATAGTTTTAAGAATTGGGAATGTGGATCTATTTCATTTTGTAAATTAAATTTCTTTTAACAATCAATAGAACCTACTGCGATGAATCTTAATGAAGTAAAATTGTCTTCACAGTGAGTAATTTCTTCAGGGATAGTTTCTCTAATTCTATTGTCGAAACTTCGAATGTTAGGTATATTAGAACAATCAATACAATTTACTGTAATGAAGCTAAGTAATTAAACTAAGCTGCTTCTCGAAAAATAGTTAAGTGCACCTGTGATGCACCAATTTTTAAATTTTGGTAGGCGTGCTAGAACAAGCGATAAAATATCCTAAGTAGAATTAGTATGAGTAAACTGTTTTTTCGTCCACATTGTGCACGCTCATCCATTTTGAAAATATAATATTAAGGAACTAGATTACAAACACAACTCGCATGGCCTTTCTATTCTATATTGTGATGCTTCATTTTCATAGATTATCTTTCTCCTCTTCTATTGCTTGTAGATTTCTGCACGTATCCTTAGTTCGCAAAACCCGCGCGTTTCGCCGGGCACTTTGGAAACTTTCCGCGCGCCCGGCAATGCGCACAAATATTTGCTTGAAAATCTCATGTCCGATACTGTTTATAACGTATCGGTCGAAGCGGGCGCCGAGGGTATTTTTGGTCCATCCGTTTGGGAATTAGTTAGTGCCGGTAAATTTTCATGATTGCAAAACAATTTTTTATTCGGCAAGTTACAGTTAACGTGATTGCTGTAATTTTTTGTATTGTTCCAGTGCCGGCTGGCGTTCCCGAATTGAAAGAACCCAGAGTTTACCAACGTGGAGAAATAACAACAGTCTCATGGGATGTTACTGGTTCCATTAGGAGGTTATGCTGCTTTCAGGTGAGACCACGGTGGAGTTGTTATCTATCGGATTTGGTAAATCTATTCTTTCCACATGCAGAATGTTCCAATAATCGCATCATTATTTTATCTTTTGTAACAATGGTTTTTTCTCAATATTTTAGTTGTGAAAATAACAAAAAGTCTATATGATACTGGAAAAATTGTGCTACAGTAATCTTTTAATCACAAGTGAATTTTTCTATTGTTCAAAACTGTCCTATATGTAATAAGACTATGATTTTTACGTTCTTTTTTCAAATTGCTTTCCACCAATATTTTTTAGTATGCAAGTTTTCTTTTTTATATTGAGAGTAATTCCTTACAGTTGCACATGTCTTTATTTGGCGACGAATCAAAAATATTTTGCACACTGCAAAAGAATATGATGTTCATTGCAAGTATTATCATTTTTATAAATTCACGTCGTCACCAAAATTGATGGTAGGTAGTGTTGACCTCAAATTACTATATATCTTGCCAGAAACTTTCCAAATCGTTCATATATAAAATTATGCATTGTGAAAGGAGAGAGACTGACTGTCCCATAGGGAGGGGTATAGGTGTGTATTACCCCTACCTAATGTCCTAAAAATTGATCACGGGTTGCCTATTTTTGAGACAAAATGTCGCGTTTAGTGGACATTTGGCTACACTACGCCCCGCAAATTTTTAACTTCACGCCTGCCTGAGAAGTCTGACTTTATGGATCTCTGGAGTGAGACATGGCATGATATTAGTTTGGTGCTGTATTAGTTCATGGCTTCCACTTTTTACATCAACAGCAGCTAAAATATGGTGTCAAAAAGCTCAGAAAAATAATTCATCTGTCTAATAATTCGTTATATAACAATGATAAATAATTCGGAATATAACTTTTTCTAGATTTTCGCATGCAGGTATTTAATGGGAAATTGATTACCTAAATCGGTGCAGTCTTACTTTGGCGCCCATTGTTTAGTAATGACTTTTCTTGGAGTCTTACTTTGGCACACGCCTTACTTTGGCACCCGCCTCATTTTGACGCCTGGTCTTATATGCTTTTAAGCATTCATGCTGATCATTTATTTAAGTTAGAAGCCATTACCAAACTTGCAAGATCATCGATCAGTAGGAGTAGCTTTCCAGTGGCCCTGAAATATGTGTCTCTGCCATAGCTTGTAATGTAACAAAGATTCGGAACAAAATGAAAATCGCTCAGAAATTAGCAGACCATGAGAGAAATATTACAGTAACGCGATTAACCACGCCCCAAACGTGATAGTTTTTGAAAAAAAAGAAAAGGGGAAGGAAGACAGAGAAGGAAAAGTAACTATATAGAGAGAAAAAAGTACAAAACAGATACTGAAATTCAAAAAATAAAAACGAAAACTAAAAATTAAGGAGAAAATAGAAACAAGGAACGGAAACATGAAACAAATATTCTGAAAAATTGGGGACAATTAACAGTGCAAAATAGGCGACGAAAGGAAAATCGAAAGTGAAAACAAAACAAAGTAAAAGTAGAAGGAGAAAATAATAGAGAACGCGAAAAGAAAAAAGAATATAAGGACAAACAAATGGAAAAAGAAATGAGAACTGAAATACGATAAAGATAAAAAGAAAAACGGAAAAGAAATGTATGGAAACAAAAATGGAGAAACAAACAGAAATAACACAATAAGAATGTAAAACGGAAAAGCAGTGGGACATAGTATTGTGTGACTCAAAATTATGAGAATAGAAAGGAAGAAACTGAAACAGAGGGAAGAATGAAAAGGATGCTGTAAAGAACTGTACAGAAAATTAAGGAAAACGATTAACAAAAAGATTTTTGATTGTACACGTTGTCTCTCTAATGTAAGATTTTCATACTGTTGTCACACCACGTACTGTTGATTTTATGATTTCAATTAAAATAAAGATAATCAGCATAAAAACAGCAGTTTACTAAAACGTGGTGGTTCCTGCAAAGAAGATCATTTTCGTACAGGAACGTAACGTAGATTTTTTAGCATATTGCAAAATGCAAAATTTAAAACTGCTCGTAAAATTTGCATAGATAAGAAAGAACACACATACTAGGCGCCAAAGTATGACACGGCTTGGGCGCAAGTGAGACAAGGCGCCAAGGTGAGATGGGGGCTAAAGTGAGATGGACATCAAGTTGCAACACAATCCCTAATCTTCCCAGAATGCATCTTGTCTACTGAACTGCTGTGCTTTCGATCAAATTCGTAGATTTGTTTATTCACAATTTTTGATCGAAGAAATTCAGAGCTAGTGATTTTTTTATCAGTGTCCAACTTAAAGTATTTCGTTCGGAAATTCTCTATTCTCTAAAAAATTTGGGTTCTGCTGGAGTCATTCATAATGATGCTCAGTTTCCACGATTTTCCATGGTCAAGGCCTCAGACCACCGTCGATAATCATCAGGATATAGAAGTTATTTCATGGTACAAACACATTTCAAATACGTTTTTAAAATTATTCCCAAGGTGGACTTGAGGAGCGACCGTGATCCCGACTGGCAATCCTATGACAGCGAAATACCTCATAATGAAGGTCAAAGGTCGTACAGTATCGACCTCAGAAACTTATACGGCAACACGCGGTATTACGTCAGGGTCAGGGCCGTAGGCACCGATCGCTCCAACTTGTGCATAAGTCCTTCGGTGGGATTCACGACGCAATGTTCAGCCCCAAAATCACCGCCAAATAGCATCATTGCTCAAGCGGTCGATTCTAAAACCGTTGTGCTGACCTGGAACGTGAGCCTGGGCGCCTCAGTTGCACAAAACTAAAGCTGTTTTGACTTTTCTCGTATTTTTAGCATCCGGACCGATCTACGTGGGGCTGTCCGGATATTTGGTATAGTGTCGAAGGTAATATAAACGGTCGAACGCCTCAAACTTTCGAAGTGAAGTCCGATCCGCGAGGCTATCGAGTGGAATATCGTATACAGACAGAACCTGGGTCGCAATGGCGACTCAGAGTTCAAACGGTCAATAGTGGTGGTGCTTCACCCTGGTCCGCCGAGGTTACCGTCAAAACAGAAAGTGACGGTAAGATTATGGAAACTGTCTGCTAAAGCGTCACGTAGATTCTGCTGTTCTTGAATATACAAAAAAGCTATCAATCGACTGATATTCACGAATACGTTATTTATAGCTTTAGCTTTATTTTTTAAATAACTTCTTCAATTTGAAGTTTGGTTTCATTCCGCCTACTCGTGCTTTGTCACTCGGAAAATACACCGGGCTGACCAACTTCAATAATTTTAGTCCTTATAATTCTAATCACAATTAGTTTCAATTAAATTCTTTTCTAGCCTATTGTTCACCGCCTCGTCTCAATCCTATGAGCGACAAAATTGACGTCGAATGGACGTCCTTGGGTCGGGGAGGTGGTATCGTTTTTGGCTACTACATCAACTACCGAACAAATCTAGATCCTAGATGGCAACGTCAAATGTAAATTTTTTCTACATTTTTTGAAAACTTGTACTAATTTTATAATTCTGTACAGACCGGTGATTATCTATCGAGGTGACGATTTACCTTACCGCGGAATCATAAACGGACTCTCGGCCGGAGTGCGAGTCGCAGTCCGAATCGAAGTGATCGACAGTAATCAGAGAACGATTTATTATAGCCCCGAAGTTGTGGCCGAAATTACTTGTTCAGGTATGTATTTTCCCTGTCAGCTTTCGAGGTTTCTTAGGAAGAAGTCGATTTTACAGCTCCTAATTCGGTACCAGCGAATTTCCATTCAACGGCTCCGGATCCGAGGCATATCAGACTCACGTGGGAGGTAATCCCGATCGGAATTTTACTTTTAATATGCATGAAAACTTTTATCGACTGCTATTTGATTGTGTTTGTTTTTTTATAGTTGAATTTTACTTAGCCTTATATTTTTGGGAATGCTTCGTTCCGCTTATGCTGTATTGATTTTTTATATTTTTTGTTTTGTTCTATCATTCTTCAGTTCAAACTTATTTAATTTTTCGTGTTTTAGCTTGTCATTTTTATTTCAAATTTTTTTGTAATATTATTTTTTTGTTTCGCCCAAGTTAGTTTTGAGTTTAAATATAGCTTTTTCCAATTCTATATTCCCTTTTTATTTTGCTTTTTGATCCAAATCTTTCGTATTTTTCCTGTTTTTTTGTCTTGAACCATTTTAATGTTTTACTACCGTTTTGATTTGGCTTTAGTCTTTTCGATTGTACTATTTATCGTCTGCTTGTTATTGCCTCTTTTTTGCTTTCCTTATGCATTTTCGCGTTAGGTTCTATCGATTTTATTTCTGTGTTCGAGCATGATTTCGGATGTTTGTTTTATTTCTGTTACTTTATTTTGTTTTTTCATATCGACGCTTTTTTTTCTGTTGGCTATTTTTTATATCTCTCTGATTAGTCAACTATCGTTTACTTTTCTCTGTCTTGGTTTAACTTTTTGTTTGCTTTTATGCTTATAGGTTTTCATTCTGTTTTCTTGCTCAGGAAGCCATGTTTTGACTACACGTAACGGGGCTCCGTGGTCTGGGGGAGGGATCGGGAAACTTTTTTGTGCCGGGGTCTGTGATTGCCCAAAATTTAGGAAGGAGGGGTTTCTGAAGGAAAAAAGTTCGATTTTCTCACCTAAAAAGTCCGAAAACAGTTCAAAATTTTTGTCTATAAAACCGTAAAAAGTATGTGTATGGCGCAAAAAAATTGACATTTTTGATCATTTTTTTGTTCAAAAATCAACATTTCTCGTCACAAAATTGGTATTTTCCAGTACTTTCCCGCCAAAAGTATGGAGGTCCTATGACTACCATATGGCTAGCCATAAGATTGGAAAATCATGAGGGTCGCCCAATGGTTAGCCATATCGCCGACGATTTCTTGGAGAGGTTCCTATAGCACCCCTTCCCAATACATGTATGATTTTGACTGAAAATTTCTTTTTTTACGTTTTCTTCTTCCATTTTCAATACACTTTTAAGTTTTTTATCCTACGTTTTCTGTTTGGATCAGTGGAATCTTGTTTTTCTTTTTTTCTGCTGGACTTTTTCTGTGTTTCCATTCTTTGACACAATTTTATTCGTTTAGCCTTACAATCGTGATCCGTCTGCTTGTCCTGACCTCTCTTACGAACTACAAGTCCTGGAACCACGCGGTGTACTGTCCGTTCGAAAATCCGTTTCGGATACGCAGCACGTTTTCGATGCTCGACCAAATCAACGTTACATTGTACAGATCCGTGTTGTAAACGCAGCCGGCGCCGGCCCTTGGTCGCGCGTCGTTTCGGCCACTACGCCTCCGGCTGGTGAACTTATTACCGGCTTGATGGTTACTTATCATCAAGGCATGCCCGTGTTATCGTGGCGTAGCGTTGACGGTGTGGACGAATTAGTTGCCTTTTATAAAGTCGAAATAATGCATGAATCGGAGCCCGGTTGGAAGCCACATTCTAGTGGATTGGTATGTAAACTGTGTTTTAATTTCTGCCTATAGAAGCCAAAGAATCTTTGACTTTTATTTTGACTTATTTTTTTCTTATTGCTGTGAGTTTTTCTATTCGTTGTCTTTGATCTTTCTGTACAGTTAGACTCGTTTTTTACGAAAATTGCGGCATGACTCTTTTGTAACATCTGAATTTTCCCACTAAAAGTTTTAAATTCTTTTGTCTGCAAAGAGCTCTAGAAATTGAATGGAAAAATTCGACGAAAAAATCTTTATGCCTCGACTACAATAATCATTATACAATTTAAAGATATTGTTTTGGATGATGTCTCCGAAGTAAAATTGTACGAATATCGAAATTCTAAATTCTTCATACGTCCGCAACTGTGTATTCCCGATGCCACATAAGTATTTTCTTCTATGTTCAAGTTTCCTTGTATCCACTAAAATTTGAGAAAAGTGGTACTGTGTGTCTTCATCTTTTTGCCCATTCTTTCTCGAAGCTTCTTTATAGATACGTCGATAGGTAATCGAAAAACAAAAAATAAACATTTATTTTTGTCGCAGTATTTTCAAACTTGTCGCAATAGGTTTTATGATTTAAACAGGAAACTTTTTCATTCTACATAATATCACGTTTCCCGGCGTTTGAAATCACATTCGAAGAAATTAACGATTTTCTCTCTCCATGGTGAAACTTCGACGATTTTCATTGTGGTCAACAAATTAGTTTCACTCTGATGAAAGAATTTTTTCCCTTGATTCAATAGTATAAGTTAAAGAACACCGGCAGTGAAAATAACCCAACACGTTTTTATGAACGCGGTGATAACATTGCCAGAGATGTGTCGAGTACAAGGCGCAAAATTACCTGACTGTTTTTCTGGACCCGGAACCGAACCCCAAAATTTTAAACCCGGAACAAAAGCAATTGTTACAATTCTAATTAGGGTCTGATGTATGGTCTTTTCTTTAGCACGGTGCTAATGAAGGTGGGCCTGTGCTGATGAAAATTTTAGTCGTGGTAGAAAAAAGTAATACAAATTAAGGAAAGTGATCAGCCGTGCTAATGAGACTCGTGCTAAAAAGGAAAACCATCGTCTGATGACTCTGATGTATACAAAACTATTCAGGTTGCAGAACGTAATGACAGATCATTATGAAAAGTAACAAATAAACTTTTTATTGCTTCGATCATTATATGCTTTTCATTGCACAAGTCGTCTTTTCAATCTAGATGTTTATTTATAGTATTAATCTAAAAATCAAATACGAAATTATACAGGCGCTTTGTCATTAATACTCATATTAGTGACGCGAATCCATTTATTGTGTCTCAACTAAACCATATATTCCGGAATGATGTTATCTCTCTCTCTCTCTCGCATCTATTTTAGGACGCAGTTTCTAAGAACTTTGGCCTTGAATATGCTAAGTCAAAAATTAATCATACTCAAAAATCGGTTATAATTAGTGATGTTCGTCGGATATCCGAATATGAAAAAAATCCGGATATCCGGCATACATGTATCGGGGCCCTGAAGTCTGGGGGGTCAGACGACTTTTTTTGCGGCCGGGGGTCACTGATTCCCAAAATTTTAGGGGGAGGAGTCCCTGAACAGAAAAAAATGATTTTTTCACCAAAAAAGTTCGAAAAACGGTTCAAAAAATATTAATTTTTGTCTAAAAAACTGTAAAAAAATGTATGCATGGCGCGGAGCGCCGAGAAAAATGACATTATTGACTATTTTTTGTTTAAAAATTAGCATTTTTCATAAAAGACTTGACATTTTTCAGTATTTTTCCAGCCAAAAGTATGGCGGGCCGAATGACTACCATAGAGCTAGCCATAGGATTGGAAAATCTTTGGTGGGGGTCGCTCAATGGCTAGCCATATGGCCGACGATTTCTGGGGGGTTCCTATAACACTCCCCCCCCCCCCATTCCGGACATCCGAACCTTTTATGGAGAATTTTTATCACAAATGACGAATAAAAGTAGGAAAGCCAGAGCACTGAATAGATTCGTTGAACAGACGATGGTGAAATCAAATCAAACTAATTTCTAGATGACATTAATGCGAAGTGATCATTTAAAAGTTGAGAGCTAATACATGTTATGCTTTATTTAGAAACTTGCAGTTTTTCTGTCTTCATTTTCGGTCTATCCTCTCCTCTGGTTAACAATGTCTGCTTGTTTTTTAGGTTTTTTATTTTGATTTCCTCCGTTTCAATGCATTAACAGTACTATTTCTTAGGCGAAATGAATTACTCAGAGAATTTATACTAATAAAATTTTTTCAAATGTCGTCTTTGCGGACTTATCGGAATTTATCTAATCCCACTTGGAAAAACAGTAGGCTTTTTTGTTGTCCCGTATGATTATTGGATTTTACTTAAAATACGTCAATAAGAAACTGAGATGAACAAAAGGATCAGAGTGTTCTGATGTTTACTTTCCACATTATATAAATTTCATCCATATTCTACTCTGTTTACTTTAGCAAATTTTCGTCAAGAACAAAAATTAGTCTTCTGGTGCGTTTTAAATATAGTTATCATTATAAATTTCAATTTGGCTCTAGCGCGGCTCTCACGAAGTCAAGTACCGTTTCTCAATTACTAACACAATCATAGTCAATAATGTTCACTAACCATTGATATTGAACGTTTAGTTTTTGTTTCTGACATTTCTGATGATTTTATTCTTTTTTCCTTGCTCGCTGATTAATAAAGTAAAATTTTTAATATCAATCATCATCAGTGATGACATCAAAAAATATTTTAGATGCTTAATTTTCATATAATTTAAAAACAGTGAACACAAGTCGATTTTCTCACATATATATGACCAGATATCCGGATAACCGGATATCCGATCTCTCCAAGAACCCGGATATCCAGATGTCAAAAAATATCCGAGGAACATCACTAGTTATAATGCGTGGTTTTACCTGTTGAATATCTTCCTGGACATACAACATACATGAAACGGGGCCCCGAAGTCTGGGGGGAGGGTCGGGCGACTTTTTTTGGGCTAGGGTCAGTGATTTACAAAATTTTGGGGGGATGGGTATTTGAAAGGAAAAAATCGATTTTCTAACGAAAAAAAGGTCAGAAACACTGTTCAAAAAATGATCATTTTTTTAAAAGCCCGAAAAAATGTATTCATGGCGCGAACCGCCGAGAACATTGACGTTTTGACCATTTTTTGTTCAAAAATTGACATTTTTCATTAAAAAAATTGACATTTTTCAGTATTTTCCGACCAAAAGTGTGGGGGTCCCTACGGCTTCCATGTAGCTAGCCATAGGATTGAAAAATCCTAGGGGTGGAGTCGGCCAATGACCAGCCATATGGTCGACGATTTCTGAGGGGGTCCCATAGCACTTCCCCCCAATTACATGTATGGTTCTGGAATTTATTTTGCATAAAAGTCAGAATTGACGTAGCTGCAGTATCCTAAACTGTGGAATTTTTCAATTTTTCAACTTATTTTATGTTATGTACACGCGATTCAAGTAATCAACGTGTAGAAAATACATAATCCTATAGTAAAAGATTCATTATACACTGGAGAAAATTCTCTATAGTTCGGTATAAAAAATTTCATGTACACACGTTTTGAACTTTTTAAAGTGTCCAAAAGGAAGTGGACAAAAACCAAAAAGATCATTTGGACCCCTTTCCGGGCGCCTTCCCATTGGATGCCGCAAAATTTTTTTTCATCATTTTTGTAGGCACTAATGCCAAACATATTGTGTTAAAATTTCATTACGATTTGTATACCGTAAATCGAATATCAGTTGATTTATTTTTATCTGGCTGGCATCACGTGGTGTGAAACACGGTGTCTTTAACTTTTGAGGATTTTCTCACAGCTTATAACATAGGCGGCAGTAGACATTCATTTTGTAACATTAAAGTGGCAGCTTCGATTTTTTAAGTTGAATTACAGAAAAGAGGAATTTTGGTTGCATTTTTTCTTAACATCTTGCACCTTTATGGATGGATCGATGAAATCGTATTAGTGATCCGACCTACATCCTTTCTTTTTACCCATACAATCTGAACGTTTTCAATGTTTTCTGCATCTCTTTGATGGAATATTTGTGGCATTAAACAGCATTTTTGAATTAATCTTCAGGATGTGCAGACAACTACAGCCCCTAAAACGCTACGCAAATCTGATACACTGTGTCTGACATTAGTTGCTACAAATTTTGCGACATGCTATGATAATGTGCAAAAAAGCTCCAAATAATTTTGTTCAGGTTATTTCCAGTTCATTTTCGACACTCTAAAGGCTGATGTTTAGTCGTCCCGACTCCCGATCCCTAAAAAATGGCCTTTCCTGAGTCAGGAAAGCTCGTTCCTTAAATTTTCGATCCTGACGCAATTCGTAATCCTGAAATCAGGATCGGGACAGCCAGTGGCGGATCCAGAAATGTTTTTCGGGGGCGATGCTCAAAATTAAGTATTTCTACAAAAAAAATTCAAAAATTTTTCAAATTTGCTTATAGGTATACAGAAAAAATCGTGTTTAAAAAATTTCGGGGGGGCGGCCGCCCCCCCCCGCCCCCCTATATCCGCACTTGGGGACAGCGTTCCCGACCTAATGAGGAAAGACGTTCCTGATGTCTTCCTGTTCGGAAAAAGATGGCTTTCTTGACGTCGGGAACAAAGTACAAGCCGTCCGTACTTTTTAGGGATCGGGAAAGCTACAAGCAAGAGTATATACTGATCAAATGCGTAACGGCTTTAGCCTGCGCATGATCATAGTTACATTTTCCGGTAATTGGAATGGAAAATGAAGTGAGATCAGTAAAAACTAAGAATTTGCTACCAGATAAGATGGAGTCAAATACGGAATAGATTTATTCGTGTTTTTTGGTGAAATATGCGCACTTTACGGAGTGCAATCCTTTGCAACTATAGCGCGTACTAATACTGTAGCCATGTTTGTTCATAACAAAACCGTTGATATGCTGTTTTTGTTGAGTCCAGCGTTTTTAATTTTTGAAAAATTAATTCTAATTTCAATTTTTTTTTAATTAAAAAATTTTTTAAATTTAAAACGAACAAATTTAAGAAATTATAACATTTTAAAATTTTAAATTCAAAATTTAAAATTAAAAAAAATTTTAAAAATTTTTAATTACAAAATTTTAAATCTGAAATTCAAAAAAATTCAAAATTTAAAAAATTTAAAATTAAAAGTTTTAAAATTAATAACTGGAAATTTTAAAATTTAAAATCAACAAATTTGAAAAAATTTAAAAATTAAAATTCAAAAATTTAAAATTAAAAAAATTTAAAATTTGAAATTAAAAAAGTAATTAAGGTGGAATTAAAATATGACCAATAAACAAAAAACACCGCAAACAAAACAATGTAAACACATGTATGTAACGTAAACGCAAACAAAAAAATAATCAATATATATAATGTACAAGATCAATAAAATGCATAAAATCTACTGTTTGGTCGTCTTTATGCAATTTACTCATCTGAATATCTAATCTTACTGTAAAATATTTGTCATGTAGTCTTCCCACTCCTTAAGTTTAAGGACGTTAAGGACAACTTTACCTGGTCCTTTCCTTTCCTTATCCTTATCGGGTCAGGAGCTCAGGATTAAGGATCAGGATTACTGATTCCTATACATCGGCCTTAAAATAGCATGAAAGGTGCAAAGAATGGGATTCAAATAATTTTTTCATACCTCCATAAAGAGGATAATCTTTTGCGTGTAATAAACATTTGACTACAGGATCACGTGTTTTCTGAGCTATGATATCTCGAAACCCATATAGAGACCAGAAAATGCCAAAAAAATAAATAAATTCTAAACTTTGGAGTACTGTAGCTATACGGATTTTGACTTTTACGCGGAATCAAATTGCGATCCTCAGCGTGTAAAACTACTCAAAATGTCTCAGTTTCAAATATTATTAATTTTCAACCTATCGTGGGTCGATGAAGCATAGGGTTGAATCTCAAAACGATGTCACACAAATTAGCGTGTGGAAAAATGTAACGCACCCGCACCCGAAATTACTAGTGATGTGCCCTGGGAAAATTTTCGTATCCGGACATCCGTGCTTTTTGCACTTCGGATATCCGGATATATATCCGGATATTTTTAATGTTGTTTGCACAGAGGTAAAAAGAAGTCACATAAGTAATAATACACTGGGTCAACTACAACACTACATATATTCAATAGGTGCAATAACTTTTCGTTTTATATTTACGTTGACCGCGATTGTTATAAAAATATGTTACTTCTTTAGACTGCAATATCCCAGGAAATACTGTAGGAAAAGTACAGCTTTTTTATATTTTTTCTTCTCGTTTTTAGTGAAAAGTGAAAAACCTTTTCGATGGATAGACCCGGTTTTGCTATGTCTCTCTTGAATTTCCGAAGATCCAGCCATACATTGGAGTTGAACCCGGATGTTGTGTTTGTTCTGTCCGGATTTTACTCTATAATCATTGGATCCCACAGCTCCAGTAAAATCTGACTTCTAAAAGCTTGTCGACTTTTCAGGAAAAGTTACTTTTAAACTACATTTTGGACTTCAATTATCCAGTTTTCTTAACATTTCAAAGTAAACAGAAATTTATGTAATCTTTTTTACGCTTCCTAATCGAGAACGGGCTGCATTAATCACTGCTGAAGTCGTTTACACGACGCTTTTACAGTATGATTCTCACTCCGTTTAAGATTGGTTTAGTGTGCCAAATATGACGTAACGTATATAGCAGGGTTTTTTAGCACGGTGCTAATGACTGAAAGGGAAATTGTTAGAAAAAAGTTCTGTCATTTTCCCAAATAGTTTGAGGTATAATGAAAGTATGTAAACGTTTATCGAAACAGAATGCGAATTTAGCGATTCCTAAAGGTATTGCCGGCAAACTAACTACCGAATATTTACTTCTCGCCCAACTAATCAAGTGCATAATGTAAGAATGAACTGATTTAATTAGAATCAGATGCGTCTTGAGAGTCTTATCCCTTTTAAAAGTACCAATATCAAGCATAATTTCATTTTTCAATACAATAAAAGCATATTATCAGAATTGACAAACTCGCACATTAGTTTGACAACAACGAAGTAACATTTGTCCACAGTGTTAACTGTGCTAATAAAATATTTTTTCATTAGCACGAATGATAATGGGACTCGTGCTAAAAAAATCTACACTGAATGGTATATGGACTTCAGTGAATAGTATATGAACTGCAGTGAACAATATATACACTTATATAATTTGAATCTTTTGTTGTTTTGTTGTTGAAACTTTGTGTAATAATGTAGCAACTTACTTCTCAGTAACCTTGACTTCTTTTTTAAACAATGAAGATATCCGGATATTTTTTCACATCCGGATATCTATTTTTCAAAATATCCGTCCGAATATCCGACACACATCACTAGAAATTACCCGACTATTTTGCTGGACCTGTACCCGATATTCTTGAAATTTCAGACCTTGACCCGATATTCATTAAATTTTAAACCCAACTCGATATTTCAAAATATGCCACTAATCAAAATTTAGTCACACCCGTCGAATACTTTCTGTATGCTTCAGATTCCTTTTGTCGGGTCTCAACGACCATACAGCGTTCAAATGCCCGATTTACCCGAGGGCCGCACTGTCCAAGCTCACGTCGTAGTAATGGACCAAAATAACGGTGTAGCATACACCAGTCACGGCGTATCCGTCACCGTGCCACCGAGGTGCCGGTCACCCGATCGGGCGCCTACTAACGTTCGCGTGCAACCGGTGGGCATTCGAGAAATTCGGCTAGTTTGGACGGTAAATGCAAAGGAAATAAAATTTCGCCTCTTATACAGTAGACCCTTCTCTCTGTTGTCAACTTTTATGTTATCACTAGAATATTATGTAGTCGCCATCATCGTTAATTGACTCATACTTGTGATTAGGGGAAGTGCCATAGGAATACCGCCAGAAATCGTTGGCCCGTGGGCCAGCCATAGGGAACCCATCCTTGCGATAGAAAAAAACTGAAAAATGCCAATTTTTGAAAGAAAATTCTCGTTTTTGAAAAAAATGTCAACTTTTCGGTGTGTCGCTTCTCCACCTCTAACATTTTGAGCAATCGATGAACTCCATCCCCTCCCCTGAATAAGTTGCCTCATGCCCAGACCCTTTACATGCACATTCCGTACTTCATCATTTTGTCTTCTGTCGGTACCGTAGTAGTTCTATCAAAAATCATACTGATTTATCAACCTCATTCCATTGGCACCACTTGTTCGACGAGTTGTTTGTCGCAAAATTCTTGCAATGTGGACTAGTGGCGCATAAATATGATCCAGAAGGTGTAATAAAGATCTTCATGGTATTAATGTTGTCAACAACGGGTTATATTTCATCAAAACTCTTTGATCAAGCAGCCTTTACGATATGGCAACCAGAATCAATCATTTTTTCTTCTACGATTTCATGTACGACTGAAACTTTTGTTGTCCGTTGACTTCATACATACATGTTATAATGGGAAGTGCTATAGGAACCCTCCATCCAGAAATCGTCCGTCATATTGCGATTGGCGACCCCCCTCAGATTCACCAGTCGAGGGAACCCAATTCTTTAATTCGAATAAAACTGACAAATATCAGTTTTTTGGTAGAAAATGGTCATTATTGAACAGTTAATAGTCAAAAAAAGACAATTTTTCGTTGCTCCGTGCCATAATTCCGGAGTTTTTAAGCGAAAAAAATCTAAATTTCTTGCCTTCAATGACTCCTCAAGAATTTTGGACAATCGATTACTTCACCCATGAAAAAATTGCCCGACACCTTCGCCAGACTTTAGAGCTCCACTACATTTATGATTTGTCTATTGATATGTTAGTCTTGCCGCAAAGATGCCTTGCCATCAATGAGAATTGAACAGGCTAAACAGTAAACATATGGGACCGGTTCTATTGAATTGAATAATGCTGGAGATCATCACGAGCTGAGTAAAAATTGCTGATGTTGAGCATTAGCTAATCGCTTCTGCGATGTCAGTTTCATCGAGAGCTCACGAATAGCTGACGAGTCCGATCTGACGTTTATTTCGACTTTCGCTACGTTTCTTGCTCGGAGACATACCTGTACTTGGGGGGTTGGGCCCCCCCCCCCAACTTGGCCAACCATATACCCACCCCCCCCCAGTTTGGAAAAAATTTGCAAAAAAGTGTTAGTTTTTTGGCTTTTTTGGGAGGTCAAGTTTGGAAACTGAAGGGCTCCCTATGCTTTCCAAACTTTGGAAACCATTGGGAGGGATATGAGGGGAGTATTACCCATACCTAAAGTCCTTAAAATTGACCGTTGGGGGCCTAATTTTGAGGCAAAATGAAGTGTTTAGTGGCATTTAGCTACACTACCACCGCAAATTTTCATATTCACCCCTACCTGAAAAATCTGACCTTGGGGACCTCTGCTGTAGATGCTCATACGTAGATGTAGTGTACCTCTACAGAATACGGTATCCGTAATTTTTGATTTACATTTTTATTCTCATTGCTTGTCAACATTTCTCAATAGTCTATTTTTTATAAAATGCTTGTGAACTTACTAATGACAAACATTGTAGAAATCTTTCTCCAAAAATGGTTGCGGTCCCATATGATGTATGATTTATCAGAAAATCTGTAGTTTCATAACTCAATGCTAAAACGTTCTACTCAATGGTGTATAAGCATTAGAATCATTCTAAATGTCAAACCTCACTCAAATTGTTTTAAAACTCAAACTTCTCATGTTCGTTGTTGCCGCAAATTTCACTCTTTTATTATCATTTCTTTTAGCCTCTGGGTCGAAATGAATGGAACTGTGATCGTCTATGGTACGTGGTCAAATATTCGGCTGACCGAACTCAAAAGCAAGGCTATAAAAATTTTACGAGCTACGATTCATCCGGCAGTTTCGAATCAGAGCCGAGCACTCGCTGGACTTTTAGTATTCGAGCCGAAAATCCGGCCGGTTTTTCGCCTTGGTCGACGGAATATTTCGGTCAAACTGAAGCTGGAGGTATAGTTGAAGTTCAGAAGCATGAGCAGTTTCATTAGTCAATGGAAATTGTCGCAAAGTCATTTTGATTCATCCGATTTTTTATGCATACTATCGTAAATGATAGGCTGAAATCTTTTTATTTGGCTTATTGCTAAAATAACGAAATATAATCACTCTTCGCAATGAGCATAAACATGCATGAATTATTTCACATTGTCAGCTCCTGGTTCCATCAGAGACCTAAGAATCAATCCACTCGGGCCAACCGTACTTCTACTAACCTGGCAGCCGCCGGCCAACTTCCGTGATGGTATTTCCGGTTACGATATTACCTACAAACTTTTGTCCAAGTGAATTTTTTACTTCAAGACATTCTTTACGGGCTTTTTTATTTTTTACTTTTTGAGGGGTCTATGTAATGAACGTGGCGACAGAGAAATTACCGTATCTAGCAGAGAACCGACATACAATCTGCAAGGTCTATTTCCCCATTCGCGGTATAGAATTAGCGTCCGTGCAAAAACTAACGTGCCGGGCGAATCGATAATGGAGGAGGTTATAACTCCGGATGGTGGTAAGTCCTGTGCCTTTTATAGCAGGGAGGATCTTGACTTACTCCTGATAAAAGTCCATGTCTTATAGGTTTCAAATTTTCTGGATTAGGAAATGTATTCTAGGCTGTTTCTTAAAATTCTAAAGCAAATAAAAGGAGAAAAAGAAACTTCTGCGAGAAATTCTTGCGTGGTCTCAAATTGTCGTCCATGCGATTGGGGTTTGTTACTGCAAAAGAGCCCGTTACCGCAAAAATATGTTTTATAAGTTATATTGTAGTTTAGTACAGAAAAAGGGATCTTTACCGCAAAAAAATTCATTACCGCAAAAATGTGATGATACTAAAGAAAAAAAAGAACTTAGTTACCCATTGCTGTATTTATTTTAGTCAACTTAATAACACCACAATTTAAAAACTTAATAATGAAGACGCTAATTTTGATCAGTTTTACTCGTGTTTCACTTCAATTTTCAATACAAGACCAGTATTCATTTCGGTTTCCATTTCGCAAAACATAGGAATTCTTTTTTTCGAGAAGTGCAAACGCGTCCAGCATCATGTATTTCTGCTTTCATATTGAAGCAAAGAATTTCGAAGTTTTTTGCTCAGAAAAAAATTTACATCTCCAATACCCATGACGAAAACGCCAGACAAACCATGCACAATATGAACAAGTTCAAAGTGGTCACTCAGATGTATTACAAAAGCTGTTTGATGCTTTTTGAAAAAGACCCATGTAGGCATGTTATTTCTATTTTTAGCTTAAAAATGCTGATTTGAGTACACATCATTTTAACAACAAAGATTTTATCATCGCACGTGTATCACATTCAATTTTTTATGCATTATGTGAAAACATTCTTCGGAAAATTTTAGATTTTTTCTCGATTGACACCTCGTCGGAATTCCACAAAAATGAAGATTTTTTGCGGTAATGGGTCTTTTGCGGAAACGGACCCTTATTATTTTTTGCGGTAATGGGCTCTTTTGCGGTAACGGGCCATACCCGTCCATGCGTAAGTTTGTCAGAAAATGTCTACAAAATTAGTTATTTTGCTCAAGTTAGCAACCCCCGGTAAATTTGTTCAAAGTCAAGAGGTAGGGATTATACATCTCCTTACACGTCCATTATATTATTTTATGGGATGCGTTCCAGTGGAATAATTTTGAATCAAAATGCAAATCGAAGCTTTAAAATTTCATATCTCGTAGGAAGTTTTTATATCTTAGTTTTACATAGAAGCATTACATTTTTTTATTTTTTCATTTATTTGAAATTCATCCCCAGACTTACCTACAGCAAATCTAGATTCTGGGCCCAACAGTTTTTGAGATACCAAGAGGGTGTCGTTGCCTATTTTTACAAGTTTTTTCAAATTCGCAGAAACCCTGTTGATTTTAAGGCCCAGGTTTATATACTTACATCGCTCGTTTCAGGGTACTCTACCTCTTTGGTGCAGAACACTTTGCTGCAGGATCCTAATTAATTTTTTTTAAATGATGGCACCCCCTACGAGCTCATATGATGGATACAGTGAAATTACAATTCACTCGAAATTGCGGTCGAGCAGTAGCGCAAAAACGTAGTGTTTCGAATGATTAAATTCGGTGCATTAAAACGGTTGATTTACTTATATTCTCATCAATGTAAAAGCTCGGTCAGGCTAGTTATGAAGGTGTGTGGTCTTACATGGGAGCGGGTTGAAATTCGGAGGAAGGAGTGAGGTTTTGAATGAGGTCGAAATCATACATTCACGTGGGGGGTTTGACCCCCAGCAGATTTGACTTTTCCAGCAATGATTGAGAAGATGACAAAGGAAAATAGGCAAGAGAGAAGAAAAAGTCGTCATAAAAATGGAAATGAAAAGAAGTTACATGAAAAATTCAAAAAGTGCTGTCTAAGCAAATAATTTCACATATCTGGCTAATATAGGTTGAATAATATGCTGCTTGGATGTTAAAAGACTTTCTGATACCTTTCTTTTCGTTATCAAGAACAAAAAAAATTTCGTATTCCACCACCTGTCCTGACTGACCCCCAGCAGAATTTCTATGCTGTGCATGTATGGTCAAATCTTACATGTTATGGTGTCCCGGGCTCTGTGGGGTTAAGCGACTTTTATGAGGCGAAGATCATGGATTGCCCAAATCTTTAGAGGAGTCCCTGAGACAAATAAGTTTAAAAAATGATTCAAAAATTGGATTTTTTGTCTCAACCCTTTACCTCCTATTTAGGGTCGAAACGTCCCAGTATTCTTTTTTTGTTATTTCTGAGTGCTTTTGTCTATGTAAACGACATAAAAACTGTTATTTATTTGCTTTAATAATTATAATCATACCTGTGGTTCGGGGAAAAGCGGGCGTTCGGAAGAGAGCCCCAACATATGAATATTTTCTCACTATTTACCATTTCCGCCCAGTAAAAAATCATCTGAAACATTTTCCGCATCCGCCTCTTCTGCAAAAAAAGCAAAAAAATGTTAGTTTTTCAAAAATTCTCAAAAATACATCATGCTAGGTAATTCGATGCGGTGAAAGGCGTTCTGATGGAAAATGGATTCACTTTTTGACTGCATTAGCCGAATTGCTTGGTATAACCTACCTCGGCCGCAAAATATAAAAAGAAAAGGGAAACAAATTTAGCGCCGGACGAAAATTTCAATTTTTCGGCGCTGACTACAGTATGCCAAATAAATCCCCAGCTTCTGTTAAAGCGCAAAACCTTGCGAATTTATTAAAAAAACGAGACAGTTTTTTATCGCGAATTGAATGAGACAAGCTGCATTTACTGAGGCTATATATTTTTACTACGCTGTATATACAGGACGTTAAGGGTTAAGAAGCGTATTCGTAGCGCGAAGCGCCAAGAAAATAGACATTTTTACCATATCTTGTTCAAGAATGATCATTTTTCATCAAAAAATCGACATGTTCCAGTATTTTTCCCGCTGAAAGTATGGGGATCCCTATGACTATTTTATTTTCAAATCCTGTAGGAGTCATCACCCTATGGCTAGCCATATAGCCGACAATTTTGGGGGACTCCTATGGCACTTCCCCCCTATAACATGTATGGTCGAAATTTATGTCAGTATTTGATCCCCTATTACATAAGTATTTTCTTCGATACTACTTAGCGTAATTATTCCAATAAACGACGCGCCGTTTATTATTTTTTGGATCCATTTGGTGCGCCGTCTATTAAAATTCTGCGCTTTATCAGGCCACATTTTAATCCAATCTTGTTTTTTATTCTTTCGTGGAATCTCATAATTAACGTTTCATCACCAAACAAATGCCATACCTCTCTACACCAAGAAAAGAAAAAGAAAACAAACCAAAAGAAAGAAGAGAAAACAAAAGTTATGAAAGAAAAATAAGGGGAAAGTAAAAACAACTAATTAAATTAAAAGAAAAAGAATGGAAGATCACTCACCCTAGATTCACTTTGAGGCGGCTAGCAACTGGACCGTTTCCTTCTTTTTTTGCTGCTGCAATAGTTTTTACCTTGAAATCCAAACTGTACTCCTTTATATTTTCGTGACTTGTAACGGATTCATCTTAAGACTGCCTTTCACAGAAACTTCGCCAAAAATCAACAGAAAACACTGTAAACCACTGCAGTCAAAATGGACTTTAGAATAAGCATGCTATTCCTGTAATAAACAGCACATATGAAGTTTACATTAAAGCCCTATTCAGAAGTGAAGAATCTTTGGATTTTTTTCGGCGACTGCACTTCTGAATTGGGTTTAAGGATACTTATTATTCTGATAAACGGCGTGCCGTTTATTACCGGGCGACGTTTATTATTTTTTTATGGTCAAAGGTGCGCCGTATATTAGAAAGCGCCGTTTATTTGAGGGCGCCTTTTATTCTAATAAATACGGTATATACTGTTACTTGCATTTATATGCGAATTAGTATTCCTACAACATAAATGCCGAGTGAAGGAAGAGTATTTAGCATTGCTGGATTTGTACTGAATGACATGTTTGTCTCTTAATCTCGAATCTGCATAAAAAGTTATTGTGACCTGAAAAATGTGAAGTAAAGGTTCGTCCTACTGGTTCTGAGTCAAACTGACGACGATGAACTGATAGAGACGGTAAAACCTGGACCTAGCGATACAACTGGTGTGGAAATGGACTCATCAGATAGTTATGATGAGTGACCAGGTCGCCACGATTTGCTTAAAAGTGTAACGTTCTTCTGAAAAAATTTGCTGTTAGTCTATCTAACTTGTTTCTTAAGATTTTGCAAGGTTCTTGCCTCAAAAGTCATAAGATTTTTGAAGTTTATATGAAATGCGTTTATTCAGTGACCTTTTAGGTACTTGTATGTATTATCCGGGTACCCGGGTACCTGAAATATTCGGGTAACCCTGGTACTCGCCCCAGGTCCTAAGATTATCAAAGTGTGAAGCACTAATGACTGATAATGAGTGATTTACTGATTTACTGAAAATTGTGTGAGGGGTGTTTTGAAAAATAATAAAAATGCTGCAGAGCGAATTTTGTAATTGAAAGCTATGCAATAATTTTTTGTTTTTAAAGAGCATTCCGCCAATTTTTGGCCTCTTTATGATCTCTTTCAGAAGCAGCAGAAATCGTTTTTGAATCTCAAGAAGCCTACTAGATCATTTGTTAACGGATTATATGAATCATTGTTTTACCAATATTTTTCTTGTCTGTTTTTAGTACCAAGTGGACCACCAAGAAATCTGCAAGCCCAGGACTTAGCCTCGCGTCATGTGACCATTACTTTCCAAGCCCCCTTGTGCGAGCACACCAACGGCGATGTACGTGAATATGAATATGAAGTTATCAGTCAGGCCGATCGTGACCTGATAAGTAATCGGTCGCCCGACACTTTGATCAAAATCGATGGTTTGAGCCCCTATACTCGATATAGGATTAAAGTTCGGGCTTTCACGGCTCAGGGTCCTGGGCCGTGGTCAACGGAAATTACAGCGACCACTTTAGCAGGTTAGTTTTCTACAAATATTTTTTGAAAATAATGTGTCTTGTTTTTAGAAGAGCTGAAATTAGCACCGAATCTGAAAGTAATCGATACTCAAGAACACTCTGTTGGCCTACTGTGGTATATTCCATATCTGACACAAGTCGAAATATCGAAATATAAGGTAGAGCAAATAAACACTTTTTCGTTCTTGTTTAAAAATTTTTAATCCAATTCATTCTTGCTGTAGATTCGATATTGCTTGGGAGGTACTGGTCGGTGTACCGAGAAAGAACATCATCTGGATCAGATTGTTTGTACGCCCGAAATGCTGAGACATTACCAACGGTCTTCAGGTACAAGACATGGCAATCCTCATTGTGCTACCATTTTCGGTTTAGAGCCTGATCGTCAATATGATTTTCAAGTGATTAGTTATAGCGACCTTTCACTGTTTGGTGTTTGCATGAAAAATTTGGCTTAGGTTGCAGCTCACGCTGCAGAAGGCTCTAAGTATGGCCCGTGGAGCAACGTAGAATCGACTAAAACTGGAGGGGGTAAGAATTTAAATGAGAATCACGTATCTTACTGTAATTCTGTCTTTTCAGGACCAGTCAAGGTTCTATCTGTTATTCCCGTAAAGCAAACCGATACTACGATCGAAATCAGATGGGAAATAAAACCTAGTGATCAACCACGAGTCCGCGGCTATCGTATCATTGTACACCCGACAGGCAATATAGAACAAATTCAACAGTATACTGTAGATCCAACCGTAAACCAATATACAATTGACGAATTGACACCTCGAACTGAGTATAATATTACAGTTCAAGCTAGAACGGATTCTGGTTTTCATCAAGGAACATCGGCAATGATTAGCACTGACGATTCAAGTGCGTAAAATTTTTTGTCATGTAGTGTCACTCCTTGGAACTTCCAGAGTTTTGTTTCGAATAATCAGTCTTCTGGCTATAAATAACCCGAATTAGTTTTTGTTGAAAGAAGATAATTTCTTGAAGGAATATCATATACCGAATAAGTTCAAAGTTCGGATGTCCAAAAAACTGAATTTTGTAAAGAGGGAAATTTTTTTCTAAATTGTCTGAGGTTCAGTGAAAAAAGTTGACTGGAAAGTGGAAATTGAAAAGGAAGTAGTAGAATATAGACCGAGCAGGATAATTTCGGCTAGTGGCGAACATAATACAAGTTTTCGAAAATTATTTTCAAATTTCAAGTATTTGGTGCAAAATCCTTCCAATTTAGATTTACATTTTTTCAGCTGATTCAATGTAGCACATTGTTTGGCATGCTCCTCAAGCCCCAAATTCTGTAAGAAAATAAATCGTAAATATTTTTCAGATAATTCACCAAAACCCCTGTTTTACGAGTATAGTCACAAAATACAGCTGAGTGTAATAACATCCAGATCAACTTTGTTGTTGAATGTTCAGTAATATTTTCTACAAAAGATTTTTGAAAATTGAAGCTAAGAATCGTAAATATTCCAGCAATAATCTTTATTCCTCTATAAAATCTGGTTCAATAGACTGATGTTCTTTTTCCCTGAAAATCTTTCTGCTCTAATTTTTGCAAGAAAACTGCAATATCCATCATTTTTGATTGCGCTCGCTTAACACGACAATCCATTTACTCCAACTGCTTACCCTTTTATCCCGAACGCCCTTTTACCCTTACAATTCCGTTACTCTGACTTATGCATTTTTTTAAAGAGTGTATTTTTAAAAAGGTTTACTTTCCGACACCCTGACTTTGCGGTGCAGATCAAAAGTGTAACACATAAAAGCAAGCTTTGAAGTTAGATAAGAAAGTACAGACAGCATTTGCCAGCAAGAATCAAAGAATCAAACGTAGAAATTTCATTAGTTGTAGTTTTTAAATGAAGAGTAACCGATGGCCTATCGTTAACCATTGCGTCCCAGATTCCCAGCCTTTCTTACAGACACCGTAGTTGAATATAACTCTTGTTCGTTGTCCCTTGCCCTTGTCTATTGCATCCCAGACTCCCAGCGAGAATCCCGTAGTTGAGAACAGCTTTTGCATTATTCTTAACCATTAGACCGTACGCCTATCCCATAAATGAAATTGGGGGGAGGTGCCATAAGAACACCTACAGAAATCGTCGGTCATTTAGCTAGCCGTATGGTAGTCTTAGGGACCCGCATACTTTTTGCCGGAAAAAAAACTCAAAAAATTAAATTTTTTGCTTTAAAAATGGTCTTTTTTGAACAAGAAACGGTCAAAAATGTCAATTGCTTCGGCGCTTCGCACCATAAATACGTTCTTTGTGTTTTTTAGACTAAAATTTCTATTTTTGAACCGTTTTCTGGACGTTTTTGTCGAATAAATTTAAGATTTTTCTCCAGGGGCCTCCTAAAATCTTTGAGCGATCGATGACCCTTCACCCCTAAAATGTTGCTTGGCTCCCCAGAACTGAACTCGGAGCTTCGTTACCCTAACCATTGCCAACCAGTTTTTTTGAGTTCTACAGGCTTATGTGTGAGGAAAACTCTGCCTATGCTTTATACCATTGTACCCAAGACTCCCAGACCATCTCACAGATACCGTAGATGATACCCTCACATACCCTGGCTTGGGTGTATCTAGCCGCGTTCGCCGCCCATCTGGTGATGTCATGTTGTAACATATACCCATGGTATCACGTCTGAGGGCTGATGCTCACCAATAGTCCGTCATTATACCATCAGTTAATCTTTCGATATGCTAATCTTATTCCTCAGGAATAAATAGAATATATTTTTGTACATTAATAATTGAATAAATAGAATATTGAGACTTGTGATAAGCTTGAAGTTCGACATTTTGTAACAATAAAAGTAGCGACACCGTAATCATTCACTATAATAAGTTATGAGTTGAACATGCAAGATTTTGATTAGTTTTTTCACATTTTTTCTTCAGATTTTTTCTTTTCTTTTTTCTTTCATTTTTTTCAGATTTTTGGCATAAGAAAGTATATACGACCGTGGGAGAATCAGAACATTACTACGGAGTACATTTTTAAAACTTGCACATTTTTGGGATAAAGAGACAGTCGAAATAAGAGAACAGTCAGGGTGAGAGGGATTTTGATGCCATTGTTTTAGCTTAAATTGAATAAACGTCATAGTCGGAGTAATGAGAATGACAGTTTAACCGGGTACAATCAATTTTTCTCGTGAATAGTCAGCGATTTGCACCTGAAATATCGGACAAATTAAGGTATAATAGTTTGCAAGGAAGATCTCGAAATTTCCGATCAAACGATATTCAAGATATTTATCATTTCGCGCTTCAGATCAAGCTTTGGCGCAAAGAAAGTAGAAAAGACAAAAAAAAGCTGAGATATGCGGCATTATGCAAATTTTACTGATGCAATTTATTTCATAGTTTGCGTAGAATATGCACAGAGATTTTTTTGATTACGAGTGTTACAAACACTCGCGCCTGATTTGTGACAAGGATGTATGCATGGGACGTTAATTTTCAACTTTTAATCTTTTTCTATTCAATTTTCCCAAAGTTGTCTCACTTAAGGATTACTTGTCGCCGCCCACCCACCCGTTATCGTCGACAAAAAATCCGACTCCGTAACCATCGAATGGCAATCACCCCGCGATCCTGCCAATGTTATAGCTTATCTTGTGGAATATCGGGTCGAATCGGCGCCTTGGCAAATACACGGTTCGTCGACATCACATTCGAAAAATCAACTTTTGTATAGGCGAACCATAGACGGTCTGCCACCGAATACGAACATAGCGCTCAGGATCAAATTAATTGGCAAGAATAACGTGAAGAGTGAACCTAGTCCCGAAACGACCGCCAAAACTGATTGCGGAGGTTCAAACGAATTTTTTACTTTTATTCCGTATTTTTTACTTTATTTTCCATCTGTCTTTACTTTCCAATCTCCTTTTGTATTCTTTGTTCTCTACTTCACTCTTCTATTTCTATACTCAATTTTCATTTGTCTCCTCTTTTTGTTTTATTTCTGTGTTTTCCCCCTTTTATTTTTGTTTTGTCCAGTAAATATTTGTTTGTTCTTATTTCTTGCGTTTTTCCTCTCACTTTTATCATAACTTGTTAAAGGTTTTCACTACTTTTCGTTTTACTTTCCTTTCTTACTCAGCTCTATTCGTCAATATTTTCTTTTTCCTTCCGTTGATCGTCTTTTAAGCTTGATATTATATTATAGTTTTTCTCACTTGTTTCGTTTTTCTATTTCGTACACCTGTTGCTCCCGGGTTCTTTTTCAGTGCCTACCTTTTCTCTGTTAGGTTTTACCTTTGTTTCATTCTTGGTTTTATGGTTTCCCGTTTCGATTAATTTTTTTATTACTGTTCAGTTCTGTTTACATGTCCATTGGATTTGTTGGTTGTTACTTGTTTTGATTTTCTTGAAATTCAGGCTATTTTAGATTATTCATTCATTTCTCAGCGATGCACCATATCAATATTTTCAAATTCATCCGTCTTTTATCTTTTCCATTGTCTTGTGATTCTCATTATTTCTCTCGTTTTGACATTTGTAGTGCCGACATCGATGCCACATTTGATAAAAGTCGATCCCATATGTCCGACCGGTCACGCAACGACGCCATCGGTTACTGTTTCTTGGCAGGTTTGTTTCTGAATGGTTTTCATTTTTAAAACAATGTCTACTGCAGTTTGAAAACATCAAAGTTGTTCCGATTCTTTCGTAGTTTGCAAATGGCTTAAAATATCATTTTTTTGCTCCTCTGAGAATATAAAATTACTATAGAATTATTTGGGAAAAATTAAATATTGAGCAGCCTCAAAAAGGAAGGTGAACTACTTGTAATAAGGCATCTTTCCAGCGGAATTTTTTCCAGAGGCCACCGTCCACGAGCTGGCAGTGTGACCAAATAGCGTATGAAATTTCATACTTGACGGAAAAACAACCAACTCAACAAGTAGTCAAAATTCCTGGAAACGACCACGAATACATTTTTTCGGCAACTCCATTCACAAAATGGACGATCAAAATGCGTTCGGTGAACAGAGCCGGTTTCAGCTCGTGGTCACCTTCCGTAGACATTGTGACCTGCGAAGGAAGTAACGCTCTAAAATTTTTGACAATTTCACAATGAATTTTTTCACGTGTTTCCTTCAGTCCCTGGACCGGTTCGTGATTTAATCGTCAAACCATTGTCGCCGAACGAAGTTTTGGTCAGTTGGTTGCCTCCGGCGGAGAAAACTGGTCAAATTTTAGGCTACGACGTTTCTATGCGTTTGAAGCATCGATTGGCATGTGTAGACGAAAAACCACGGGACGTCAGCCAAGCGTGGTTCACCGTGTACAATGTTAAGGATTTGAAATACACACTCACGGGGCTGCTACCTTTCGTAGAATATGAGGTCAAAGTAAGAGCCCGCGGAACCACCGTGGGACCGGAAGAAGTTCGTCTGGCACAAACACATCAACAAGGTAGCCTCCTTTGGATGTTGAAGATAGAGACGAATATCCCGAGACTCAAATTCTTTCCATCATGTACAGACAAGGGCGTAGCGGGAAATTTTTTTAGGGGAAAGCAAAAATTCGATTTCCTTGTTCTTCAAATCGACCGCCCGGAGGAACGAAGAAATTTGACATTTCTGTCCTCTCCCTTTGATGCACTTCTAGTGTATTCATAACCCTGCCCATTAGGAATAATCATTTAGAGACACGACAAAATATGTAATTCTATCCTGTCAGAGTACGTCCAGCCAGAATCAAAATTATGATTAATTTTCATCTTGCTGAACTTGATTGCCTTTCTAAAGATTATTCTAGCTGGAAAATTTTGAATTTCAACTTTATGAAATGCACAGGAACTTCTGGAGAACTTACATAATTTTCACTTATATAGTCAGTATTCGCCCGCTTCCGTCCCTATGGCGACGCCCTTGACTGCTTATTTGACGTCTTTGATCCTCCATTGCAATTTTTCTTCGAAAATTTTCAAAAGCTACTGTTTTCTCATTTTCAAGTGGAAAATTTTCATTTCTGATTCTTTTCTAAATCTATAGTCCCATTCTGGTGAGCCTATTATTGTAAGATTTTACATTCATTCACAAGACGTTCCCAAGATGTCAAGATCATATCCAACCTCAAAATTGTACCAAAATTCCAAAACCTTGTCTTTCTTGACGCAATTTTCGACAGTTGACTGCTATTTTCGACCTGAACTAAGGCAAAGTATCATACCTAATTTTTCACCAGCACCTAGCGCTCCCCCGTTGGATCTGAAAGCCAGCTACGTCCTCGAACGATCTTTGGGCATCAACTGGCAACCCGTGGAATGCAGCCAGCGTCACGGATACATCAACAACTACGAATACGAAGTATTGGGCCAAGATAATTGGGCAAAATTGGAAGTTCGTGTCGCCAATACGTCACAGCTTAAAGTAATTTTGCTAATCGGGTGATAGAGAAAATATGAAAATCAACACCTAATTGTTTATATATTCTGTAGGTGGACATCGACGGTTTGACGCCCCATACTAAATATATTGTACGAGTCAAGGCTTATAACAGTGTCGGAGGAGGACCAGCGACCGCCGATCTAGAATTGATGAGTGCTAAAGCAGGTAAAATTTCTTTGAACAGAAATCTAAAATCAAGCCATTCAAGATCAAAATAAAAAACATGAAGGTAAAGCAAAATGCAAGAAAAGCATAAACGAGGATTGTCTATTCATTTTTTCTCTTTCCGATGCGCTTTTGCAGAAAGTGGTAAGACACACTTTCCGATTTCATCGACCATCGAGCGGAAAACTAAAAATACAAGTGCCCCTCAAAATGTTGTATTTTATGTAGTTTCTGGCTATTTTATTATTCTTGATATTAAGCTTGTAATTGCTTGTACCTCTTGGAATGTATTCTTAGCCGCTCCTTTGCCGCCGCAAGATTTAAGCGTCATGGCCGAAGGCGCTAATTTTATAGCCGTCTCTTGGCTACCACCTTACCCGCCTTACGGTCCAATCGACTCCTATAAACTTCGTTATGCAAAGGATAATAAAAAATTTATTGGAAATATCGAAAATTTGGATTGGATGAGCAGCAACAATTTTCCAAAAAACGATCAACTTATAAAATGCCCACATTCGACGGCTGAGATGCCCCGCATGTGCTATAATATTACGGGTTTGGAATCTGGAGCGCAGTATAGGATTCAAGTGAGTGTCTAAGATAAAAGAAAGTTTGAAGGATTTGTTTTTATATTTCCGTGCATTATTCAGGTCGCAGCCAGAATTGAAGGCGGAAATTATAGCCCTTGGAGTCAGTCAGTTCAAGCTAATACATTGATTCCTTTACCGGATACAGTGAAGTCCATAAGACTTGTAGCCAAGACTACAGATACCTTGACTGTAGCCTGGATTCCGCCTGACGATCCATATAAGAGGATAACCGAGTACAAAGTAAGTCTTGTGAAGCTGCTTCAGATTTTCGATTATCTTTATCTGTTTATTCTAATTTCCTATTGTTCGTGTGAATTTTTTTCGTGCGGGTTTTTTCCATGCATAATTTTTTATTTACCTTATTCACTAATTATTTTTCTTTTTGTCTCAGGTCTACATCCAACCAGAATCGAAACGAGATCATTTGCGACAGTTTTTAGTCGAACATCCAACAACAGAGTACATGTTTGATAAATTAACGCCCGATACGTTGTATGCTGTTACTGTACATGTTGGTATTCGACGAACTTTCGGTCCAGGAGTTTCCTCCAGTTTTAATACTGAAGTTTTGGGTAAATTTTTAGGAAGTATTTGTGGTTGCTTTGCTGAGTATCATTTATTCTATGGAAAGGGGGCACAGTTATAATATTTTAAGAAAAAGTTTTTTCTAGCACCATTGCCGATCACTACCGCCCCCGTTGTCAGAGACAAAGGTCCGAGGCATTTGACCGTCGAATGGCCGGCTATAGAAGACCCGATCGGTCGAATTTCCGGCTATATTTTAGAGTATCGTAAATTACAAGAGCCAAATTGGCAGGAATTTGGCGGCGTTAGTCATGCGGAATCGGGAAAACGTATCTTACAACAAAAAATTATAAATTTGGAGCCGGATACACTGTATGCGGTGCGCATTAAGGTTTTGTATGCGGACAATCGATTGAGTGAACCCAGTCCGCACGCTGAAGGCAGGACGGATTGCCAGGGTGAGAATTTTTCTGCCGTTGGGGTCTTTTAGCACGAGTTCAATTGACACTCGTGCTGATAGAAAAATATAACATTAGCACAGTTAGCTCGGTTGACAAATGACGAATGATACTTTGTTTGTCTGAAACTACTGTGTGAGTTTGTCGATTCGAATATATTCCTTTTATTGTTTCATCCATTACTGATACCATGCTTGATGTTGGCACTTTCAGAAGAAATTTGAACGAGAAAGAAAGCATTCAGAATGAATTTTTTATTTTTAGGAAGTCGTGGAATAAATATTAGAAAATGAAGAATTGATTTGTTACCACAATTTGTTTATATCTTATATCCAATTTTCTTTTCGAATTTTCCTTAAAAATTTCTGACTTTCAGTAATTAATACGTGTGCTAATGTCTGAAGTTTCTATTAGAATGCCTCTGATTTCATTAGCCCCGTGCTAAAAAATCATACTGCTGATATAGTAATATAAATATAGAATTTCACCATAGGTGGGTGTGTAGTTTACGAATCTCTATATTTCAGTCATCGTTAAGAGAATGCCTGTAGTAAAAAACATAATATAAAGAAGATTTTATTTGAAAATGAGACTCAAAATCTGCACTAATCTTCGGCTAAAACAGTGTTCTAAAATTTCTTAAGAAAAAATTTATTCCTATCACATTTTAAAAAAGACTAGTATGAGGTGTCTGAAATTCTCGCTGAAAACCGAAAATTTGAAAAATGAAAAAATAAAAATGGGGTGTCCACTGAACTTGGAAAACCTGTAAAAGTCAGAGAATTTCGATTAGAATTGTTTTGATGTAGTCTTTTTATTGAAAATTTACCCCGAATTATGGATTGATTTATAAGCCAAATTTGCGTCTCAGAAGTTGAAAATCTCTAAATTTTTAGGCGCTTCGCGCCGATTAGCATTAGTATCATTATCTGTGTTTAGGTAAAGTGTGATTCTTATGAAGTTCAGTACCATTAATCAAATAACATTTAGTGGTTTTAGTGCGTCTGTAATTCTTTTTCGCCTCTAACTATTAAAATTTAACGTTTAATGAAGGGTAATTCGGATTTTAGCTTTTCTGATGATATGTTCGCCAACTTTATGATTGTTGAAACGTTGTCGTTTATTAACATCAGGAAAACATTTTAAAAGCTTACTTTCAATTACGATTTCCATATATTGATAGCTAGTAATGCAGTGAGATTTATTGTTCATGTCGAAGCAAAATTAAACCTGATACCCTTATGAGAGATGCTTTGTATAATATTTATTTCTGCTTACATGACGAAATTAAAACGAATTTCAAGAAATTTCATTCTCTTTCTTTGTTTTTGAAAATTTTCCGTGTGAGTAACAATGCACTGCAAAAAATGCAAAAAAATGATAACATCAATTGCAGCAGCATTACGAAAGAGAGCATGTTTTACTATTGTACTAGTATTTCATTAAATTTCCTATTTTCTTAAAACATTACACCCAAATGTTTTATCCAATTGCCTGTTTTGAGCAGTAGCTCATCATTATTCCTGTGTCAATATTTCAGATTGGGACAGATATAGTTGAAATTCTACTGACCTTGGCCACTAGATTCAGAGTACATTATGTTGTTGAAACTTTAAATTATTTCGACTGTAAAAATTTTTACATCATGAGCAATCGAGATATAGATTTTTCGAGCAGGAACGTGTTTTAAAATAATCTTTCTTATTTGGGAAAAAATTTGACACCTTACTTTGCAGAAAAAATTTGGTGCAACAGCCATTTTTGGCGCAAAAAAATTGCCTGTAAGTTTAAATGAAATTACTTGGAGAAAAATAAACAGCTAATGTAATGAAAAAAATGTGGCATCTGAGATTAGACTGTCGCAATATCACTGTAATACGAAAGGAAAATAAGGTATTCCGACAATATTGTAAAACCGTTTTGACGAATTTTTTCATTATCATGTCTTCACAATAATGTTGCAGCATGATAATGCAAGTGTCTACAGCTACTGATCAGCACTGGGAACCAGACATGCACGGCAAGAATTTTCCAGGGGGAGGTTCCTTGGATTTTTCATTCAGGGGGTAGGAGGTTGAGCGAACAAAAAAAAAATTTAGCAAGCTTGATTTTCATACAAAATATGCACAAAAATCATCAAAATGGCTGTCTTGGAAAAAGTTAAGGGGGTGTTTTACAATGTTTTGGGTCAGGTCGGGTGGCAGGGTCTTAGGTAAGTGAATTTACCCCCCCCCCCCTATGTGCATGTATGCTGGAAACTAACAAAATTCTTGATAGTCGAAAAATCTCAATTGTCGTTGGTCGCTTGATTTATGAATTTTACTTGCTTCTTTCAGTCCAAACCTGATTTGATATTTTGTCGTTTTGACCCAGTTCATGTAAAATGACTGTTATTTTTGGTTTTACAGTTTATTGGCGGCATTATCTACCCAATTGGAAACATAAGCACATATCTCTTTACGTTTTTTAGTCACATATCTGTCTAAAAAACATAAAGTATCCATGGCGCGAAGCGCCGAGAAAATTGACGTTTTTGAGCATTTTTGGTCAAAAATTAACATTTTTCAGTATTTTTCCGACCAAAATTTTGGGGGTTCCTATGACTAACATAGGGCTAGCCATAGTATTGGAAAATCCTGGGGGGTCGCCCACTGGCTGGCCATATGGCCGACGATTTCTGGGGGGGGTCCTCCTATAGCACTCTCCCCCAAATTACATGTATGCTTGTATAACAATTAGCCTTAAATAATAATCATTTGTAAATTTATGAAAAAATCTTGAAATGTCAAACATTGCGAACCATATTGCTCTATCTGTGCTAGAATCGTAATCAATGAGACAAATGGGCTCTAAAACACAGCGCTAGATATTTCACTTCAAATTGGATGAATTTTTCCATTCAGTATCGATTTAGTTGCATCAAAATGTCATGCTTCCGAGTTTCCTCCAAATATCTGAACCTGAAGGAATTTTAGTTATTATATTTAAACTTATGTAGAATGAAAGCTTCTGAAAAGGACAGAACAGGAAAAGTTTCAATTTTCGACAAAAATTTGTTGTGATTTATTAATTGAAAGTAAAGAAAGAGCATGAATACTTCTTACTTCACTCCCTTGTCTGTCGGTATGAAATTTTATGTTTTTGTAGTATGCTTTTTTCTTAGCACCAACTACCGCTCCCAATAACTTCGAAGCCAATTCCCCCCACCCTACTCAAGTCCGCACTGTTTGGCGTCCGCCACCCAAATCTACTTGGCAATGTTCCAATATCGATTATGAACTCGAATACCGTAACGGCACTGCTCCGCTGAATATCGTCGATGTTCCCGGCACTTCAAACGAATTCACTTTCTTATCGTTGCCTTACACTAAATGGTCGATAAGAGTGCGGGCGAAGAACGCAGCGGGACATTCGCCTTGGAGTAATGAAATTTCAGTGACCACGCCCGAAGGAGCGCCTGGACCAATCGGAGATTTGAGCGGCGAAGCTATCGGTAAAATTTTCATTTTTTCAGATGTGTCTCCGTTGCTTCACTTCACTTATAAAAAACTAGGTCCAGACCGTATTAAACTTCAATGGCAGCCTCCCAAGCAACCTAGCGGAGTCATTAGCGGCTATCTGGTGACCTATGTTCCAAAGTATCGAGCCGACTGCCTGTCACCAGTCACTTCCGCCTACAGTCAATCGATCACCAGATTTGTTCATAATGAAAAAGAAACTTTGCGAGACTTGGAACCGGCTACAGTGTATGAAATTACTGTAAAAGCCAAAACAACAATAGAAGGACCATCTTCGGAAGCAATTTTGACCCAAACGCAAGAGTCTGGTAGGTATATAAATTTTAATCGTATGACTTTTGTTAGTTTGCTCGCGTTATTTCAGCCCCCACTGGACCACCGACGAAAGTCGAAGCAGCTACCATCCGCAAAGCCTCGGCAACTTTTACTTGGGACGAACCGTTGTGCGAACATAGTAACGGAAAAATAATAAAATATGATTACAGATTAGACGGTCAAGATCCCTGGGTGAAAGGTCAAAGTATAAAAGGTATGGTTTCTGGCGAACGTTTCGAGGCTCAAAATCTAATCCCTTACACGCGGTATCAATTTTTTGTCCGGGCCGTCAATTCCAAGGGTGAAGGACCTTTTGCGGCACCGGTTAATATTTTGACGAGGTCTGGAGGTAAAATTTTTATCTTTCCGTTTTCGATGATATTTTTAATTCATCTTGAAGTTTTATATTTTTTTATTGTTCGTATGTTTCTTTGAATCACGCTTATCATTTTTTTGGGTTTTCTTTTTCTAATTTTTTTCCTTTTCCACTGTTTTCATACTCTTATCGAATGAAGGCCTAATATTTCTCTAAAATGTTCCTTTCTGTAGTTTCTCATTGTTGGCCGTCGCATTTTCCAATGCCTTATAAGCATACATGTAACGGAGCCCCGAGGTCTGGGGCGTCGGGCAACTTTTTTTGGGATGGGGGTCAGTGATTCCCAAAATCTTGGAGGTCTTTGAAGAAAAAAAAATCGATTTTTTCATGAAAAAAAATCGGAAAAACAGTTCAAAAGTAGTAATTTTTTCTAAAAAGTCAGAAAAAAATGTATTCACGGCGCCAAGCCCAAAAAAATTGATGTTTTTGACCATTTTTTGTTCAAAAATTGACATTTTTCATCAAAAAATTGACGTTTTTCAGTATTTTTCCGACCAAAAGTATGGAGTTCCCTGCGCAACCATATGGCAGCCATAAGATTGAAAAATCCTGGAGGGATTGCCCAATGGCTAGCCGTATGGTCAATGATTTTCATGGGGGTTCCCATAGCACTCAATTACATGTATGCTTCTAAATGCGTTTTTTACAAGTTTGTTTCTATTTTATTTCTATCTACGAAACCTTTATATTTTAAGCCCCACCTCCTCCTTCCGATATTCAAGCTGATGAACTATTACCTACGGCCGTCTCCGTTTCCTTCCTGCCTCCTTACCCGACTCACGGTGTCTTGGATGAATACCGTATCCGTTTCACGCCCAGTGATCGTATCAATTGGCAAGAAGTTAGGAAATCGCCGGATGAGTTAGCCTGTTCAGGTGCTCGGCCTGAACGACTGTGTTATAGGGTCACGGAATTAGAAGCTTTGAAGGAGTATATCATCCAAATTGGAGCCCATACACGGGACGGTGAATGGGGCGAATACAGTGGATCGAAATTAGTAACTACGACTGAACCAGGTGTGTAATATTCATATTTTTGGGATTTTACGCTTGAATACATATCATTGTTTGTCCCATGACTTGTTGTACCAACTGTGCATAATTAGTGCATACGAATCAGATGTTGAAAAGCATGCGAGCGAAAAATAGTTTCAGAGTAGGCCAAACTTGCTTCGAGAAACTCACCGTTTCAGTTAAGTGTCGTCTAGAAATTCTGTCACTTGGAATCTTATTAATTAGTTGGAAGTGGGCAGTTTTTGTTATGTTCTATGTCATCAATTGATCTCATTTTCATGTCTAAGTTTTATCGGTAAATTAAAGAGAGCCGAGCGGAATATCATGTCAAAGTGGCTATAAAAGATTATTCATGTCATTCACTCTTATAATTGTGTTCAATGTTATAGCGATCTGTAGTTCTCTAATAGTTTTGATGTATACAGGGTGTCAAGTGAACCTGGAAAACCTGGAAAAGTCAGGGAATTTTGCCTAGGATTTTTGGGATGTAGTTGTTTTTTTTTGTTTTTCAAATTTATTTTGCACAGCCCGAAATTTGGTTGCTGTGTGCAAAAAAGCCTGATTCTTAGCCGGAAATTGAATTAAAATATGAAGTCCCTGAACAAGGTTATAGAGTTATTTAAATTATCGCAGCACTCCATACCTGTAATTGGGGGAGGGATTGGGGGAGACACCCACCACCACCCCTAAAATATTTGAACTGTGTATGTTAGTGGGACCTTCATCTCCAACTCGAAAAAAATTTGAAAAAAGTAGATTTTTTGGGGAAAATTTTCGAAATTTCCGTGATCAGTCAAAGTAAGGAACACTGAACTGTACGTTTTGTTCGCTGAAGAATGCTCATATAGATGCTTTATCCAAGTGAGTATTCCTTTGTCTACTTCACACCCATCTTATAACGTTATATGTACACACTTACTGTCTAGTGGATTATTGGGAGTGGATTAACTGGACGGGCGCTTACTTTATTTATTTCTTAAGCTTAGGCCTAGGGACGCAGCAAGGCGCCCGGTGGAGCCTGGTACGGAGTCAGAACTACCCGATTATCTACCAATATCCCACTTGTACATGCTGAAGTGTGCATAACGTTATAAGATGAGTGTGAACCAGACAAAGTTAACATCTTCAAACGTTTCTGAGTTTTCTCAAACATTCAAAAATTTCCCAGCAAAGTACTCTAGAGCATAATGATCTTGCATCACATAAGAAATCGACCGTTAATGTTTCTATGTGAGGGCTCAAAAAATGTATTAAACAATTCTTCAAATAGTTATTTCAAGACTATGATCCGAATTTCCTGTTCAAAAATCGTAAGTTCTAGAATTTTATTATTATTCATTCTTAAACTTTTATATAAATTTGACGGCAGTAGCTAACCAGTCGCGCTGTCGTTTAGCCAATAGCCGCACGGCTGTTAATCAAAAATATATTTATTTTTGGCTAAACAGCCGCGGATCTGTCGAGCTAAATTATATCTTTCGGTCCAAAAATTAAGAAAAGGTATGAGTTCATCAATTACACAACGAAGTATGCTTACAGTGTTTTTTGCCGGAGGCAAATGAAAATCTTTGGCGGCATACGAAATTGAGGTAGTCATATGTAGATGTACAAACGAAAATATTATTTTTCATCAACTCATGCCAGTATTTGGTGACATATTTTTGTACTGTACTTCGAAACCGAAAAGATGCATTTTGGTAGACTTTAAAAGCTCAAAATCGTCGTGTGTGTATATATAATAATCATTATTTTCTATTAGGCGCATCCATTAGCACATGTACTTGGAAGAAGAAGAAGAAAAATTTATTTTTAGAATGAAGAGAAAAGAACAAAAACACATGTTAGTCTAGAAAAAGAAATACAACAAACATCAAGATTATTGGTTATTAATGCAGTACAAAATAAAGAGCAATGTGAAAATATTAGCATATTGAAAAATCAAAAAATACAGTGAGTGAGTGAAAGACAATATGAATTAATTTGCATACGGAGACATGCAGGTACAGAAGTACACTTACGCGCGCCCCGATGAACGAAAAGGAGAAATCAACACAGAAATGAAGAGAGAAAAAAATCATATTATATTAATGTCCTCGTATAAATTTTGAAAAATCGATATCTTTAAGTTTTCGAGAAAAAGATTCTACTGAGGTTGCTTTTACGACGTGATCAGGTAATGTGTTCCATGTATGAACAACTCGTTTAGCAAAGCTATATTTGTCAATGTCATGATGAGAATTGCCTATGTTGAGTTTAAATGAGTTTCTGGCTCTAGTAGGATTTGTACAGAAGGAAAAATAATTTTCGACTGGTAGAATAGATTTTCGGATGATGGAGTAGGCCATAATTAGATCAAAATGAATGCGTCTAGTCTCTAATCTGATAAGATTCATATCAGTTAATCTTTGATCATAAGATAATGATTTGTCAGTACTAGCCCATTTAGTGAATCGCCTCTGAACTTTTTCAACTGCCACAATATCTTTAACGAGATATGGATTCCAGACTACTGTACTGTATTCTAGAATAGGACGTACATATGTGGTGAATGCTTTTGCTAAGAGGAATTTATCTTCCGAAAAAAACTTCTTACAATCAAGCCACAGACTCGCATAGCTTTATTCACTATAAAGTTACAATGCGCACCAGAAGAAAGGTTGTCGGAAACGAAGACCCCAAGATCTTTAATAGCGGATTCGGAGTCAGGAACAGAAGCCCCATTTAGATAGTAAGGATTTTTTGGGTTGTTTTTACCAATGTGAAGTATCGAACATTTTTCACTAGAAATAGGTAGCTGCCACAATTCAGCCCAATTACTTAAGTGGAGTAAATCGAGTTGAAGTACTTCTTTTTCAAAAGCCAGGTTGAAAATCTTTACATCGTCAGCAAAAAGGAATACCTTGCTATTAGACCTATGATCAGTAATATCGTTAATAAAAATTTAAAATAATGTAGGTCCAAGGAGGCTGCCTTGAGGGACACCACTGATTACAGATTTGATCTCTGATAAGGAGTCGTTCAGCTTGACGCATTGTGTTCTACCTGCCAAGAAAGCTTGAAGCCATCTCAGCGTAGTACCTCTTATACCATAGGCATAAAGTTTAATGAGCAACTTACTATGAGACACGGAGTCGAAGGCTTTTGAAAAGTCAATATATGCAACATCGATAGTTTGCTTATTATCAATTCCCTTAGTCCAAAGATTAGTACATTCTAGTAATTGATGCGTGCAAGATTTTCCTTTCTGAAAACCAAATTGGTAGTCACTTAATAAGCCATTAGTTCGTAAATGAGTTTGTATGTTTTTAAATAGATTCCATTGCTTTACAGGTTACACAACAAAGCGAGATTGGTCGATAATTTTTTGCTAGAGAAATATCGCCTTTCTTGTGAATCGGGATAACGATAGCATGTTTCCATAATTTCGGCAAGGACCCTGTGTGATAAGAAACTTCAAATATAGTACTGAGAGGTTTATTGAGAACATGCTTGAGTTTCTTAAGAAAAAAAGCACATAACCCATCAGGTCCTAGAGCAAGAGATGGTTTAAGTTTACCAAGGACTTCCAGAACAACTTCATCACTAAAATTTACTAATCCAGTTTGGTTGTTACACCTGGGAGGAAATAAGAGTTGAGTTCCATTATCACATGTGAAAACTGAACTGAAATACTCGTTGAAGAGATTAGACATAATGTTTTCGTCATAAACATAAACATTTGCGCCATCTACGTTCTTCAAACAAGGAATTGAAGAAGTCGATGAGAGCCGTGTTTTTACAAATCTACAGAAGGATTTCAAGTTTTTGGATTTCAACAAATTTTTTTCTTTTTTGGCATAGTGACCATAAACTTTGGCCTTAACTTGAGAGCAGACTGATTTATATTGAAACTTGAGCTCATTGCTGTTGACTATTTTCAGCCTTTTCCAGATTGATTTTTTCTGTGCTTGAAGTTTGGTAATGTGCCGGGGTAAATATTTCATTGACGTTGGTTTTTTTAATGGTACACAAGTAGAAATACATTTGTGAAGAATTGATAATAAAGCTGAGTAAACGTCGTGTACGGTGATACAAGTAGAAAAAACAATATGCCACTGGATGTTAGAAAGATATGCTTCTAACAACTCATAGTTTCCTTTAGTAAAATCCCTGTTGTTTGAAGTAAAACACTTGGAAGAAGTAGAACTACCCCTGAGCGAGAAATTAATGCTGCAATGATCACTAGAGGAAAATGGGACATCAGTATTAACATCAAAAACCAGAGTGCTGGGTATACATAGAACCAAATCAAGTATGTTATTTTTACGAGTAGGTTCACTAACAACAGAAGTTAGGCCAAGATAGCGAAAACAGTTCAAGAAAGTTTGATGAGTCTCATCAATGGGAAGAGGAACGGGTGAATTCAAGTTTAAGTGTGGCAGATTAAAATCGCCTAGAACTACACAGTTAGTAGTATTTTCAGTGTGGTTTTGGATTATATCACAAATGTTTTGAGCTGAAGCAATGTCAGGCTGAGGAGGTCTGTAACAGAGAATAAACCGAATTTTACAAGTGGATATTATTAAATCGCATAAAATGACTTCTGGACTAGCTAAAGGTGTCCTGATCTTAAAGGATGACATTTTCAATGATTTTTTATATATTATGGCTACTCCACCCCCTTTTTTATCATGTCGGTCTGATCTATAAATCGAGTAGTTTTGATTTGCACAAATAAGGCTGTCACTATATGAGTCGTTCAACCATGTTTCAGTTATGAAAATCATATCAAAAATGTTGGACATTAACAAAGCATGCAGTTTAGCAAGCTTATTCCCTAAACTGCGAGCATTGAATAAAGTACATTGTATGAGCTTTTTGTCATTGTTTGGAGGGCAAAAAACAACGAAGTCTTGGGTGTCTATTTTCACTACAAATAACTTGGGGCGCGCGTCCACTTACTAATCAATTTTCAACAGTTTCTTTCAATCAAACTAGCTCGTTTCATTTTGTAATCGTTAACAGTGAGTATTTCGCCGAAGATTGAGATTTTTCATCAATTCTCAAAAAAATTATGGGTTCGCTTCTCATGTAAAAAAAACTTCGAAGAAAAAAAAGATGGTTTAAAGAATCATGATCAATCAAATGAAGTGCACCCTAAACCTGTCGAAAATCGAAAACTCAGACCGTAGAGGAACAAAAGTTACTTAATTTATATCTATTTTCGCTATGTGCAAATTGTACAAATTAACTATTGGCAGCCGTTTGAACATGTGCAAATAGGTTATGTACAAAAAAACGATAGAAGGTCTTCCTTCACAACAACTGAAAAAATATGAAAATGTTTTAAAATCAACTTAATAAAATTTTGTTACGATCACGTGTGCTTTATACATGTCTATTGTCTCCGGTACATGTATGTCTTTTACAATTTTTCAATTTAGGAATTACTGTTAGTTTTCACTCTGAAAAAAACTGGAAAATTCTGGTAAATTGCCTGGAAAACCTGGAAAAGTCAGGGAATTTCATTTTGGGGAACTGTTTTACCCCCTGTGTATAACAACTGCACACTTCATTGAAACAACATAGCTTTGTTGATAAAAACATGGTTAAGTCTCAAGTTTACTCAATTTGTATGATGGCTACATGCTCTTGAAAGAATATTGATACAAAAATCGGTGTAGAAAACCGATGATTTTATGAAGTGAGAACAGTTCTGTTATTAGACGTGTTCTAATACACGAGACGATACGAGTCTGTTTCTCTTGACATGCCTGTAAATAACAAAGTTGGAAAGCAATTATTTTGCCACTTTTTTACAATTTTCATTTGAATAATATTCAACATTGGGCTAGAAATTTGTGAGCAAACACGACTAATTTATAGCGATTTTTGGGCAAGAAATCTACATTGAGAGTATTGTGTAGACAATAGTGGCGACTGTCCTATTTTTGTCATTTTCGATTTACAAGTAGCTCATTAAAAACAGGCTATACAGTGAATAAATTACTCAAGAAATATAGCTTGAAATTTCTTCAAAAGTTGGCCTTTTACGTTACTATCATAGATGTAACGGAGCTCCGAGGTCTGGGGGGGTTGGAGCACTTTTTTGGGGCCGGGGGTCAGTAATTCCCAAAATTTTGGGGGGAGGGGTCCGTGAAGGAAAAAAATTCGATTTTTTCCATGAAAAATGTCCGAAAAACGGTTTAAAAAGTAGTAATTTTTGTCTAAAAAATGATAAAATATGTACTTATGGCGCGAAGCGCCGAGAAAATTGACGTTTTGGACCATATTTTGTTCAAAAATTGACATTTTTCATGGAAAAAATGACATTTTTCAGTATTTTTCCGACTAAAACTATGGGGGTCCCTAGGGCTACCATATGGCTAGCCATAGGATTGGAAAATCCTGGGGGGGTCGCCCAATGGCTAGCCATATGGTCAACGATTTCTGGGGGGGGGTTCCCATAGCACTTCCCCCCCCCCCCCAATTACATGTATGGTTACTATAAACTTTCAGAGTTGTTTTTTTGTATACCTTTTTTATCTTTTTCTATTTTTCATTTCGAAATTTTGTTTTCATTTCTCCCGAAATTTTTAGATATACCTGTGCCGGAGAAGAATCTGTTCATTCGAGATATAAAGTCAGACAGCGTGACAGCTATATGGGATGGTTTACCCGCTTCTGTGCTCAAAAACGTGCAAGGATACGTTTTAGAGTATAATCAAGGCGGCCGCAGCGAGTGGAGACAGCACAACGATGTTATACCGATTATGAATATCCAAGGTGGACAGGTTTTCACAGAGACGGTAAATCGATTCTCAATGTGGAAATTCAGTGTCGCTATATTTCTGCACGGTCTCCAAAATTGAAGTAGATGGAGAGGCACGGTTAAAACCCGTTCGACTGATAAGGGAATACTGCGTACAGTGAAAAATTTTTAGCGCTTTTCAGGTGAAAAATTTGATTCCGGATACGTTATACTTTTTCCATTTGAAAGTAGTTGACAGACGTGGTCGTAGGGGTCAGCCAGGTCAAGATGAAAAAGCAAAAACTTTATGCGGGAGTAAGTTGGCATGTAGTTTTCATGATGCTGCCAAGTCGTAATTTTTATTGCGTTATAGAACCAAATCAACCACCCAAAAATATCAAACTTGTGTCTCCAGAATTTAATGTGGTTCAAGTTTCGTGGCAAGTAAATCATGTGTCCGTCAATTTTGCCTTTATTCTTATTTGCTTTCTTTTTTCTCTGTTTTCCAGTCCCCGTCGACTGAAACTTGGAAATGTAGCGGCGCCATTCTAATCCTGAAATACCAGAATGATACTTCCGCTGGTCATATAGAATTGGAACCGGATAGAACGCAATACGAATTTTTATCCCATCCTGCAACGAAATGGACTATTGAAATGAGAACGCAAACTGTCGATGAAAATAAGGAAAAAGGAGAAATGAGCGATTGGTCGCATCCTCTATCTATTGTTACTACAAAAGGTTTGCCAGGTATATGCGAATGCTGAACTTTCCGTCAGTATGTTTGTCTACGTCTCTATTAGTCGACGTGTTTATTAGATTATTCATTTTTGATCTTTTGGCTCATTTTTCCACTCATTGATTTTTGAAGTTAAAAATCTTTTCGTTGTGAACATAGATCAAATTGACCTCGATTGCATCGGTGTCAGCTATGATCAAGCCAAATGTACGTGGGATCTGCCTGATGCCGATTGGACCCACGGGGTTGATGTTCATTACCAATTGAAACAACTTGGCGCTTGTTCTCCGAAATATTTTCCCCCAATTACCGAATATAATGTGCAAGGCCGGCAATATCTTCTTGAGGTAAAAATTTCAGTATTCCACTCACCAGGAAAAAGTGCTTGTTGTGTCTCCGTCAATGTAAGGGCACATTAGCAGTGGTACACAGTCCAAGAGATTTTTTACAAGTTAAAAAATATAGAATACTATATCTTGATGATAATCTACATCAGACGTCCCCAAGGCCAGATTTTTTAGGTAGGGGTAAAGTTGAAAATTCGCGGAGATAGTGAAGCTAAATGTCCACTAAATGGGTCATTTTGTCTCAAAATTAGGCAAACAAATCAATTTTAAGGACTTTAGATTGGGGTAATACCCTCATCATACCCCTCCCTATGGGGCAGTCTGATCTACATGCGTAAGACTTTTTTCAAAAATATTTTTTTAGCTCGAACATACTTTCTTGTACTCTTGACTGGAAAAAATTTGCTGAAATCTGGCATTTTTCTGCAATCTGCATCCTGCAGAAACGACCCAAAAATTTATACACCTAATAAATTTTTTTGTTAAAAATGAAAATAATTTTTTAAAATCCCATCAATTACAGTAGTTTATATAAAGTCATGTACATATTCCGAGAATGAATTATTTTTGAGCAGCAAAGGATCGAATGATGATGTTAGAACATTATCTTGAAATTAATGTGCAAAAATACTTTTGTTATCAATTAAACATAGGTGTACTCAATTTTAAATCTTTCGACTGTTCTGATTAATAAGTAATTTCAAGAACGTAAAAGTAACTAAATCGAAAATCAACAAGTATGTCAAGCACAGTATTTCGTCAGTACCATGCAGAAAGGTGATAAATCCAGTTTTCACTAAAATGGAGTTATCACTATTTTTGAGGTCTACTTGCACATCTCTTTCATATGTGAAAATGTTATGTATTTATATGTACATCGAACTACAAAAAATCTCAAATGAAATATGAAATTCCGATTTTTGGTCAGATTTTCAACATTGAATCACTATAATCTCAAAACAATAAAAAGTAGATTTGTCACCTTTCTGCATGGTACCGACGATTTATATTCAATAATGCCACAACGGGACAAGGAAACTTAGCGGCCGAAACTGTGACGGAAAACATACAAATTATATTTTAATTTGCGCCGTGAAAAATTTTAGTATTGTAACTTGCTAAAAGGCTGGCAAATGCACTTTTTCATCGATTCCCTCAGTAGAAACACTCAAAAATTTGACCACTTCTTGACCAAAAATTTATTTTCTGTGCAGAGTATGCTAAAAAAATGTCTTCGCCTCCAGAAAACAGTGCAGTATGTGCATAAAAAAAGTTAAGTTCTTCAATAATACTATGACTTCATGCCAATGCTAATTTTAATACAGAATTTTGAACTGAAAATTCGAGTTTTTATGAAAATCCATGAGGAGTAAGAAGTTATTCATAAGGACATGACGAATTTTAGAATGTACCTGGAAATTTCTAACTTTGTTGCGCTTTAAGCCTTCCCGAATGAGAATATGTTTAAAGTTTTGTAAACAACAATTATCTGAAGATACCAAAAGTGTGCGATATTAACGATTCAGATCCTGAAATGCTCTTTTGTCATTGGTTTTTCCAATTTTTAGTTTTATGGTCTCGAACACTTTATCTCTGACACTCCAGTTTTCAGAATCATTCGGCACAGTTCAACATATCATACGTCTGTTTATCACATACGATTTATCAATTTCTGGAGGGCTTTCTCAATTTACTGTGTTCTAAAAGCTACGGTTTCAGGAGCGGAATTGTGTGCTATGTAGCGCTCTATTGTTTATTCATTTGGACACATTCTAGAAACTGGAGCCATATTCACTCTACACGGTAACAGTTAACCCTCGAATACCCAGCCATTTGGATCGACCGGGAGTCAGACCGCCATCGGCCACGTTCGACTTGAGAACGAAAGAAAAAGCACCCTCTGGACCGCCTAATAACGTCCGTTTCGAAGATTTGTACGAAAAATCAGTCACATTTTTGTGGGAGCTGCCCGAATGCGAAAAACAACACGGCGAAATCAGTTCGTACGAATATTACTTGACAGGCGTAGATGATTGGGCACATGTAAGTGGTAGTCGTCTAGTAATTTATCTCAGATTTCTAAATGTTTGCGCTCGTTCAGAATCTATCTAAAATTCTTTTCCAATTTTATCCTCATTTAAGCTCAAGTTAATTCTACTAGTATTTCCTTTTTTCTCTCACATTAAGACTGATCATTGGATCTACTTCCATTTCATGCATCTGTTCTGGGCTGGTACTAATTTTTAACAATTTAACTAACAACTTTAAGAATGAAATCAAGAAAGCTCGTACCCAGAGGCGACGAGTCACGACTAAAGACCTACAACCTGGAACTTTGTATAAATTCCAAGTTAGAGCTTTCACATCCGCTGGACCTGGACCGTATTCAGAGACCATCAATGTTCGAACTCCTGGAAGTAGTAAGTTTTTCTTGTTAACAACATGTTACAGTATTTGGGGTTGACCATACCTGAGCAATGCCGGGCCACCCGAGCCACCGGGTAGCCACGTTTTTGTGCGTGGTAGCTACGTTGTTGTGCCCAGTAGCTACGTTGGCGGCTGTGGGTGGCTCCTGAAAATCAACATTTCTTGAAGGGAAGAGGAAGGCAAAAGGGAAATAAGAGAGGGAAAGAGAAAAGGAGATGAAGAAAAAAATGGAAGAGGGAAGGAGAGAAAGAGAAATAGAATCAGCAAATCAATCAACCAACCAAACAATCTGGTGGACAACAAGCTGAGGGATATGGTAAGCACCCAACCAATTTGGGAAACAACCAACCAACTAATCTGGAAAGCAATAAACCGATCGGGAGTCAAGTCAACCAATTGATCTGGGAGCCAACCAACCATCTGATCAGGGAATCAACCAACCAATTTGGGAAACAACCAACCAAATGATCTGGAAAGCAACCAACTGATCTGGGAGTCAACTAACCAACTGATCTGCGAAGCAACCAACCAATTTGGAAAAAAACCAACCGGCTCATCGGGAAAGCAACCAACCAACCAATCTGGGAAATCTGGAAGGCAACCAGCCAACTGATCTAGGAAGCAGCCAATAAACTGACCTGGGAGGCAACCAATCAATTTGAGAAATAACCAACCAAGTGATTTGGAAAACAACCAGCTAACCGAAATGGGAACCAACCAATTTGGGAAAGAACCAACCAAGTGATGTGGAAAGCAACCAGCTGACTGATCTGAGATGAAACCAACCGATTTGAAAAAAACCAACTGACTGATCTGGAAATGAACCAACCAATCAACCAACGAACCATACATGCACATAGGGGGTAGGGGTGTAAACCCCCATACCTGAGACCCTGGCCATTCCCCTGGCCCAAAAAAATCGTCAAACACCCCTCTCTGAACTTTTTTTCAAGACAGCTTTTTTGATGATTTTTGTGCATATTTTGTATGAAAAACAAGCTTTCAGAACTTTTTTTGTTTTTTTGCTCACCCACCCCCTACCACCCTGGATAAAAATTCGAAGGACCCTCCCCCCCCTGGAAAGTCCTTGCCGTGCATATATGCAACCAACCAATCTAGATGTCAACCAACCAACTGATCTGGGAAGCAACCAACTGATATAAAAAACTGTCAAACAACTGATCTGGAAAGCAACCAACCACCTGATCTGGGAAGCAAACGACCAATTTATTAAACAACCAATCAATCAAGGAGTCAAACAACTAACCAACTGGTCTGTGAGTCAACCAACAAGCTTAGAAAACAGTAAATCAGGGAGTCAACTAAAAAAAATCTGGGTAGAACCAAGCAATTCGAGAGTCGGACTTGACAAACAGCCAATAAAGCCAACCAGGGAGTCAGCCAACCAACCAATTTGGGAAGAAGAACCAATCGATTCAGGGAAAAAACAACATACCAATCCTGCAGTCAGCAACCACCATCAAAAAAATTTAAGAAGCTACTAACTGAAGTACTAGTAAAGTGTAAAATTGGCCAAGATACTGATGAATATGTGACTTGTACTTTGTGCGTCGCTGTAGACCTATCGTATTCATGGAGCCACCGTAATATAAACCTATTGGACCTTATGCAGCGAGCAAAAAAAAGTTATGCTGGACATGGTGAAAGTAGATTTTACCCCTATCTAGATTTTCGACCTTGGGGGCATCTGGCATCAACCCATGGTACCAGTTTCAGGCCGGGGATAAATCCCAAAATCGTTGGGTAGCAAATTTGTTCCCTAATTTTATAGAAGTACAGTTTATTTATGATACTAACATGAATTATTTCTACTGACCGGCACTTGTAATGTTCAGTGTTGTGAATATCGATTTGTCAATAATTGAGCAAACAAATGTTGTTGGGTATGGACAGGGTATGGATTTACCTTACCTTAAAAGATTTGGCAGAAGTTTACTGTAGAAAACATTTTGAAAAGATTAGATTACAAAAAAAGATCACTTTAAAACACAGTTTATGATTAATGTCAGCAAACAAATTTGTTCAGTAATTAATTATTGATACGAAAGGCAATAAAATTTCGTTTTAAAGTAAAATTACTATATACCTGATTTCTGGAAAAAAATTACTAAAGAACCAATGTTGGTCATTTTCTATACCCTGGGACCCCTGATGGTGTGCATGTATGCAACCACTGATTGTACACTGGTTGGCCAAAATTGACGGAAAGTAAATCCCTGGTCTGAGGCTCAGCCCGGAGGTAATCCCCGGGCTCTCCCCTCCCTATGCGCATGTATGGCAGAGGCGCATTTTTACGAAACTATCTGACGCTTCGCACAAATTATGATCCAAATGGTTATTCAGTGTCTTTTCGTATGGGACGAATATTTTTGACTCAATACAAAATTTTGTTGAGATTTTTATACAAAGAACACACAGTTTCGGCATATACTGGTCTGAAAACACTTTCCCAGGCTCTAAAACCAGTAAAACACCAAGAAATTTTCCAGCGTTTCGCGCCGGATTGTATTTCATAGCTATTCGGATTGGTTCATCCAAGTAATCTTCGAAAATGTGTCTAGAGTGCAAACAGTGTAATTGTATCAGTATTGTTTAAAGCTTCTTTTTTACCAATATTTATAAACAAGTTATATGATCTTGATTTCAAAAGGTGGAAAATTCATGTTCGATGGTTTAAACAACATGAATTCTAAGTTCTCTAGCATTCTGCATGAGAAGCTTATAACAATAAGAAATTTTTATTTTTCAATATCGTATTTTATACGTGCCTGCTATGAAGAGCATAAATTTAAGTATGAGAAAATTTCTTCTGGAACATGAAAAAAATTTCGTTCATAAAATGATTTGGATTTTTTATATGTACAAAAGAACTCTGTCTTTTTTGTTTTTTTTTGTTCTCTTTTTTGTACAAGTACAAAAAAGCATTATAGCCCTGGGCAGTTTTTTTTCTGCACCCGGCTTTCTGCAACATGCAGAAAAAATAAAAAATGTTTCTGTACTGCGGGTTTTCTCCTGTTACCGTTGTTCTTCCTCCTGTTACCACTGTTTTTCCCCCGGGCCTTTTCCCCCAATGGAGAAAGGGGTTAAAAATGTTTTTTTCTCCGCTTTCCCGAAGTCGTTTCTTCGATTAAAGATTCTCATACACGCTTCATTAATGTGTTTTTGAGCTTTCTCAAACCTTATGGTGTTTTTAGAGCCGTTAATTCATTAAAATTGGGAAAAAAATTGAAATTTTCGAGTTTGATCAAAGTCTAATCCACAAACATTGCGGAACAAATTTTCCAGCAAACTATCCAACAGCATAATGACTTTGAATTACATGAGAAATCGACGATTATTTAAGTCCTCTATAATGAAAAGTGAGAGCGCAAAAAGATGTTAATGTTTCTGGCACGAAGCACCAGAAAAAATTTTTGGGTATTGACATTCTGCGACGCTGGAAAATTGATTTTTCGAACATTTATTTCGAGAATTAGATTCGAATTTTGTGTTCAAAAGTCGTAATTTCTAAAATTTTACTGTTTAAAAAATTTCAAAACCAGTAATTTATTCGTAAACTGTCATGAACTTGACTGAAAAGATATAAAAGAAGAGTACTGATTTCCAAAAACTACTTCAATGAAGCTTTTGAATTGATTTTACATAAAGAAAGAAATAATTGCTTCAAAGAGTTTTGAGACTTGACGTATTGGCTTTTCCCAAAAAATGTGTCAAGGAAAAAATGTGAATCTTCATTAAATATCAAGATAAAATATTGAAGATTACCAATTAAAACATGAGATGATACGTTTGAGATGATGAAAACTATTATGCATTATATAAAAGATAGGTGGAGGTAGACACTCTGAAAGCCGCTTCCGAGCTAGGTAATACATATTAATGATTATTAAAGTTATAATTGCGCCGGACAATTTTGAGATTATGAACTTCTCAAATACATTAAAATGAATCTTCTTTGTATCTGATCCCCAAAATTTTCTTCCCCAAATGGGGAAAGAGCCCAAAATTTTTGCCCGTTTTCCGAATTTTTTCCCCAAGAAGCACGATTTGGTGAAAAGCAGTGCCTGTTACAACACAATAATCGTGAATATAGGAAAAATGCAAATCAAATGTGTAATTCAATGTTAAATTTGAACGAATTTATAGTTTTTTGACTTGACCTTTTAAAGTCTTAAAATAAGGAAAATAATTGATTTTAAAAGTTCAGAATCAATGACTGACACATTATAGAAGAATATATATGATCAAACACATGACTCAAAAAATTCTCCACCGGTGCAGAAATCACAACAAAAAAAATTCTGCACGAAGAATAAAAAGTCTGCACTGTGCAAAAAAAACACTGGCTCTGTGTATCATTCGCTATTTTCTAGCGCAGGCACGGACTTGAGCATGCTTTACTTTCATTTTTGTTCAACTCTTGATTGTTTTCATTATGTAAAACGCTTTATCTGATTTTGTCATTAATCTTCGATATTTTGTTTGCACTTGAATTATTATGAGCAAAGGAAATCCATTGTCTAGTATTCGGGTAGTGCTGCGCGCCGGAAACAAAGTTATGCCGTCAGTAGAAATGTTCGTTGTCGAGCTTGTAGGAAATTCGAATTATTGCACTTAAGATTGTTGTTGATTTTTCCGTATTCAGCGCTATCTGACCTTAAATTCAAAATCTTTACTTTCGCCCTTAATTTACACAAATTACTGACTAATGGAAGAATGGAATGCAAAACAAGCTCCAAAGCGTGCATATAAAAGATCACTGGGCATTTTGGAGTGAAAAAGCATTTATGAAAAATATTGAAACAACCTCTTTGAAATATGACAACCAACCTAAATAAATTTGGCTCGGGTAGCTACGTACAAAATTTGCTTTGCCTAGGTATGAGTCTCACTAGTTTTCACCCTTGGATTCAATGTGAGAGCGGTTAGATGCTATTTTCATCAAAAAATTATTGAATGTTCGCATTATCTGTCTTGCTTGGAAATGGTCCACAAAGAGACAATTATACGCATAACTCGTGGTTTATGGAAGCAAGCACGATTTGATTTTCAGTGTGTTGTAGCCTTAAGCTGGACTTCCAAACAATATTTTTGCGAATGAATGTAGGCTCTAATGTGTTAATGTGCCCGGCTGCAATATAACATTATTGGCACTTATGCACTTTAGGGCCTATCGAATTGTTTCCAATTTTTTTTACGCATAGGTTGTATGGTTTACCCACACCAGGCTTAAGCTTAGGCTTAAAATGGAACGAAGAAAAGACACATGAATTATGTGTAAAATTTTGCAAAATTAGTCAATAAATGACCCTGAAATCCATTTAAGTTCAATTCACTGCTGAGATAAAAATCATCGCTGAAAAATAAGCGTGCACCCAACCGAAGTGCATCATAGATGGTCGTCCCATTTATTTTTTTCGAGCTGTAACTAATTTTTAGAAAATTATCGAATAACATTTTTCTTTCGCGAAGACTAATAGCGTTTTTCCTATTTCCGTAATATATTCTAACTTCAAACAAAATATTATTAGTTTACAATAGTTTTAGTACTCGACAGCTTTATTTATCTGTCTAATGTAAAGTTACAGTTCCTCCAAATTTAGATCGGATTCGTCAATCGTTGCTCGACGAATTTACAGTAAACTCATTTGATGAGATGATTTTTCAATAATAATGTGTCTCCCAAACAGGCATTATCGTGTTTTAGCATCGAAATTCTTTAGGTATCGGTACCCCGCACGAAATCCATGAGCTGGGTATCGGTAGTCGCCAAATAGCTATCACTTGGCGCCCGCCATCCGTCACATTGGCGCCGATAGACGGCTATAAATTACGTCACAGCGGTGGTCAGCGGGAAATTCTTTTACGTTTGGACGAAGTGCCTTGTCACGCCTATCAAAGCCCGCTGATTTTGCCCGAAAGCTTTTGTTACACGTTGACTGGGTTGAACCCGCGGACGACATACGATATCGAAATCCAAGCTAAAAGTGGCGAAATGTACGGTCCGTGGAGTGCGCCTGCAATTTTTACCACTACTCAAGGTAATAATTGGAGAAGTTCGAATGAAAAAACGAATTTTCGACTATTAAGTATTTGTAAATAAAAAGATAGTCGTGAAAAAATATGCTGTATGAAAGATAAATACGAAAGTCACACTCTTAAAGAAGTGTAAAACAAACGTCGATTAAAGAATTGTAATTCAAAGTACACTTTCGGTGATCTGTTTGAATAATTAATATCTCCAACCATATTTTTTTTAGACATACCGGTTGGCAAAGGGCTTTTGGAAGAAGTTTATACTGACACCGAAAGCATCAAAGTTCGTTGGGAGTCCCCATCGGCCTTAAAAAATGATATTACATACTTCGTAGTGAGCAAAATTTATATTTTTTCAGTTTTGCGCAATTTATAAATCCTCTCACGACGAAATTTTATTTTTTGAACTTTGTATAAATTTATCTTTATACCTTCCTTCTTTTAGGCCCACATTCGCGACCCTATTAAAGCGGATCAAGTTCAGAAACCTGTCAATGTTTCCAGTTTGGTTGCGGATCATCATTTCCGCAATTTGAAGCACAGTCAGCCCTACAACATCTCGGTCGAAGGCGGTTCACACGGCAAACCTATGTGGTTTATTAGCAGGGTTTTCAGAACTCGTAGTCGAGGTTAGGAAAATATGGTTTTTTAGTCAGTTTCACATCGAAAAATAGATCATTTCAGCAGGTGTATGTTCCGAATATATCGAAGCGCCTAGTAATTTAATGATTGTCGATAAAACTGATCAAAGGATGAGAATATCGTGGAGTTTGCCGGCCAGCTTTGAAGATGACGGGTTGAGGCATTATCAAGTAAAATTTTCATATGTATACTCGAATAATATATCCCTTGTGATCGATCAGAAATACCACGATTTTGTTGCAGACGATTTTAAGTTAAAAAGTTTCTGTTGCTTTTATAGCAATCATTAGTGGAAGCTTGTTCATGAGTGAGCTAGTTTCTGTAAGAAATTCTGCCTGAATTCTAGTAATATCTTATCTCTCCTCGCAACGAATGAAAAAATCTTAGCTTGATAACTTCTAGTCGAAATTCAGTCTCCAATATGATATGAAGTATATATTACACATTATAAAAAAGTGAATAAAATTCCATAACCAACTTTCTAAATTTGTCCTTTTATTTCAAGGTCAATTTTTCGGAATTCGACCCAATCTCCGGCATATCGACGCCTTTAGAAACCTACACGGTAGAACATCCTAATAATCAAGTTAACGTTTTCAGTTTGAAACCCACATCCATATATAACATATCGATACAATCGTTTACATCCTATCAAGAAAGTTGTGACATTTTATGGGGCGCTTTTTCGACATTGGATCCCCCAGGTATTCCCTTATAGAGCAGATGAGCGATACATTCCAAAATGAAGTAAATTCAATCCTGAAAATAATCACTCTGCTGTACAGAAAACCGACAATTTTCAATAAATCAGATTTGAAAATTTTTTCTTGTTGACTAAATCGAGAAATTTCTGTGTCGAATTTAAGACTATTGAAAAAATTCGCAAAAAGTGATTGCGCATACCCATTAAGTTGTTTCTCAAAAAAATATATCATAGACGCCTATAAAATGCTTCTTTGTCATTAAAGGAAATAACCACATCCTGAAATTGAAATCTCGGACAACGACTACGCTTCACGTTACTTGGACTTCGTTTTGGGGCACGTTCAGTGGTGGTTATACGGTAATTAGAAACGAAATTTTAATGCCCCCGAGAGTTATTTGAATTTTATTCCTAGTTGAACGTGAAACCTTTGTGGACGATGAGCGGACCAATGCCCGGCGCCGTACGCCAAGACACCATACCGGAGAAAACTGATCACGTAATCACGACGTTGACACCAGCAACGATATACAACGTCAGTCTGATACCGAAAAGTTCAGGGGTTGCGGCCGCATGGGGCGTTTATTCAACCTTGCCAGGGGGTGAGACAGATTTGTCGGCAAAGCGCGTTACTGAAAATTCCAATATGTATTTGACGAATTTAAGGCTCTCTGGTAGTGACGAATTTAGCTATCTGCGACGAAACACCTTTCGCATTTTCGATATCGTGGAACCCCATTATAGAAGTTTCAACTCCGACAACGTACCAGGTACACGTCTCGCAAACATTACGTTTTTGATTGTCACTTTACTTTTTATCAACATTTTTTGTGACTTTTCAGTATACGTAAACAAAAACGTCGTCACATCAGAGCAAAAACCGATTCACTGCTTAAAATTTCAATAATTTGGCAGCAAAAATTTTCTTTAATTTCTTTAATTTGCGTATTATGTGTTTTATGTATATTGATTTTCTCTACTTTTCTCAGGTTCGATACGCGAAATCTCACACAGAAGTCTGGTCCGATCCCATAGAAAAAGACGACTATGTTTTACGATGCCCTGGTAGCACATGCGACAAGCATTGTTTCCTGATTTTTAACTTAGATGGCACGCTTTCCAGTTATATGATTCAAGTAATCCTGATCTATTGTGTCATTTTTTCGAAAGTTAAAGTTTCTTGCTCTCAATTTTTAATCTCACTTCATTGTATTTGATTTTTTCAATTTTCATTTGTTTAAAAAAGTTCTGAAGAAACTTTCTGACTTATTGAATTTTTTGGAAGAGTGTTTCAACCAATTTTCATTCTGTATTTATATGATTCTTTATTTTAAGGTCAGACTAAAATCTGGGAACGTGTGGAATAGGTGGAGAACTATGTTATACGTACCGTCGGCGGCAGTCAGGAATCCTAGACCCTACGATGAATGTTGTATAGTCTCGCCCCCATATTTCGTGGACTTCATTGGTCATTCTGATACAATTTGGAAAATTCCCTTGAAACCAGTGCCTAACGACACATACGTGAAGTTGGTTTTCATAATTTTTCGTCTTAGATTTTTAGTTTTGTTTTCGTCACTGTTTTCGTTGATTCACAAGATTCCTTGCATTTTTTAGTTCGTTTTTGTCACTTTACCTTGCCGCTCAAATTTTCCTTAGCTTTCTTAATCTATTCACTTTTGCTGTTTCTCTTCTTCAATCAATTTCTTTGTATACCTTTTTTCTACGTTTCCTTTTTCATATACCATCCCATTTACTATCCACTGTTTATAGTTTACTTATTGTCGTTACTAACTTTCTTTTTTTGTCTGAAACAAAAATAATTTTTGCAGTATTGATTTTCCTATTTGATTTTCACGCTTAATGTATACGAATGTTTGCCTTTCTTCCCAGTTCTACTATTGTTTCAAATTTGTCTGAATTTTTCCAATGAGTTCGGTTTTTTCTTATTTTTTCGTTATAACCATACATGTAATTGGGGAGAAGTGCTATGTGAACCATCCCCCCAGAAATCGTCGACCATATGGCTAACCATTGGGCGGCCGCTCCCCCAAGGATTTTCCAATCCAATGGCTAGCCATACGGTAGTCGTAGGGACCCCCATACTTTTGGTCGGAAAAATACTGAAAAATGTTAATTTTTGAACAAAAATGGTAAAAATGTTAATTTTCATGGTCCTTCGCGCCATGAATACATTTTCTGGTCTTTTTAGAAAAAAATACTATGTTTTGAACTGTTTTTCGAACTTTTTCGTGAAAAAATTGAATTTTTTTCCTTGAGAGACCCACTCTCCCAAAGTTTTGGGAATTACTGACCCCCGGCCAAAAAAAGTCGCCCGACCCCCCGACCTTGGGGCCCATTACATGTATGGTTATAACTCTCCTTCCGATTGTTTACAGTCATTTTCTATCTGTTGTGCCTCTTTTGACGGATAATTTTTTCTCTCTCTATTTACTTTTTGTCTAACTCTAAATTTGTGGTATTTGATAATTACCATAACTGTACAAATATCGGGTCTTTTCATAATTTTTGCTTTATTCCTGTTAATTTTCAGTTTTCTTCGTACCTATTCTCCTTCATTACATTTCTCCCACATATTGTTTTCAGCCGCTATTTCGTCATCGTCGACGAAAGAGAAACACCCGGCGCTATAGACGAACGTTCACTTTTCGACAAAGTGACCGCCAAACGCCGCGGCATCCCCTACTATATCGCCGCCGCTTTGGACCGTCGAACATTGTACCAACATGACGGTCAAACGTTCATTATCGGCGACGGCCAAGTTCACGGCGGCTATTTGAACTACCCGTTGGTGAAGGGAAAAAAATATAATTGGGCGTTTATGACCAGTTGGGATATCGAGGGGAAACCGTTGTACGGATTTTACAGAGGTAAGTGAAATCGGTAAATTTTGAGGAATCTTTTTTGAAGTCTCGTTTTTGTCGCTAGATTATGTACAACAAGCGTATATCGGCGGCGGATGGCCCTGGTGGTGGCTTTTATTGCTCCTGTTATTGTTGCTGCTTTTATTGACCCTCTTATGTTGTCTATGCTGGTGCCTCTCGGGGTAAGAAATTATTTTTCCTCGTTTAAGACAAATTTCTGGAGTTTTAATAAAAATTTAGACGGTATCGAAGAAGGAAACGTGTTATAACGAGGTTGGATACGATAAGCGGCGCTAAACAGCCGTTGCTAGAGGTAAAAATGTGTAATGTCAATTTTCACCCAATCGGAAATGTCGTATTTTGAAATAATATTTAAATGTCACGAAACTGCCCATATTTTTGAATTTTCTCAGTGTAATTGGTGCAAAAATTGATTCTTCAAAAAGTTAAAAAAACAGAAGTTTCTACGACCTCAAAATGTTGTTGTAATTGACTCGAATTTTATCGATTCCAAAAATTTGGCATATTTTTGGAACTGAGTCTTGCTAGAAAAGTTCGAGCATTATTTAATTCGAATTACGAAAAGTGAAAATACAAAATCGAGCAACAAAATCGTAACGGTATCAATTTTTAGGCCTGCATCACATTAACTTTCAAAGGTAAATTTCATGGCTTGTATTAATTCAGATATGCAATTATTGTAATCATAATATTGATCTTCACTACAGTGATTGCTTTGCTGTGTAAATTCATAGTAAACAGGTTCCAAATGTCCGCTTTCATAATGACTGAAACGAATGATTTGGATTATTCTGAATGAAATTCAAGTTTATCTCATTTAATGTACATCAAACTCAAATGCTTACAAACGATTATTACATTTTTGCATTGGATGCAAAAGCCTATTGATCTACTTTAGATACTAGGATCACTTCATTTACGGCGTTGGTGATTCCTATTCTTTGCATTTTTTTTATACAGGGTAAGCCAAAAAGAAGGCGACGGGTACTGACTTTTATAGCTTTCAAACGGGTAGAGCTTTTTTAATGCGGTTTCCTGTCGTCGATAGATAAAACGTCTGGTATAAAAACTACAAAGTTTCAGCCAGATTGCTGTAATTTTGACTGACTAGAATCAAAAACGCTAACGTCGGTTTTTTGCAAATAAAGTTCTAAAAATTGACAAAAATCGACAAAATTAACATGTTTTACAGCAGAAAAGTACAATAGATCCAATCATAAGAATCATATTACAGCTAGAAACTAAAAGAATGCCGTTTAGTGTGTCCTACTGTCTGTTTCACTTATAGTTCTAATCGTTTTCCGATCTGGTCAATGACAGAATTGATTTTGTTTTGATTTTGCTTTTTTTCCAATTTCAAAACAAAGGCTCTTGATTTTGGCGAAATTTGCCCCACATTGAAACAAGAAGTTAGTGACTTTAAATTACGCTGAACTTACAAATCTGGGTGACTTTTACAGTATTATTGTGTGTAAAAAGCTTCACAAAACTTTTTTCACAATAGGATAACTTTTACTTTGTTTTCACAATTTTTACTTTTTGAAAAATGACCACTTTTACTAAATGTCTGTTTGTACAGTAACCATAAATGGTAGGAGCATAAAATTTGGTCTTCAAAGCAAAGATAAACAGGGCATTTTAATTTTAATTTTAATTTAATTTTATTTATTTTTCAGGGCATTTTAATGCAGCAGTCCGCATTAAAAAAGCTTTATCTGTTCAAAAGTTATAGAAGTCAGAACCGGTCGCCTTTCTTGGCTCACCCTGTATATAAACTTTTCTAATACTTCTGTGTACTGCGTTGTCTTTTTACTTAAGCGAGACAGTGAAATGACCCGAAACTTGAAAAATTTGGAAACTAGAATCGACAACATTCGATCGCAATTAGAAACTAAAATGCAAAGCGGCGGTGTTGCTCAAGGTTGGTCAGACGTTTTGCTATTTTGTATAAATGTTTCGTGGTTGCTTATCTAATAAACTAATGTAGTTATTTAATGGACTAATGTAATTAGTAACTAACAAGACATTTTTCTTATAGAATCGAGGGACGGCGATGTAAGTATTTATAGATAGAAACTCACCAAAAAATCAACTCTAGTCTGAACATGTATAGATATATCAATTTTTTGATTCTCTAATATAATATCCAGTGAAACTTGATATCAACTAATGCTTTTCTAATAAACTAATTCTAGCGGGATACTGATTCCAGTTACTCAATGAAAGCTGCGACATTGAAACGCGCCAAACGAGGTAAGTTATCCTTGAAAAATTCCTATCGTTTTTTAAGTTTTGTACCTTTTATCAGCTTCAAAAGGCGATTTTGAAGAAGGCTATCGCGTCGGCTTTTCCGACGCTCAAAAATTGCCCTCCGGTTCTGTGGCTCGACGACACATGGATGAAGAATATGGCACAATGCGCGGCGATTTCCACGCTGGTTACATTCAAGGTTTGCGGGACGCTGGTATGCAAGGCTTGTCGCAGTCGATGCAACATTTGGCCATGTCGAGGGCTCCGCGGGATGCGGGCGGCTATTCTGCAGGATATATGCAGGTTCGAATTTTTCACGATTTGCTGCGACATAAATTGTTATGGTATACTCTACTTTTACTTCTGGATTGTATTTAAAATATACCTGTATCGCAATTCACTATAAAATCTGAAAACTCCAAATTCAAAATAATTGTTCCAAAAATTATATTTTTCATCAGGTTTTTTTCTGCACGCCTCTAAATGCACCGTGCAGAAGTGACCAGAAAATTTTTTGCACCGAACAAGTTTTTTTGTTCCGAATAGAAATAATTTCAAAAAATCACATCAATTACAGTAGTTTATTCAAAATCTTTTTAATATGTCCAGAATGAGTTATTTTCTATTTGGATACTGTTAAAGTCGCTGACACTGTTGTAACGTTTCTTTAGGTAGCAAATAGCCGACTTAATGTTAGCCAAAATATTTTTGGAATTGGCTAACCATAGGTTTTTTCAATTCTTTCGGTGTTTGACTTTTACATTATTTAAAGAAGGTAGAAATGACCAATATTGAAAATCAAGAAATATGTCAAGCACTGTTTTTCAATACTAGCGAACGTAATGGTCGGAACTGACGCGGAAAAGATACGAATTATGCTATAGTTCATGCGCACTAAATTTTTGGCATTTGAACATGCTAAAAGGCTGGACAGTGCACCTTTTTATCGATCCCCACAATAGGAACACCTAAAACTGACAACTTCTCAGTCAAAAATTTACGTTTTGTGCAGAAAATTTCCGAATTTTTCTTGTACGGCCAAAAAAACAGTGCACTGTACATAAAATTACATAAATGGCATTATTTGAAATTTCAGGGATTTCGCGATGGAGATTCAGGAATTTTCGGCAAGAAATTGAGCATAACTTTGCTGAACCGATTAGAAGAACAATATCCAAATCAGCCGGAATTTAAACAAGGTTATATCGACGGCTTCAAAGATGCTACTAGGGTGAGTCAAATTCAATTCAACGTTAATCTTTAAAAATAATTTAATCGACATGCATGTCTTGAATCGATTTTTTGTGCTATGCTTTGAACATATTTTTCAGTACTTACTCATCTTGAGAAATTCATATCTGCCCATTCGAAATTTAGGATTCTGATAAGAAACTCAAAGATAGCGTAGATTACCTCACCGATCGAATTTCCACATTGGAACGAACGAAATTGACCGAGCGAGAAATCAGCGCTGGAGGCGATGAAATTCATACGACTAAAATTTATCACGTTTGTACGTTATTTTTGTTTGGAAATTGTGCCAATTTTCTTAATAGCGGTTTTTTCTTATGTTAGATAATCAATTACCCGAGGCATCGATTGGATATCAAGCAACAGGCCAAAGGTTGGCTCAAGAATTGGAAGAACTGTCCGAAACCTCGAAGCGTAGTACTTTACGGCGACATTATACAGTAAGATAGTCAGTCTGAGTTACTGTAGTAGAAAATTTTCAAAATTTACTCTTAGCCGGGAGATTATTTAAAATATGCCAGCGATACTGAAGGCGGAATCGGTAGCTTGCAAAGGCGTCAAGCACGACGATCGATGTCGGCGTCCAATTTAGCTCAAGGTACTCCCTGTTTGTGCTAATTAAATAAAATCCAATAAACAATCAATAAAAATCCGCCTTATTTCTGATCGGCTAATTTTTTCGTCCAGAAAAAAATTGCTCTTCGTGAATTTCGCGTTATCAAATGGAATCGAGTATTGAAGTGATTATTTAAACTGGTTTGAGGAGGGTTATGTTGCAGGATGTAACTAGCCAGCATATTCTGTTCAAATTCTATCTGCAAGTATATGCATTGTACGCAATTACGTTTTTTAGTTTTTATTTTCTTCATTTAATGTTTACGCTTTTAATTCGTTTGTTCACCTCCTATTTAGTCAGGATTGTTTATTCGATGTTCTTTTCTTGGCGGCATAGGAATTTGGAGTTTCCGAATGTCGAATAGTCATTTGATTCATACTTTCTATTGATTCTTGAACTTGATTTGAAGTGGCTCAGAGTGCTGATTTTGATTTTAGTTGTCTACATTTTTTATTTTGAGAGGCACATGGAACACGCGCATCTCTCGAAATGATTTAAAAATGCAAATTTTCGGAAACTTCATGGTCATTCGCAATAATAGATACGATATGGATACTTGGAACAATAGTGGTGATCAGAAACCTCAAATCGTGTACTTTTTCAGCCTACATACTCGGAAAACTTTGTGGTGGTGTACCTGAGTTTCTTACTACGCCACTGGATTGAGGAATATATCTGTTCAAGACTTTACTGTAATCGATTTTGCATATCGAAATTGATTTGATGAAATCAAAATCTTCTATGTAACTTTGAGCATAACCCAAAAGATTCAATTTGAATTTTTGTTAATTCTTCTCAGTTTTTCGATTTAGTTTATATGTCTGATCTGACTTTAATTGAGTCATGCTTCTGTTTGTAGAATTTCTGTTGTAAATTGGATCATTGGTTAAATCCACTTGATTGCTAGGTTCATTTGTAGTAACCAACCATACTAACTTTATCGGCAAAAAATGTACTAACTAAAATTTACCCGAACTCCGATTTGCTGATTTTCCAACCCTACAAAGGTTTTTCGTGAGTTTCTCAGTTTGAGCCGCGCCCCACTTTCTAAACTCCAATTTTTTCAGAGGACTACCGAGCCCGCAGCACCGAACGTACTTCCATCAACCAATACAACGACACCTATTCCCGACGCTACAACTATAGAGCCCGTTCCGATTTAGGCAGTCTTCCTCGCCGTTACCCGAGCCAAACCTTGTTGGACGGCGTCCGACCAGGTCCGGCGACGCCTCATTATCGGGAGGCGGTGGAAACTTTGCAACGGGAGTTAGGATCGTTGTCCAAATCGGGTTTAGGCACAGGCGCCGTCGGTCGTGCGTCGTCGTCCTATAGACGACCGGCAGGAACGATGGGAGCTGGTTATTCCAGCGATACAGGATACAATTTGTATGATACGGTCAAAACTATTAGGCCGCAGCCCGCTACGGATCAAGGTAGAAAAATGAAATTTAAGATTTAAAAATGAAAAATAAAGCCAAAAATATTGAAAATTGAAGAAAACTAGTCGGTGTGAAACGGAAATTGGAAATTCAAAGTGATAGAGAAATTCACACTGAAATATTTAATGAAGTAAAATTTAATATAATAAGTTAAACGGTGTTGTCGAGACAATTATTCACGTCGCAAGTTTGCAATCTGAAGATTCAAAAAAGTTGAAGAATTCAATAACAATCGGGGCATTGCAAATTTTTCAAAAAAATATAAAACAACACGTAGAGCAAAAGGAGCAAAAGCGTTCGCAACTTACTAGTTGTCAAAAATACAAAATTGATCAGCAAAAATGATCTTGAGAATTTTAAATTAAAAAGAATAAGAAGAATTTACGAGACCCAACAAAGAAAAATATAAATAGTCCAAGTATGGACCTTAATTGTCCAAAAGTACATACCATTGGATTGAACGAAAAAATTCATGCGAGAATGACCGTACAATGATAGGAGAAGATTACGAACGCAAGAAAATTGTTAGAACCAGCGGTGTGGAAAAACTGAAATATGGCTGACTGCACAGAGCGCAAAATTTAAGCGGCATCTTGAGCGAAAAAAGAAATCAAGATCCAAAAATTTAGTTAGAGCCAGACAACAACATATGGGGTATGTGGGCTATTACCCCACCAGGGATCTGGGAAAACATATATTACCCCCGAAAAAATGGTGTACCAGGTGGTCAAATTTCGTGAATATGGTGTGAGAAAACTTTCAGTGTACTTGAAACGACAGTGTACAGTTTTCATCGTAAAATTGGACATTATTATCATTGAAAAAGCACATTTGAAAGAAATAAATCAGCTGAGCACAAAAACATCGCGAATGTAAGCAACATTTTTGGTTGATTTCATTTGTCTGCTCACAGCTTGAAATTCGCATAATCTGTGATGTTTGTGCGAATTTATGGAAAATGGCTGATTTGTAGGTAATTGTTTAGTTTTTTGGTGGTTAACAGCACTGTAAAAGACTCTGGGCGAATGAGAAGACGTGTTTGATAGCTAATGTGCTGTGACAACATTGTAGCACATGCCGTTGACCGAAAAAGGAGCATACTACTACCCTGCCAAAATTATTCATTTCTTCATCCCACAATTACGGACCTGATTGAAACATGGTTATAACCGCTTATTGATATGGAGCTAAAACTTCATAATGTTATACATTTGGCAACATTGTAAATAAGCTCTAAATCACGTAATGAACTCGGTTGCAATTGAACTCAAAATCTATTTAATGTTGCTATCTGCAAGATGTAGTTTGGAAAGTGTACAAATTTTAATATTGTGCCAAATATTCAAAAATAAAGCCCTAATGACGTAGAAATTTGAAATTGAACTAAATAGAAAATTGCTGAGATGCACATGTATCAGAGGATCGGGTAAGTCTCTCCCCAACCTAAATTATGGTTTTTTCTATCCTCCCGCCAAATGGGTTGAATGTTAAAAAACATCCAAGGTATACACGCATTATGTTCCACTCATGGGGCCTCTCCATATATGTAACTGAGCTCCGAGGCCTAGGGTAAAGCGACTTTTTGTGTCAAATGTGCTCAATTGCCCACATTTCACGAGTCTCATTGAGAGGAAAGAATTTTGATTTTTTCGCTCAAAAAGTCCGGCAACGGTTCAAAAAGGAGTATTTTTTATCTAAAAAACCATCAAAATGTGCATTTATGTGCGCGGCGCCGGAAGAATTGACATTTTTGATGTTTTTTCTTCAAAAATGACCATCGTCTACTATAAAATATTCTTTTTTCATTTTTTCGACCAAAAGAGTGGAAGTTCCTATGACCCGTCCAGTTCAACAATATTATTGACAGATCTCGAGGGTTTCACCATATGGCTAGCCATATAGTCGACGATTTCTGCGTGTTCCTCATGGCACTTCCTCTCCCCAATTACATACCCCATTCCAACCTGGCCGCAGTTGGATACTGAGGCATGCTCGTGAAAAAGTAATTAATAGCGACAGAGTTGCATCCGATTAGATTTACTGCAAATAATTTAAGAAGAACTTGATCTCTACTTCGTGAAATTTCAATTAAAGCCCATCGCACTGAATCTGCGCAGGTTACATTCGTCTGTGAATTTGTCAAACTTTGTATCGAGTTTCGACTAGGAAATCATGTCAGGGCGATGTCGCAGGAGGTGCATCAGAAAAACGAGTCGATCAAAACGGCGTTTTTACAAATTATATGAAATATCAAAACCTTTTTCTGATGTTTTTTGTAGGAGATTTCCGTTACACCAGCTCCCAAAGTTACTCACGCTCGGAAAAGCAAACCTACGGCGCCGAAACGGTGTCTCCGGGTGCGCCAACGATGACGGCGGGCGCTCCGGTCGGGCCGCAATTGTCCATCGACTCTCAAAAGTATAGTACGGCAGCGGCGTCACCTTCGTCAACGGCTGGTGTTTTAGGTGGTACGCGCAACATTCCCATACATGTTTCGTCCAGCGCTACTGAACGCTACGCCGGTAAGACGGCCAGTTTACTGTAACAGCACTAACGAAAATTGATACCTGACAAATGATATAATTTGACTTTTGATCCCGATTTCGACCGGCATTGACTAATCGTGATCGGAATTTCTCAGCACTTGCTTCATGAGTGTATATAAAGCTCTTTACTTCAACATTAAACGATCTTTAAAACTTTTCCGTATGGAAATGCTGATTGCATGTTTGTACTGAATTACTGATGGGCCAACTGAATCAAATTCCAGAATGAGCTTGCTTGTGTTGAAAATTCGCATTTTTCATCTGATTAAAGTCATGATTCAATTTACCTGAACTAAGCTCATTCAAGAAATTGAAATCGGAAAAGCTTTTCGTCAGTTCCTAAATTATAAAGCAAGCATAATCTGATTATTCTCTCGAGAGCTTGAAATTTTCGGGAAATGTAAATTTTAAAGTCAATTTTCTACGTATCGGGGTTATACGTTACGCACTAAAAAGTAAACATGCTCAGCTCAAATCCGATTTGATCAGAATTTGGCCGAAAGTAGGTGTCCTGTCTGTTCTCAGCTGATATTTTCGGTATTTGGTATTTCCAGCAGTCCGATCAAAGCCCACGACTGTGGTAAAAATTTTATTGCTGATTTAAAGTTGGAATCGTGCTGTCATTTGTTTTTCCCCAGCCAACGAAGCCTTCAGTTTACAGTTACAAAAAGCTTGTTGCTCAAATCTGTTGAAATACTAATGATAAATTTCTGATAATGATAAGTAAAAATATTTGCTGCAAAATCTGACATCGTATAACGTCACCAAGGAATTTTTATTTTGTATATTTAAGTTTGACGTAAAGCTCGACTCCGATTTCAAGAAAATCGAATCCCCTCCGAACTCTAAGAGGTGGAAATTATAAAAAGGCTAACTTGAAGGTGGTTGAATCCTTATGTAGCAAGTTTTGGTCGGACGTTCGAAGAATAACTTTCTGCCGAGATGAATTTCAGGCATTTGAAAAACTGCTGATTTCGCTCTATAGTATGAATTACACAACTTATTGGAATAGTAACAAATCATTTATTTTAACATATACGCATGAAATTGAGCCATGCATCCGATCATATAATATGACCGTAGCACATTAATGACAATGGCTTGTGTGTGAATTCAGATCAAGAGTTATTGTAGTCTTTTTGAACTTCAGTACTGTAAAGAACGGTAGAAACGAAAGTATTCCGTTATACAGTTGTTTTCCTCAATATATAACAAGGAATGGCTACCAGGTGTTAATTCTAAAGCCCACGTTATTGTGAATTTGTACGCTCCTTATCAGCTAATTAATGAAACGCTAATCATGTTTCCATTGAACCTTATTTAAACTGAAATTCACATGAATGTGTTCGATAGTTGAAACTCCGCCTATAACTTATCTCAATTGGGTTGGTTTTCTTGGAAACTGCAATAATGTGCATATGACAAAAAGTAGTACAAAATCGACTTGTTAGCTTATTGGAAACTTTTTGGATACAACTATTGCTACCAAGTGTGATATGTTTCATGTCTGTATCTTTCCTTGTTCCTGAGATCAAATATAGTGAAAATTCTATTGTTAAGCATATTTATGCGTATTTCAGTGTAAAAAAGTATGGGAAAAGAGATTCGAGTTTCTGTGGAGTTTCAAACGCCGTTTTTTCCTCGAAAATTTTTTCTACGTGAGAACCGAACCCAAAATTTTTCTCCTAATTTCCTGAAAATTTTCCACATGCTTTTTTTTGCATTTTAGAAGTACGCCCAAACATTCTGGTGTTTTCGGAGTCAGTAACCTGCAAAAAAGTTGAAAAAAGAAAAATGTGAGAAAATTCTAGTCGGGTCAGTTAAATTGAGCTGATGAATGATATATTGGTGTTCTACAGGAGCTGAAAGCATATTAACTATAGAATTATCATGTATTCATCTGCTATTAACATTTCTGTGGTTCCGGCTAAAGTTATCGAATTTTTTTTTCTTAGTCTAGCGCAGAGTGTCGGAAAATGTTCCAGATTCTCACTTTCTACAGCGCCGGAAAATGAACCTTCACAACGTTCAGAAATAAATTAAAATCAAACTAATCGAATGTAATTTTTTTCTCATTCCGACGCGAAGTGCCGGAAAAATTTCCGAGTTTTTATATTCTAAAACGCTGGAAAATGAGTCTTTGCAACAAATATCCCTGAATATAAGCTCTAAAATTATAGTCTAGAATGGCATCTTCAATCTTCGTCGTCTGTAAATGCAAAAGTTTGTGTTGAAAACGTTTGAAAAATTCATAGCACCGAGAGAAAAATAGAGATAATTGATGAAAAATCTCAATTTTCGACGAAGTACTGACTGTTAGCTAGCACAAAATGAGACGAGCTAACTCAATTGATAGAAACTGTTGAGGGCTAATTGGCAAGTTGAGGCAGATAACGGTCGCGCCTGATATAAAATAATGAGGTTTGTACCCAGACCTGTAGCCAGGAATTTTTTTCACATTTTTTCCACGTAATTTACTATAAAATTGGCATTTCTGACTTGACTTTTTCTCGAAGAAAAAAAACCAAAGGTCTCAGCTTTGTCTCATTTTAACACTTGAAACATTACGGGAAGGCCCCCCAACCGCCCTGCCTAAGTCACCCCAAGTTTTTTCCGTAATGAGAACCATGCCCAAATTTTTATCCTCAAAAGAGCCCCATTTGAGAAAAAAGCGGTGTGTTTCAAATCATCCGATTTCAGAATTTATACTTGCAGAGGTTCGCTCATAATCCTTGAAACGTTATTTGAAGAGTTACTAATGATGACCGCATCATTTCGGGCAGTTGCAAGTAACAGTAAATCTTCATTTTTCCACTTTGATAAAAAGGACTGTGTTGGTAAAATTCTGTTTAGAGTATTACCAACCCTGAAATAACTAAAATTTTTGCAATCAGTCTTGAAGTAGTCACGAAAATTCGCTCAGTTTCAGGCGGACGAGCTGGATTGACAGGTTCGCCGTTATCATCGGTCTCTTCCCAAGAGCCGCACTACCCCGCTGCAAATAGGCAGACCGCTGTTGCGGCGTCGTCCCACGCAGCGGTCGCTTCGTCGTCCAGTCGCACTGCCGCCGTCGGTGGAGGCGATTCACTAAACCAAGCTTACAATTTAGTCGGTTTGACGTCAGCTACAGTAAGAATTAAAATTTGAAATAGTAAAATTTGGAAATTAACGGTCAAAAAAGTTTAGGCCGCCGATAGTAGCGGGTCAGAAGCGGCTCACCCAAGGGGCGAAACGTCTTGGACGGACGAATTGATGCGCATAGCCCAAGAGCCTATGCCGCAGACAATGGAAAGGATGAAGAGTTATAGCGCATCTCTGAGCCGCATGCCGCCGAGCCCTAGCCCCAGGAGAACGGGTAAGCTCGTTATTAATTCCTAATAACTTTTTCGTTTTTTCATTTTTTGTATTTTTCTTGTTTTTATTTTATCGCCTGCCCCCTAATTCTCTAAAGTTTGTTTTCTTGTAAATTTTGTAACTTTTGAAATGTAGAAAATAATCGTATTTTTTCCTGTCAACTCTAAATCATACAGAACATGTGACATCTTGTTATTTCAACTGTAGTCTCTTTCAGTGTTTTTTTTTTGCACGAGATCTTTTGCACGGTGCAAAAAAATCACAAAAGAAGTTTTGCACGCCAAAAAATTTTTTTGTACTATAAACAGGGTTTTTTTGTACATGACCCATTTACACATGTACAAACAGCAGCCAATGTTTCCTTTGTACAATTTGTACATAGCAGAAATAGGTATAAATAAGTAACCTGTGTCATGGCCAAAGACTAATAACCAAATCAGTGTAATTTTCATATTTTATCTGTAACTACAAACATTAAAATTGAGCAAAAAACTGGAATTTTCGAGTTTCAAGTCTAATTTACAAGCATTGTGGAACAAAATTTCTAGAAAACTGTTCAATAGCATAATGAATTTGCATTAGATGATAAATCGAAGCTTCTGAATTGATTTTACGTTAAGAAAGGAATAATCGCTTCAAAAAGTTTAGAGACTTGACGTATTGATCTTTATTAAAAAATGTCTCAAGGAAAAACTGGGAATCTTCATTAAATGTCAAGATAATTTTGAAGATTATCATTTAAACATGAGATAATACGTTTGGGATGATGAAAACTGTAAAACATTTAATGATGGGTGAGGGTAGACATTCTGAAAGCCGCGTTTGAGCTATGTAATACATATTAATGATTATTAAAGTTATAACCGGCGCGAAGCGCCGGCACTAAGTTGATGTGTTGATCTTTCTCAAAAAATGTATGTAGGAAAAATGGGGACCTTCATTAAATATAATGATATAATATTGCCAATTAGACATGAAGTATCGCCAATTGGACATAAAGTAATACGTTTAAGACGATGGAAACTATTAAACTTTCTGGCTCATCGCGCTAAGCTTTTGCTGACTCCCTCTCCCAAAACTTTGGAATTATCGCTTAAAAGACTTATCGTGCATTGTTTCTAGCCTGTTTTTCTATTTTTCTTGATCTATGTTAGATTCAAATTAAATTTATCGTTAAAAAATATTTACTACGTGAGCTTAAGTCGAAAAACATCAGCAATATAATTAAAGGCTTTTGTTTGTGCATGACTGATTATTGTAGGTCACTCATAGGAGCGTCTAGTAAATTTCAGTTCTGTGCAACAGTTGTCTTACAGACTAAACACAATCTTCGGTCAGCTACTGCGTAAGCTAAGCTACAATAATTGGAATCCACCAGCTGGCACGCGAAAAACTACAACTTGGTTCTTTCTCAGTAATAAATAATCAATAAATGAATGTCAATTTGCACAAAATACCCAAACTCGTGAGAATGATCATAATATGTCACATACAAGCTTTTAAAAGCGGTTGTGCTCACATAACGACTAGTGATGTTCGTTGGATATCTGGATAATCGAATATCCGGACGAATATCCTGATTTTCGGATATCCGGATATGAAAATATATATGAATATCCAGATATGTGGACATCTAAACCTTTAATGGAAAACTTCTAACACAAATGACGAATAAAAATAGCTAAGTCGTAGAACTAAATAGATTCTTTGAACAGGCGATATTTATATCAAATCAAATTATTTTTTAAATGACGTAAATGCCAAGTGATCTAGTAAAAAAGTTTAGAGATGTTAGGCTTTCATTGACAAACTTGCAGTTTTCTTTCCACTCTTTATTTTCGATTTCGTTGACATTTTCTGCCTGTTTTTCAGGTTTTTATTCTGATTTCTCTCATCTGACTGCATCAACAGTACCACTTCTCAGGTGAAATAACTTACACAAAGAATTTATATTCGTAATTTTTTTTCAATTTATGCCTTTGCAGACTCTCGAGAATTTTATCCAATCCCATGCGATAAACAGTCTGCTGTGTAGTTAATAAATTTTCATCCCATTCGGTTCAAAACTAAAATAATTTTTTATTTTGTTGTTGCGTACTTCAAATACTATTTCATACAAAAAAAATGTACTTCAAATTTGTCGATTAGAAACTGAGATGAACAAAAGAGTTTGTCCTTCGCATTGTACAAATTCCATCTATAATCTACTCTGTTTACTCAAGCAGATTTTTGTAAACTTCGTGTAATTACATTCTTTTCCTTTTTTAATCAATATTTTTTTCATCAATTTAGCGACGGGATATACTGTAAAATAATTAAATTTTCTACCATTGCATGAGCGCCAAAGTAATATACAAGACATTAATAAGTTACGACGGGTGCCAAGTTGTGATACAACCGACAGTATGTACCAGACACAGGCACAATGTTTCTTATCTACACTTGTAGCTTTCTTTAGCTTTGAGCTTTTTCCACAAATTTGGAAGAAAAAGTCGGCCGTCAAGAACAAAAAGGTTTCAGAAAGTCAAAATCTTTAAATTTTACAGCGCTGTGCGCTAGTTTTACACATAG